>JAWWEW010000041.1:33523792-33563155 GCA_035583185.1 Anabacerthia variegaticeps
GGAAGGGAAGGGAAGGGAAGGGAAGGGAAGGGAAGGGAAGGGAAGGGAAGGGAAGGGAAGGGAAGGGAAGGGAAGAGGAAAAAAAAAGATAAAGAAAAAGAGCAGAATTTTTATTTAATGGAGTCAGACAGAAACTCAGATCCTTTTTAAACAATTCCTGCTCTTCAAATTTGTCTGATTGCTTTAACATTCATGTAAGCTGCTTTCAGAAGTTTCTATGTCAATGTACTCCACAGGTCTTACAATGGATAAGAAAAAACCTCTCTTAGCCTGTTTTGGAACAGACTATATCTTCCTCTACTTCATGAAAAATAGTACTCATATTTTTGAGAATAAGTGATTATTTCCTTGTCCATTTATTTTCATAAACCTTTATCATTTCCCTCTGTATTTTCTAGATTTAGGTGTCCCCATCTGTCAGTTGCTCCTTATATAATATTTTTATTTCCTTAGGCAATTTTTTTTACTTTTCCAAGAAGCTTATAAAGTCCTTCCAAATGTTCCTTGAGATGTGAAGACAAAAAATGCACAATCATTTAATATATAGCCATAGTAGTAATATGTAAAATGATATAATGGTATTTTCTTCAATGTTTAATATAATAATTCAATTTATAAGATGTTTATCTCTTCAGCCACTTTCATCTTTACTGCTTTGAATATCTTTGTATCTTTAGAATGTTTTTATTTTGTCTTGAGGAGAGAGCTGGAGGAAAACTATGGAACTTTTAAATATCTTTGCTTAGCAAGCTACTTCCATCTCAAAGGTTCTCACAATGATATTTCCTGTTTCTTTGTGTCTAATACCCAGTATTCAAGGAATTATGAAAGTACAGAGTGAGCATGAATAGCATAGGGAATCATGTTAATTCCCTGAAAGCATCTGTGCTTGTGTTTGTCTTTAACACCATGAGTTTTTCTACTGATTTCTTACTGATTGTGAGGACTGATCTCATGGGGGTCTCTGCATGTTCTGAAATAACAGTCATAAAGTACAATGTCTAATCCCATACCTTGCTTGTTTGTTTGTTTTATGGTAATATCTATCCAACACTATTACAGGTAGCTTAAGAATAACTTCAGTGAGTACTGGAGAAAGGGAAGAATATGTCAGGGACTCCTTACTGTAAAGCTTTGTTCCTTTCTGTGTCTCATGGCCAAGGGCCTAAGTTTTTCAAGTATGACTGTAGTGAGGTTATTTGAATTGTACTTACTTACATTACACATGAACTTCACATTTTAACATAAAATGTATTTAAGCAATGCGTGTTCTTTTCTGGTTATAAGATTTTCAAGCTAAAACACCATACGACTACTAAATCCTATATGTAAACAAAATTTCTCCTACCTGCCACTAAAAATGCTAGACCACTGTTAGATTTGATGAGAGAAGATAAATGTATTTATATAGTATGGAAGAAGAAAGCCATTCAGGGGATCAGTAATGAAAAGGAAGCATTTCTAGAGCAGACAACCTTATGGTTAAGGCACTTAATGGAAATATAGAAGCATCTAGCAGGATGTTAGGGGAAAGCAATCTTTTTCTACTGTAGTTTAATTAGAGTCTGTAATAATTACACAACCAGTGTTTAACATGCAGAACTCCAACAGAGCAGAAATGATGAAATTAAAATCTGTGATGTACTTGGCAAAAAAAAAAAAAAAAAAAAAAAAAGAGTCCATCTTGCTTCTTAAGTTCTATACAACACAGCAGCATTGATCAATGATTACTTCTGCTTCCTTAGTCACAAAAATGTCTTTCTAAATAGAAAATTATGTGATACAAATCCTTAAAGTATGGAATAAATAATATGGAGTGCTGTGTACAAAATATAAAAAATGTATCGAATGCACCAAGAGCAATGTTTAGTGATTTGGCAAACAATCAGTTTTGGCAGAAATGCTCAGACTGCATTTAATGTGGCATGCCCTACTTGTGGCATTCAGCTCCCTATGACTTTTTCATTTAGTTCACTGACATGTGCAGTGGTTTTGTTGAAGTGCTTAGGAAAAGGAAGTTTTGCAGCAACTAATCTCTTTCAGGAAAATAATGATAATGTAGCACTTTACAAAATAAATATGAAAAGTAAATGTTTGGCAGGGTTAGTGAGAAGAGTTAAGGTTAGGTATATAATCAGAATTGAACAATTCTGTCTTTCACTTGTTTGCATGCTTATAGTGCTAATTGCTGCCTTAGTTTTTATTTTAAAAGTTGCAAGTTGATACGCTGCTTTAAAAGGAATGAACTTATCTTACCCAGTGAGTGAGCAATGATACACTTTCAAGAATACTTGTTAAAGAGTCATTTCCTAGTACCACAAACTGAGGAAGTCATTTGAAATGAGTAACTAGTTGATTTAATAAGTCAGCTAATGTACTCTTGAAAGGAATGGAAATAATTTAATATCAAACTAAAATATTTGATAAAGAACGTGCTGTACCTTCATCTCTCAGGCTTGAATCAAGTATTTAAAATCTGTGGAATTGTTTTCTGTGACTGAAGTGTGGGTTAATCAGATTTTTGCAAATACGTTAAACAATTAGACTGGTTGATCCTTTACAGCAGGGTTCTTAACAGGAGATTATGTAGATAGATGGTAATTTTGACCTTTAACAACATTGCTTTCTGTAGTGGTCAGTGGAGATTCGTGAATAGTCATGAGGTGCTGATATAAAATTGTCAGTTCGCTATTACTACCAAAATGTCTCCTTATGTACTAGAATGCAGTTAGCAAAGCTGAGCAATAAAGCTGTTTGTTCAGCTATACTCCAAAACTTTGATGTTAATATGTTTGACAAGGTCTTTCACAAGAAACCATTTCCCTTCAGGCAGACTTCCAAGTAGTTTTTGCATCTATTTTTAAGTGGCATTTGTAGGTCAGACAGAAGAAGTTGTCTTAGCCTGCTGCAATTAAAATCACTTTCTTCATATAGCAGTAACCAAATTTTATGGCTTTAAAATTTTTTCCCTCTGTGTATTAAGAATAACAACAGGAATAGATGCACTAGTAGTAATGAGTCATAAAATCAATGCAGAAAACCCCCAATGAATACGTAGTTGCTTTTCAGTACTTCTTTTTCAGTGATTTTTGCAGATTTCTTCCCCAGGAAGGAATTTTTTACATGTTAAATGAGCAGGCCTGAAAATTTACTTCCATAGCAAAGTCATTAATGATGGATTGTAGTAGAAATTAATGTGGCTATAGAGTTTAATTTGTTTCTTTAGGATTTTTTTTCCTAAAAGAAGTAGCAAATAATAGAAAAATATGTTCCTTTAAAGTATCCTATATGATGCAGTAGCAAAGATATACAATAGCTTCAGGGTTTTTTTTCCTTCTGCTACTATTGATATTTTTATTGGTATTAGTAATGGAGTTCATGATGTAAAGATTTTTGTAATTAAAGTTGGGGCTTCTTTATTCATCAGGGGCTTGAGAGTCAATATGCAGAACAGTATCTGAAATGCTTATTGCTTTATACTATAAAAGCTGTTAGCAGAGATTCAGCGCTTTTGGCATATTTAATATAAAGATGAAAAAGGACCAGTAAAAACTAAAATATAAAGTTGGTGTAACAGGAAGAACTGAACAAAGGGAAATTTGATTTGGATATCAAGAATATTTCTAAAAAAGTGAAATATTTTAGGCCACAGAGCAGTCTCCCAGGGCTTGTACTGGAAAGACAATTGGTTTGGTCCCTAAAAGGAGAGCTACCAAACTGCAATGAAATTGGAGTTAAGCTCAGCTATGCCTGTTAATACACTGCTCCTGTCATCAGGAGTCATCACAGCAAGTTCAGCTGCCTTTTGCTGCTCTGGTGGTGTCCAACCCATTCATCTCAGTTGCTCTCCTAGAAGCATGCCAGGTTGCTGTGTTGATGCCCCAGCAGACACAGCCACACACTTTCTCAGTCTAGGAAGGCATCTACAGCACTGTCTCGAGCTCTGCCTCAGTCTGTCTTGATGTTACAGCTGCAGCTTTTCACAGATGTGAAGCCAGATGGCCCTGCAACCCCTGATCACCCTTACTCATTCTCATTCTCATTGGCTCAGAGAGCCAATCCTGACAGCAGTGTGACATTCTCATCATACATTTTATGGAAGAAAATGGATACATACAGTTTTCTAAACATAAAGTGTCATAAGATGCCCTAGTGTCCACACATATTTCCCTGCTTTAATTTCTTCTTATGTTTATGGGGAGAGAGAGTGTGAGAAGTCTGTGAAGTTCTTTCTGATGCTTCAGTTCTTTTCTGATCCACAGAGTCACTTTCTTTTTGGCAATGAATTTCTATCTGCTTTGGCTAGTTCAGCAGTGAGACATATTTCCTGCCTAAGAAACCATATTTCTTTTTCCTAAGAGGAGGCTAAAGCCTCCTGTTTGCATGAGGCCTGTCCCCATCTTCTTACCTTTGTATTTTTAAAAGCTTTTCCTAACAACTAGGGTTTTTTTCCTGCTTTTTATTTAGACCTGTACTTCTCAGATATTGAAAAAAAGATCTGATTGAGAAGAGGTAGAGTAAGAAAGAGCATCTGACAGTGATTGTGGACCGCTCCAAAGAGTCCATGGACCGTGGAACTAAGCATGCACAAAAAGAAAAGGAGCGAACACAACAAGAACAAGAGGCTGAAAGGACAGCTAAAGAAGGAGTTGTACTCTTTAGACAGTTAAAAACATGAGGATAGTGTATAGAACTAATCAGTGTAATAGTTGGGTTTGCAGAAGCTCTTTCCTCTATGTCTTTGATTAGGAGATTGAATCCTTGGGTATGAAGATGGGATGATAAAACAGGATTGACTGGCAGAGATTTAGCGTGAGAAAGAGGAGAAAAAATGCAGGAATAGTATAGAAGAGGCATCATAGAAAGAAAAAGAGGAAAAAGCGGGTGGATGGAGAGGAAAGAGGAAACAGACACTAAAGACAAATGGAAAGAAAGATAGGCTGTAATCAACTGTACAACATAAAATAAAGGAAAAGTGGAGCAAAGCCAGAAGGGGTAAGAAAAAACAAGAGATTACATTGCATTATACAAAAATGCAGTAGAAAGTCAGTGGGCTTTCCTGCAATTGGGGGACTAGATGAGGTGAGGAGTATTTCAGAGTCCAGACTCTTGCGGTTCCATAACACTAAGGAAGCAGGAGGGAGAAAAGCTCAAAGGAGAGACAGATTCAGTAGCAGTTGGAGTGGCATAAAAAGGCAAAACTTTAGAGGAAACCTCATAATTTATGAGCATAAATTGACACAATTCTTGAGTTTATACTTGTGTATTTAAATGGAGATTCCATGAAGCTATCCACTGCTAAAGATAATCATGTGGGAAGCTGTACTGAGCAGTCCTGAAGACAATGCTCACAGACTGATCAGGAGCTCAGTGTGGTCAGCAGTACTGTCCCACTATATGTTGGCTTGTTTCCAGAGCCTCTGACCACTCAACCCGAAAGGCAAATGCAGAACTTTTGTCATCACAATTTGGCAAGTGTTTCTGAAGCAAAGGAAGTAGTCATGAGCATGTTTTGTTCACTGACCTGCCCTCTGACTAAGTTGTTGGTGTAGGAGGAGAACTCTATATTAAGAGCAATGAGACAGAATATTTCTGCCATTACTATCCATGGTTAAGGGATAAAGGAAATAACTCAGAACGTGTTCTAGCATCGTCACCCAGAAACCACACAGTAGTATCACTCAAGGAATATTTAGATAGCATTCCTATCTTAGGTACTCAACAGTGTAACGTGTTTCTCTCTTAATAATATCAGCTAGAAAGGCTGACTAAGAGTCCAGATACTATTTTCCAGTTTCTCTTTGTTTTCTTCCCTTTCTGTAGAGGTGGGTTGATTCTTTATAATGTATTTAACCTTAATGGGTGCCAGATAAGCAACAATTGTAAGCAAGTTTATGTCTCTGTAACTAATCAACAGTTGCTAAAACTCTGACATTCCTTGACCATATCTGGTGTACTGTGAGTTTCTACCATCATTTGATCAGTAAGTTACTCTTCACCTTCTTTTCTGAAAGAGAACTGTTATCTGTATTTTCACATCCAAGCTCTCCACCCCCTTGTGCCATATGTTCCATTTAAAGTTCCAGGACAGGAAGTATAGTAGAGATACCCTTCACTTTCACATCTAGTGATAATCAAGTGCTTTACATTGATTCAGGCTTTCGGTTTCCCAGTTCCAGCATTCCACAGATGGGACTTTGTGTTAAAGAAATGGAAGTTAAAGAAAGCTTTGCCTCTGTGTTCAAGTGCTGATTTTGTAATTTCCTGTCATTACTATCCAAGACAAAACCAGGCAAAATGCCTTTTGTCTGTTGTGGATTTTTATTCCCATGGGAAGATTTTTAAGACACAGTTTAATGCTTTGAGAGAATTTAGAGGTCTATGTTACTGTTACCTTCTCTTATGCAAAGGTGCAAAGTTCTATGGGCAGAAGCCAGGTTGTAAGTGAGGGGAGGTGGCAAAGTATTTACGTAAGATTTCTTAGCCGCAGAAAGCTACAATAACTCTGACATTTTATACTAATTGAGGATTCCAGCAGGGTGCACTCACTATTTAAAAATACTATGGGTTTTGGTGTTCTGGGATTTTTTTTTTTTATAGATTGGGATAAGTCAGAAAACTGAAGAGCAGCAATGCTGAGGTCTGCAGAGTTGTAGTAGGTGTTGCCAGTTGTCAGCGTTGCTGGTAGGCTCACTAGTCAGCTCCAGTAATCAAACGTCATCTTTTTAGGAGTCTTGATGTCAGTGCAAGGCATTGTGCTGTGTGCAGTCCAAATATCCTATAGAAGGAAGACTGTTTCAGGAAGACTGTATATGTCTGTCTGTCTGAGATACATGACTATATACGTCTTTCTAGCATCCTCTTTGCCTTTTATTCTTTTAATCTGCAGAAGATAACAACCTGAGGATAATAGACAAGAGCCTGTGATGCTATTGAAATTGCCAAAGGTTGAAAGGGAGGCCCTCAGAATAGCATTTGTCCCAGACTCACTGTTTTTCAAACCTCGTGTAGTTAGAAGAAGCAGAGGCAGGGCTTTTATTATGCAGGTGTACATGCAAGAGACACCATGCAGTGAAGTACAAATAGGCAAACAGATCTTACGTGCACTTGTCTAGCTTTTTTTAAAATCCATAGTAACCTAGATTTGAAAAGGCCAAGCCTAAAGTAGTATCTGTCACCACATAACATTTACAGCTTCACTAAACATAGCCAATATCTAACAATTATGAGCCTAGCCTTTGTCGCTTTGGGTATGACACTTCTAGGTGTATTTTAGTACTGCTGAGGATGCTTTTATCTACAATTAAAAACACATTTCAGGTATGGTTTTGAAAAATGGCCTTCTTTTTTTTGGCCTGCAAATTCACCTCGGGAAATATTTGTGGTTGCCATTTATGGTACTTTGAACACTAACTACCCGATCACATCTACAAATTAGACAATTAAACATCTAAGAACTAGGAAATGAACCTCTGAAATAATCCTCACAGGTATTTCTGGAAGCAAAATTCCAACCAAAGACTTAATGAGGTCAGGCTCTTTCAGTAACAGCAAAAAGCCTGGAGCCACTAACTTGTTTTCTTGCAAAGTGGTTATTGCCACTGTTTTTGTTAGGTGAATAATGATACAAATATCTGATTAATACAGAAAAGCAATGACCTAAAGCAGTGATTAATAGCATTGACAAAAACAATGCTTATTTAGAATATAGATGTCTTAATGAAACTGAAGGTACTAATTAAAGATGATCGCCTCTGAAATAGTATTCCGCATGCAAATAAAAATTTGATCATGGCTAGAAGAATTGCAGGTTGGCCCTCACTGCTCCGCCTGTTTGCCTAAAGCTGCTGAAGGATAGATTTAAATACAGGCTCTGGAGTCTTTTCTCTGAAATCCTCAAAAATGTGGACTTGAACTGAGGAATAGTATTTATGAGAAGCTGAATCTGACGCTACAGACTCCTTTAATGGAAACTAGTCAACCAGTGTTTAAAGCCCGGCAATACTCAGTCACTCATTGTTGGGTCTGTACAAGAATGCGTGATTACAAGAGCAAAGAGCATTTTATTTGTTCTTGGGAAAAAGAAATTCAAATTCTTTTAATAAAAAGAGCATATATAAAATTCCTACAGTCCTAGTCATACTGGGCAAAGATGTCCTCCCAAATCATTTTTGTTCATCTACTTCAGTGTAATTTCTCCACAGTCATATCTGAATTCATAAGTAGGTACAACATACCACTGAGGTTAAAAGGAAGGGTCAATAGGCTGAAGTGACTTTCATTCAGCAAGAAGACTGCTTACAGACATCTTAAGTGTTCCAAGTATGTATATACCAACTATCAAAATTACTTTAAAATTATTATGAAGAGGTTGGCATTTTTAAGGAGATGAGTGAAGAGGAAAATTTTAAATAAATCGTTCTCAAAAAGTTGAAGGAGTGTCCAAACAAAGAAGAAAAGAAAATATGTTAAGTGTGGAGCATGTTCAATTGGAAGTGTTGATGAAGAAGGACTAAAAAGGTCCTGAGGAATAATCTGGTAAGGGCTTGGAAGTACTAATAAAACCACTTCCATACATGCTGGAAACAGAAGGTCATTGAAGAGTGTTTAGAGACAATGGATCTTGAAGGAGTGAAGGGAGAGCTCAAGTAAGGCAAGGCCACGGCAGTAGAGAGACACAAAATCTAGGCATCTTAGAAGAATTTAGGAAGATTTCCAGAACAGAACCTTTCTTTACAGGGAGGGATTTGGGAAAGCTGTTTAGTGTTGGAATGCAGGTCTAGGAGTTTTCAAACATATCAATACATCAGTAGTGACAAATTGTCAGAAACAAGCAGTTCTCCAAAGAAGTCAGACCAAATGGAAATATGAAATTTCTAAACTTCTTACAGTAAAGCTGTACCTGTAGAGCATAGGGCAGGTGTCAGCCTCAGAGAAGATGGTGGCAGCCATTAAGACATCAAGAAAACTCCTGGGACTTCAGGCCAGTAGGTCTGATCACCACTCCAGGCAAGTAGGTATAAGGTATGGGAAAAAAAACCTATAGAAACTTGGATAAGTATAATATTGATAAGTAAAATAAGTAAGAAAAAAATATCAGTAAGATTTTCTTAGAAAGGAATTTTGTGTCACAAACCAGTTGGAATTCTATGAAAGAAAACTAGTGTGTGGCTAGGGACAGTTCAATTAGTGTGATGTGTCTTGTTTTCTAAAATAGTTAATTTCAGTGTTATTCACTGAGTGCTCTAAAGGAGTCAAATGATCAGGGAATGAGAGAGAAGGTCCTTTCCTGGGTTACTTTGACCATATACTTGTATATTTCCAACAGGAATTGTGCTGGAAACTATGCTGCTCAAAGTTAATGGTTTTGGAACTAATTGTGTGAATTATGAATTGGTGATGATAACAAAGTTAATAGTAAATTAGTTAATACTAAAATAGCTGGTGAACAGTTGAAGAAGGAACTCATGCTGCTTAAAGGCATGGCAATGCAATGACAGATAATGCTTTGTGTTGCTGTGTTCAAGGTGATGAGAAGCACCTCTGCCTTCGCAAAGGTGACCTCTGAGGTATTTATTGCCAAATGGGAAAGAGAACTTGGAGTCATGATGGATAGTTCTTGCAAAAGACCCATTTTGTGATGGCAGTGGTCAAAAGAATGAATAAAATAATAATTGTTAGGAAAGGAAAAGAGAATGAAATGTAAGACATACTTCTGACAGAAATAACTCAGTGGCCCCTCTTGGATTTTTAATGGATTTGAATACTACAGAAAATAATAGATCTGAAGAAGTGCTGATGAATATTACATTGTTCAAAGGTATAGAATTATTTCCCTACGAAGAAAGATAAACAGACCAATAAGAGAGAAACTCTTAAAAATAAGAGAGAAACTTAAGAAATAGGACCAAGACCTGCACATCCAATTAATTCTGCATAGAACATGAATGGAAAATAATTTTTTATTATTTCCCAAAATCTAACTTGAAGACCAACAGAAATTTTTTATGTAAAAACAAGCTGAAAGGAGTATGTTTTTTCACACAACACAGTTAAATTGTTGAACTCATTAGCATAGAAGTTCCTTATGTCAGATGTGTAAATTGGTTTACAAAACTTTTAGACAAATTGAAAGAAAATAAGTAAGATACAGAAAAAAGATTTTTACAGACCTTATACAGAAAGTGTTTTTAAACTCAGTGAACTTAATGTCATCTCCCACTTTAAAAATCCAGGAAATGTCATTCCATATTTGCCACGTGTATTTTTCCTCAGCATCCATTACTAGCCACTGTCTGAGCTGGCACTGCTCTAGAAATAGATTTTTATTCTGACTCACGGCAAATGCTCTTAAGGTCTTAATTTCTAGTTCAGTATGCTTCTGTATTATAGATAATTTTTAAATAATAAGAAATTTCAACTGAAATAGAAATTTCAAGACACTATCCTACAATGAAGAATATGTGTTTTGATGGTTATAAAGTATCTGGGACCCCTATACTGGAATTATCTCTCCCAACTTTTACATCTTTTTACATAACACAAATCAAGATTATAATTTCTGTTATATGTAGAGAAACTGCAGTTGTTTTTGTGTGCTGACAGTTCTTTACCTGCTTTAGGTATGCCAGTATATGGGAGTAAGCTGCAGGAGAACTTTTCTGAACACTGAATACAAATATTAGTATTTTTAAAAAACCTGAGTATAGGGCAATTTGTCCTGTAACAGTACAGCTTCAGTTCCTTAGCAACATATCTACATCTCTTTTTCCATTATCATACATATATATATATACCCATCAAAATGAGTCTATGAGAGAGAATAATCCCTAGCACATTGCAAATACGTTCTGTAGGTGAAAAGCTTTCCATATTAATATTCAAACATTTCCAAATGTTCGGCATTAGTTAAGCTTAAGGAACTGTACTTATTAGATAGAAAGAATTGTGAAGATGCTGAATTTCAGGTAATATTGTGGTAGAAATTACATTGTAAATCACTGAATTTCATCCCAATAGCATGAGATGAGATATAATAAATACAGGCAGAGCAAGAAAATAATACCTACCGCACTGTTGTTCTTTATCATGGAACTCGATGGTCTTAAATGTCTTTTCCAACCTAAATGATTCTGTGATTCTATTCTTTCTCTTAGAAAACTAAGCAAACAAAAACCAACCAAACAAAAAATCCCACCCCACCCCAAAGCCAACCCACAAAAAAAAAAAATCCACCCAACAAAAAAAAAAAAAAAAGATATGAATTAAAAGCACCCTTTCAGAATCACAGGTCATACCTGTGGTAGAAGTCTGCTCCATCAATTGCCTTATTCCATGGAGGATTTTGCACAAACAAAATTTCAATTACTTGATTCAGGCATGGATGCCCTCAGTGGGTGTTGAGAGGCGAACTGTACCTGAGTGCTGCCAGGCAAGGAGGCAGGTCCCCAGGCAGATGGGGCAGCAGGGATGACAGGGAAGTGTTGGGTTAGAGCATGTTCTGCATGTTCTGGCACAGTTATTATCCCCATCTGATAGGAAGTAGGGGTTTTTTTTCCTGGTATATATGAGTGGAAAGTTGCATGAATTAGAGATGTTTTCTAATATGTTCTACTAGACTCTTTATCCTCTATAAGGAGTCTATTTTATCCCCTACAACATTTGGTACCTATTGCAGTAAAGTCTGAGCACCTCTATAAAGGCTTGTGACCTAAATTGGAATAGATACAAGGCAGTAATATCTCCTTTTACAGTCAGCAAAAATTATGTTCACTGTTTTCCTCAGAGGAATATAGAGAGTCTTTAGCACAACTAGGAACAGCGCTGAAATCTATCACTCCTCCTACCTTTAGGGTTGGTCCTCCCGTGTCAACTTCTGCACCATAAATATGAAACTTTTGAAGAGTGATTTGTAAAACTGAGCACATGTCAAGATAGATTTATGTAATATTTTATGGAGATTCCAGATAAAGTTGGGGGGCCAGTTACACATTTTTTAAAATATGTTTATAATTAGGTTAATTTAAGCCTTAAAAATATTGCCAAGTACTGCAGTGCCTGCCTCTGTCATGTTGATGTAGCTCTCAATGGTGGTTTAATTTCCCCATTTTATTAACGCTGGAGAACAGCAGATATTGAAGTGGACAAAAAAATCTGTCAAGTGTCCAGATTTACCTGGGGTTCTATGCAGAGGCAATATGATGATAATGATTCTGTTTTCAGCACAAAATTCTACTCCAGTTCCAGTTTAGATCCTGTTACTGCAGCTGTCAGAATAGAAACCAGATCCTTCAAGCTACTGTCTCCTTGGCTGAAGGGGCCAATTTAACAGCAGGAACCCCATGTTACCATTTGTCAGATCCTGGGTTTCCCAAAACAACTGGAATGTTGTGAGGAGCAATTTAGAGCAGCTCAGGGCAAAGGTGGGTTGCTGCAAAACTAATTTAGCTGGACTTGCAAATGCAGTGTCTGATTTCTTAATGGGAATTTAAGAAGGTTAGTTTAAAAAAACAGAGAAACCATAAACAAAAATAAATAGTGAGAATATGTACTCTTCATGCTTAACAAGAGTCTTGGAAATGCTGGTAACTTGGTGAAACAGCCACAGGCTTGTTTTGTTTGTTGTTTTTTTCTCTGTTTGATCTCTGTAGACCCATAAAGAGAACAAGGTAAAACCTGCATACCTGTCCTCAGTTTTACCTTATCTCCCCTGCCTTCTGCAGACTGAGCTTTTGGGGTCTCAAGGAAAGGTTGCAGCTAAGCTGATGTTTTGCAGGGGAAGACTGAGACTTGGTGTATGGCAGTTCCAGTGCAGCTATTTCCAAAATGTACTGTGTTCTCTACAGACATGTGAAAGGCTTGCAGTCAGCAAGCCAGAGGAGAAAGGAAACAAAAGGAATGAGCTGCCACCAGTTTTCAAGCCGTTGCCATATAGTTTATCCCATCTTTGGGGCAGTTATGTGATTGATGCTGGGAAGTTGAGACAGCAACAGGATTCTTCTTAGAGCAGTGTGCTGAAAGGGCATGCAGGATTTTTAGGGTGCCTGAGTTCATGCTGTCATTGGAAAAGCATCACTGCTCCATTGAGTTGTAAAGGACAAAGTCAGCATGACTTAACTTGTTACTTACCCAAACAGTTAGAGGTGTAGAATAAATTCAGGTGAAGAATCAAACAGAGCAGAGCTCTTTGCCCAGGAGGGAAGGTGGCAGTGGGCGAGATGCATTTAGGGGATCTCGAAAATCAGTCGTCGCACATGGAAAGGGAAGTTTTCACTGTCATTCTTCTGGTAGCAGAACTGGTGGTCATGTAGTGGAAGTAGTAATTGGTAGGTCTGAAAGAAACAAAAGAAGGTGCTTTATCATACAAGGCATATTGAAACACCTTATTACAGGATGTTGCAGAAATTGAAAGTGTTTATGGCAATTGAATGATTTACTGCATGAGTTCGAAGAATGTGATTTTTATCTTGGGCTTTTCAATACCTGAGCTTACATTCAGGAAGTCCCAGAGCCATAAATCATTGAAAATGGAGGTACCATTATGGGAAATGTCTCTATGTGCTTGCCTTATTCATACGCTCTTCCTTAGTGTTCCTCATTGACAACTATTTCAGAAGGGATACTGGCCTTGAGAGTGTAACAGAAATGCCTGTTCTCATCTTTTTAGGAAAGAGATAATGAAGAAAGGATAGCATCTGAGATCTGAATAATGATGCAGACATTTTACTAATAGTAGGATACTAGCAACCAACTAGACAAGGCGTTACTGTAACTGAAAGGAGAGGATAAAGCTTTCCGTATTACCAGTCTCTCGTATTTCATTATCAGAGACCTTTGAAGCTCTGCTCCACCTGTTTGGAAACTCCGTGAGGTCCCTGAGTTCCAGGTGCTGAGTACTGTCAGTTGTCAGTGAAGAAAGTCCATCTGAGAGCAAAGTGATTTCAAATTTGCAACAACCAGAATTAGGTCCTTTATCTCTCTTCCCGTCAGATGAAAATGCTTATTTACGTCACATAGAAAATTAGTTTCTTCTTTAACAGACTTCACAAAATTAGTACATGATAAACTGTGAACAGGATTTTGTTGAATTTTACTTTGGAGCTGTAATTTGTTTTACTTGAATGGGCTCTGTCTTTGTCATTTCCATTTAACTGGGCCAGCAGACTGTAGAGCAGATAGAGACACTCAACGCTGTAAGTCATGTAGAATGTAAATATAAATGTATAGTGATAATGTACAGTTACTGTTCCTTGGTGCCCCTGTGCTTTGCCCCTTAGTTGTAATTTCTCTTAAACATCAAAAGCTCTTTTGTATAAAAACTATGTATGTGACTTTGAAAAGTGCCTTGGTGCCTTCTGTATGTAATTTCTGTAGCTATACAGAAGTTCTTCTAAGAAAGAGCATATGCACCAGGCTTCGTAAGAGTGGCTGAAAATTGTAAAAGACTTAAAAAGGGAGCTGGTTTTATATTTGCCTTCAGGATTTTGAGCTTTTTCTTTAAAAATAACTCAATTTTAATGTGTTTTAATTGTGATGTAATTTAATATTTTTATATATGCATTTGAGTTCGCATCTGAGAGTTTAAGAAACTCACCAAGTACCACAGGATATGTCACTAAACTTAGTGAACCAGTCTTTCAAAGTGGTGGCTTTGGTATGTTGTACAAAATACAAATTTAGAGCAGAGATTTTGGGAGGGAGTTTCTTCGGGGGAAATACGTGTCCATAGTTAAAGAAAACTGTGTCTTCAAAGATGTGCAAGTCTATCTATTAAAAGTGGAAGACCAAGTCCTGCTTCAGCTGAAGACATTTTAAGAGATGAGCTGGAGCCTCATGCAATGCCAACTCTCTCCGCATTTGTTAGGGTAAATGCAGTAATCCAGAGCCATGCTTTTTCAGTACTCTGCAGCCCATTTGCAGATCCACTATTAGTTATTAGCACAAGCAGTCAAAGATCATCTGAAAAGCACCACGCTCCATCAGGCAGATAAGTTATTTCTTCCTCCTTACTTTGTTTCTCATTCACAAGACAGCAAACACAGCCAACTTAGACCTGGGGAATCCAGCAAAGTTGGGTTGCTAGAGACTAATAGCAGGAGATACAGTGGTACTTTCTTTTCTGAGTATACATAGGCAAGACAGGGATGCACAGATTTAGTGTACCAACTACAACTGGCATCCCAATGTTATGTGTACTTGTGGGGCAGGATGTAGATGTGGTAGGTGATGGAGCAGGAGCAGTACTGGCGCATCTGCCAAGCGGTGCATCTCCAGAGCTGAGGAAGTGTAAAATAGGAAAAATCCATCTCTGGTGAAGGCATTCTCTGCACCAATGAGGAACCTATGAGGGTTATGTTGAGGAGCTGCTGGTAGACAGCTGGATGTCCCAGATGTAGCACCAACAAAGTTTTTCATACTTATATAGTTTAGTGCTAAAGTAGAGCATTGAGGTATGACAAAGCCACACTGACAAGCTGTAAGCCATTATTTCCTTCCCTTGCCTTGTGTGAGAACAGTGGTGTAGGATTGTTGTCCATGGGGAGCCTTGGCTGGTGGATTCCCCCTCTGCAGTCATTCTGTGCTCATTCCACACTGTGCTGACCCCATGAAGACCATGCAGGTCTCTGGTCAAGAAAAGGGTCCACAGTGTGAACCATTTTAAACACCTGTTATTTTTCAAATTACTGGTTTGACATGACAACCTTAGTGATACATCAGAAAGTTTTCTGGTGAATCATGGGTGGTTGTTCCAGAAAGTTTGCTCGCTAGGACCCGACCTGTGCTCTGCATACCAGCAGCAGCATCCATGCTCTTCCAGAGAGCTACCCAGTTGCTGCCTACATCGCTGAGCATCTCCTGCATGTGCACTGTGCCTGCACAGGGCTGGGAGCCGCATTTGCACAGGTAGGAATGCACATGCAAAGCCAAGCTAAGGATCACCTAACTCACAGTAAGGCTAGGCATATTTCATTTCAGTCACTGGCTCCTAAAGAGCCCATATGTGACCTGAGCGTCTTAGACACCTGCTTGCCAGTCTGTCTGGCCTGTGAATTTTCACCATCCTATGTGTAATTTAGCATGAAACAATTCTAATTTCTTCAGTGTCAAGCATCATGTGAATTCGATATAGAAGGCATATTGTTGAAGCAAGGAGTGAGACATCTGAATCCTTGCACACCCAGCATATACACCTCCTGAGCTGCCTTTTTATGACCGAATATGTTGGTCATTATTATTTTATTTTCCCAATCAGACTAGTTGACTAATAGATCAGTGTTTCTTTGTATAATTGGAAGATACATGCTAAAAAGTATCCAAATGTGATAACCTCAATTTTTTTTACAAAACATTAGTATCATTTTAAGAGAGCCAAACAATTATTTCTGAAATGCGGTAAAAATAATTTGCTTCGTCTGACAACTGTGTGCACCAAGTTATGCTCAGTGAGCCAGTTTTACAGCCAGTTGTCAACTCTTGCATATAGGAGTTTATAATGGAAGCTGCGAGTCTGCCTTCAGCAAGGCTGTGTAGACACACTGCTGTAATATTGATTTGATTAGACACTGTTAAATCAGGTGTTCCTGGTAACAAAAGCAAAGGGCATGTGGTGTTTTAGCATCACATGTACTGCTTTTACCCAGGATGCTTGGCAGGTGACTGTTTGAAGGGGAGAACTAGGAATAGAGGTTCTAGCTGTTTGAATTTCCTCCTTGCAGCATCGGTTTGTGAAGTGATTTATTTGAGCTACAGCCTATAGACCATATATCACCTTCCTGGTTGGCTTTGTTGGCACCTTGTCACATTCTTGTGGGCTTGAGGAATTCATTGTTCTTGTTTGAACTGATAAGAACAAAAATGGATTTTCTGCCGAGACCTTGGGAAAGGCAAGGGGGAGGAATGTTGACATGAAACAGCAGGGCTGCACTTTGCTAAGCCTTTTAGCCAGCGCAGCAGCCTGCATTCTTCCCTAGCTGGGGAGCCCTGGTTAAGGTGTGATAAGCACTACTTTCCTTGCTGCTGCCCCAAAAACGTGGTCCTGGGGTTGGATCACTTTGAAGGGAATCTCTCACAGTGGCAGGAGATCTTGATTTCCAGGATGAATGTGAAGCATAGTGTTGCTTAATTTGAGCCAGTTCTCCAAAATTCACCTTGTTCTGTGTGTGTGCCTTTTGGGAAAGGTACCACCCTGATCCTTCTTCCTGCACTGTATCCCTGAATGCTCAGTTTAGGAAGGTGACCTAAAATTCTTGGTTCCAGAACCACTCCTTGAAGGTGGAACATGTTATGGATATTGAGAGCATCACTTTGCTTCTTACAGGCTTGGTAACAAGTGCTGTCACAGACATAGTATCACTGTCCTCGGGATCACTATCCTGAATGAAAACTCCAGATGAATTTTTGTGGTTTGTATTTGATGGTGTGTTTTTGGTTGTTTTTTTTTGGTTTTTTTTTTCCGAATTTCCTCAACATTATGAAAAAGAACTGTTTCCTTGCTTTTCTTGGAAGCACAAGAAGTCACCACAAGGGCTTGAGGCTTCAAATGATGTGCCATTATGTACTATATTGGTACTGATGAGTAGCGAAGTACAAAAAGTACCAATTAAAACCAGAATTTTCACTGGAGCAGACAATCATCTGCTCCAAAGCTTTTCTCCTTTTATGTGCATAGAGGAGTGTTTTGCTTGTATGATGCCTTCCAGGTACCTGTGGAAAGGCAGTCACTGCCTCCTTAAGCTCTCTTGTTGAGAGGATATCAGATAGCCCTAACAGAGGCTGTCCTTGAAATAATATCAGCTCTCTTTGTAGTAATAATAGTAACAAAAGCAAATACAATTTAAAAAAATTAACTCTTTACCTTTCCAGGTGGGACCCAATTTAAATTTCAGGACACTGATGACAAATAGGCAGGGTTTTATAATTTTTAAATTCTAACAGAAACAAGGATGTTGGCTCCAGGGGGAAGCATGTGAGATCAGTGTGTGGTGAAGGATCTTTCCAATACACTCCTTAGATTTTGCTTTCATGATTATTTTTCTTGCCATGTATGTTACTGATCTGCTGGTATATGGGATCATCTGGAGTGATCCATAGATAAAACATGCCACTTGGCAGTACAGCATAGGATGATGGAAAAAGCTGCTAAAGGAACATCTCTCTTACAAGGAAAGGCTGAGCAAACTGGCCTGTTCAGCCTTGAGAAGAGATGACTGAGAGGGGACTTTATCAATGTCTGTATGTGTCTGAAGCAGGGGTGCCAAGAGGATGGAGCCAGGCTCTTCTTGGTAGTGCTGAGCAATAAGACAAGAGGCAACAGGCAGAAACTGAAAGTTCCACTTGAATATGAGGAAGAACTTCTTTACTGTGCAGGTGACACTGGAACAGATTGCCCAGAGAGGTTGTGGAGTCTCCCTCTCTGGAGATATTCAGGAACTGTCTGGGTGCAATCCTGTGTAATGTGCTCTAGGATGACCCTGCTTGAGCAGAGAAGCTGGACCAGGTGACCCACTGTGGTCCCTTCCAACCTGACCCATTCTGTAAATTCGGTTATAGTGCAAATATTAACGCTGAACTAACAATGCTTTTCAGACAATACAATTTGTGTGATATACTGGATGCTCTCTGGGTTTTTTCACTGATAAGAGCAGACTTGTGTCTACATGCGGGACACAAAGCTGAAAGAAATGAGTTATGATTTAGATCACACAAGAAGGTGACTCACTAGACCAGGTTTCCTGCTGAGCCAGGACACTGTGGGGAGCACTGGCTTGAAAGCTCTGCAAGGAATACAAGTATCCCCACCAATACTGGTGTCACAGGAGGGTGGGGGGGAAATGAGGCAGCAGCCAGGGAGGAGAGAGCAGGATGTTGACAGGACAGAAGGGAAATAGTGAAGTATTAAGGGATGCTGAGATGACAGTGACAGAGAGCCAAAGTGATGTGATAGGCAAAAAAAGCGGGGTCAAGGTGTCCTGGCTACAAGCAGGTTGGGAAGCATCAGTGTACAACTTGCCTGCCTGACTTCAAGTCCTCAGTCCAGACAGTATACTTTGTGTCCTTCAGTTTTCATCGTGTGTAAAATGGAAATGATAATTCCAGTCTTTTGCTTTATGAAATATTTTGACATCTTTAGATGAAAATCCAAAGATTTATTTTACTAGCAGATGGGACACAGGGAAACCTTTCTGCCTGGGAAAACCTGTGTCTAGTGCTCCAGATCAATTCATTTGGGGCTAGGACAGTTAAGGCCCTACCTGTTGCCTAGGGAAGAAGTGTGTAATTTAACATTCAGTACCTTTCATTGCCTAAGAGGGGTTCACATTTTGACATTTTTATTACTGATAGTGGCTATATAGAGAATATACACAAGGATAAAATACACACAAGGTGTAAATGGAGAAGTGCCAGTGTATGTGTATATGCCTGTGTATATGTGTGAACCTGTTTTTCTAATATGTGGAGCAGCTTACATACAGGACTCAGATTGAGACAAGCTTGTTGGGTTTTTTAAGTCAGTATCAGCAGGTCTAGTGAAAGAGTCTATCTCTGCCTGCAAATCTTGCCTTGCTCATAACCTGGGCTGGTCACATTTACAGTGCCTATGACATTTCAAACACAGTTTGTAAGAGATGCTATTCTCTTGGCAACATGGTGTCTTCTTGATATCACTTGAACAGGTATATATACATCTTCAGCAATGGTTGCCAGAGAGTATTCGATACTAATTTGAAGGCAGGTAGAGCTTATGGCACAAATGCTCCCTGCACTGGGCTTACAGTGCAAAGTGCTGCAAGGATCGCATCTCTCACATCATGTGAATATTCCTCTTGATGTGAGGGCTGCTGGCTCAGGCACTGCCTTTGCAGGTGCTCTTAATGATTTCCTTTTCAGATGACCCCACATTGTCGTCTGTGTCTCCAAGTCCAGCTCCTCTGACATTCACATTGGCAAGCTTGCCAGCTTTGAGCTTTGCCTTTTCTTTGGAAGCTGTCCTGCTTTCCAGGACTGAACTCACTGACAGTGTATCACTGCTCTCTGCTGGAGAAGCACTGAGCTGGTCCAGGCCTCTCTGGGTTTCCAGCTGTTTGTCAGGAATGCAGGTGTGATGGTCAAACTGATAACCTCTGAGCCTTCAAGAGCAAACTTAAGGTACAGCTTTTTCCTGTTCCCCTACAGCATAATTTAGGGTCTCAGTTGTGCAGGGTGGAGACAAGAGTTTTCAGAAAGAAAATGAGACTGGTAAAGAAGGTGGTGCTGGGTGACTATAAACATCTGGGGTCACATGACTCACTCCTTGATAATGCATGATAACAGACAGGGATGTCATTTTCACAGGTTTCTGCTCTAGCTTGGATTATAACTCCCAGTTGTATTTGCAGTCATATAATGATCCCTCTGTAAAATGTTTCTTTCTGTCAGATGGAATGTCCAGTTAGGAGAGTGTTTTTCTACTCAAGGGGCATAGCAAGCATGAGGTCCTAAGAGATCATGTTGAAAGAGACTTGTTCCTGTCATCTTGATCAAATTTGGTAGTTGCAGAAGTTATTCTGGCTGTTGCATTGAGTCATTTTTCAAAGACGCAGGCTAATAGTCAGATCTTCCCCACAAAATGGGAATTATTTAAAATAATGTCTCCCACTTGAGCCCACACACGCACACATCCATATCATGTGCATGCATACATGATACATCTTTTAATTTCATATACTTTTGTAGCTTTGGTATCTTTTTTGCTTGAAAACAACTCAAATGTAAATCATTAAAAGGCAGCTTTACAACAGCTTTAAAGTGCTATTATATTCTGCAGCATTCCAAGTGAATTATTGCTGTGCTGTCAAAGAAAACAAAAACATTTGGGAAGGACTGTTTATTTTACAGTGGTTGACCAAAAGTATGCAAGTGGTTATAAAAAATGTAGACAGCTAACAATGGGAGGTGCCATTGCTGATTCTGTAACCCATTCACAAACCTTTGACACTGATTTTAGATCACTGGAGACAGAGCTAGGCACTTCCCACAGGAAAACACACACACTTACAAATCACTCAAGTTATAAACAAAACATACCCTTCTCCCCCTCCCTCAGTCCACCTGGATCCTTCTTCCCCACCCACCCACATAGTTAACTGTTCTTTGAACTGGTTTCCACTATGACAAGGTAGAGATGTGTATTTAAATTTGACTTGTCTTTCAGAGAAACCTTTTTATTAACATGGTACCACATTTGGTGCTATAGGGTACTGATTCCTATGATTAGATTTGCTGTGTATTGAGCTCCCCACCAAAAATCATTTCATGCAAGTTGAAGGTAAGTTTGAGTCTGTAAGCTAGTGTGCTTGTCATTAGAGATAAGGCATGTGGTTCCAGTCTGCTTGTCCTAGAAAGTGAGTAGTAGAAAAGAAGGCAGCCCAAAGGGTGACCAAGGAGACTGCCAGATTGAGTGGCTTCTCTGTGATGAATGACTAAATAAGCTGGGACTCTTCAGGCTGGAAGAGAGATGACTTTAGAAGAGTCTATAAAGTCATGAGAGGCATGGAGAGAGTTGGTAATCGTTGGTTCTTGACTTTGTATGACTAGTTTTTCTAAAACTGGAGGGAGTGGAAACAAGTAAAATCAATAGCAGCCTATTTCAGAACAAGCAGAGATATTTCTTCACACTGCAAGTTGTAGGTCAGTGGAACTCCTTGCCACAGGGCATTGGATACTAATATTTCATGAGAGTTCAAGGGAAGACTGGAGAAATTCATGGGAGGAAGATCTTTTGAGGGTTACTAAACATAGCACAGACCACATGTGACTGAGGAGCTCCCACAACCTAAATAACTAAAGGTTTGGAGAGTATCAGGGCCTTATCCTTTCTCTGCATGGCCTTTTTCTAGGCATACGCTTACAGAAAAAGAACACAGGTACAGATCAAAATCTGTTCTGTCCTAATAGAACCACTCCTGTATACATAGTGTAAGTGTAACAGTGAGGGTATCTTGTGAGTGCACTCAGCTTCTTTTTGCCTTTCCTCTTAGCAATGATTAAATAGAGGCAGGAAGGAATTCTTGAAGATGCTGACCACTTTATTAAATGAGGCCATTAAAAAATGGGAAATGGCAGAAAAAATAAAGAAATGTCAGAAAAGTTATCTCTGATTTGGGAATGGTCTTACATTATATTTCCTTAGCCTGTGGAGTCCCTGAATTAGGCATCTTGCTTTGATGGTCACAGTGTAAATGTTAAGGTAGGCGAAGAATCTTCAAGTAAGAGTCATAATAATACTCATGGTCATAAGAGTCCTAGTAATACTCATGGTCACAATCATAGTAACAGTCATAATCATAATTTATGAATAAATCCCCCTGTGAGTACTTATTGCAAAGTACTAGAAAGTTCAGCCTTGGTCTGCATCAGTTTTTAGCTGCCAATATCCTTCAGGACACTAAAAAAACCTTAAAATTATATTGTCTGCCCACTACCCTGCTCTGTACATGCCAAAACACAAGTTCCATACAGTTGTTAATGAAGACCTGTTGATGAAGAAAGGATGTGAATCCCAGTGAACCTAAATGTTCTGGGATGACTGTGTCACTGCTGTTGACACATTTCCTTTCCCTGTAGGTGCACACCCTTTCACATTTGTTCCTGCAGTGTGTGCAAGTTGGTCTGAGTAGTCCTCCAGTTATGCCCCTTATGTGGAATTTCATTTGAAAATCAAGGAAGGGAGTGTCTGTGAGCTGACTAGTGGCTGATCAGTCCTTTTGCCCTCTATTTGCTACCCTCGTACATCAGCAGTGCCAGAGGACTGTGCAGTATTACCTTGCATGGCTACGTAATTAGAGCTATCTTCCCTGACCAGAGGGAAATAAGCATGCAAAAGCCTGCTGCTGTTTGCCAAAAAGAACCTTAGTCAGTGGGAGAGAGAGAGATGTCTTGTGCTTGGTCTTTTCGCTGCTTATATTAGAATCGTGCATGACTATTTCTCTCTGTTTTGCCAGTTGGCATCGGTCCACCTTTTCTGTTCATGCTCAAACAGCCAGGACCAGTACAGCGGGAGAGGAAGCCCCTTCTCATATGTTGCTGACTGAAATGCCAGTGGCTTGTGTTTGTAGTGGATCCAGCAACAAAACAAAGCAAGCCCCTCACATCAGCTGTGTGCACTAACGAGTAGGTCCATTGAATAGTATTGGACCAGTGTCCCAGACCTGCAGTTGCAATAAAGGCATTAGATTTGCTTAATGTCCAAAGCAAAAGCGGCATATGTTTCTCTAAACTTGAATAGCTGTTTTGTTAGACAAAACAAAAACAAAACAAAAACCCCACTCAAAACAGTAAAAACCAAAAACCCACAACACACCAGAAGGAAAACCCCGAGACACTTACTACTCAAATGTAGGTGGAGACAAATGAACTTGATCTGAACTGGTCAAGTTGATTAGATGGTTTAATTGAGCTCTGGTGCAGCAGAAAACTAATTAGAAATCTCTTCTGACCAGGAAATGGTAAAAGCTGCTTATAAACAACCTGTAATGAAAGAATCTGAGTCATTAACTTGCATGTGCAGACAGAGTATACGTTTATGTGTCTCATGCCCAAGTTACAGCCTCAACAGGAATCCTTCTATGGGGACTGAATGATAGTTGGGAGAGACAGAGGGGGTAGGGAAGCAAGAAAAAAAGCCAAGTAATTGAAAACATCCTCTAGAGAAGAAGCCTACAAATGACATTTGAGATGCTGAATGTGATCTGGCAATATGAATACAGTTCTTACTGAAAAGCTGTTTGTTGAGGTAGTCATCATTTTGGGACCACTTGATTTGAAATGATACACTTTCTGATAGAAACAGTCTTATCCTAGCCTTCCCCCACGGGAACAGTTCCTACTAACACTGGAGCTGAATTCTGCTCTTGGTGTGTTGCTGAAAAATAGTCTCAGTTTTTCTTCCACCCACTCATTCTGAACTACCAACTTACGTGATGACCATGGGAGTCAAAGTACACCCAAGGTGCTGTGCCCTGTGCTAACCTTCATGAAACCACTGACTAGCTTCAGTTCAAAGACTCAGATCAATCTTATGCTTTCTAAAGCAACTTTCTATAAGAATGAGAGATGGGAGTATTTCTAACATCAATAGTATAATCCTGTTGTAATCAGACACTTTTATTTCCAGAATTTATTGGTGCCTACAAATACTGCTTTTTCCCATTAAGACAGAAGTAACAATGATTTATTCAGCTTTCTGAAAATTCTAGAATAGGATAAATTAATGTAGTTAAGGAGAGTTAATAATAATTTATTCAAAATGGAGTGACCCACATTTTAAACAGTTTCTTTTTCTTCTAAATTAACTGGTATTTTTATTCTCAGTCCTCTGGACCTTTAACTGGGGAAGTTCTTACAAAAGTGAAAAATTGAATATCTTCTATATGTACCACATTTCTGATGTGTAGATCTTTTGGGCATTGTATAAATGAGAATGCCATTGTTCTGTGTAGGAAATTAGGCAGCAGAAAGTGAATTGGCAGTATATTCCAACACTTTGTTCCCTGCCTGATAGACTTTTCTGTTTCTGTTACCTATAAGTGTGTTTCAGGAGTTTAAATTTTGTTATAAAACACACATTATATTTTCCTATTCTTTGCAAGAAAAATAATGCCTTTTGAAAAGTTTTATCCCTCAGGTGGGAGAAAAGATTATTGTGAAGGTGTTTCAGAAATTGACAGCACATTTGGTCTAAGACTGTCCTTTCTCTTATGTAGAGAGCCAGCAGTTTCTGCCTCAGCTCCATAAAAAGAAATACTTTGAAAATGGAAAATCTAGTCAATGGGCTGCTCACGTTACAGAAAAAGAGCAAGAACTGACCCCGGGCATTTCACGTGTTCTTATTCAGTATCTTTTTTCCGCAAAGCCAGTTGGAGCTGTGATTATTTCTGTGTGTTATTTCATAGAGAAAACTCACAAAAGAAGTGGAACCTAGGATCTCTTTTGTCTGTTGGCTGATTTGCAGTAGCCAGCCCCATGTGTGTGGTTAGTTTGCTGCAGATGAAAGGTAAATGGCATTACTGAAACTGTTATCAGTGACTGAATATATGGTCAGTAACTTGACTGTGCTTGTGATTCCTATTTTGAACTGATCCAGAGGCAGTTGGTTGGTAGTAAAAACCTACCTGAGAAATGTTTGGCAGAGAAGGTTTAAGATATGAGTATGGGATTTAGGTATTAAATTTAAATAAAAAGATTAAAGTATGGGAACAGACTTAGAAAAAAAAGGGATTGTCAGCATTGCTGCAATGTCTGTGAAATGTGGGCATTCATTTCAGGGAAGTCCCTGAGTCTGGGGTGTCTGGGTGTGGGAATGCTGCATACGCAGAACAAAACACTGGAGCTCAGAGATTCCAGAATTTAATATCCTTTGGGGTGCTTTTCCTTCCTTGCTTTTATGGACAATGAATGAACCTGGGAGAATAATATAAGTCTAGATTTACTGTACATGTTTTAAGTCTGATGTTCTTCATGGCACAAGGTAAGCTGTAAAAGTTCAAGGTTTCAGGTCTGTTTAAATCAGTGTAGTGCCATGAAAGAGATGGATACAGTACTTGAGTATAAGAATCAGGGCATAATTTTGGGGAAAAAAAATGCAAGGTCAGTATTATTGAACTAGAACCTTTTCACTACCTTAAAGCAAGTAAAAATATCCAAGATTAGTACAGCTTTTCTTGGGGCCAAACATTCTTCTTGATAATTTTTCAGTCATTTAGAAGCAAACTAGTAATTGGTAAGGCCAGGTGGAGATGCTTTCAGTTGTGCCTTAAAGAAGGAACCTTTTACGATTCTGAATCTCCATTCTTGCTTATATGTCTAGTGTTCTGGGCTGTCCCTGCCATTCTTTGTATGAAAAGGAAATAGTTTCTCTAAGATGGGCATTGGTTTTTGCACAGGTAAGTAATATCAGCACACTATTTGAAAAACATCTGAAAGGCAGGATTCTTTTGTCTGAAAGCTCTGCATTAAAGAGTACATAGATTTTCCATCATTCTGTTTTTACCGGAAGTACTCACTGTATTCTTTGTGCTCTAAGTACTCAATAGCAGCTAGTGGGTACATTCAGCTGATAATGACTTGTAAGTGCTATGCACTGTCTTTTTTTTCTTTGCTTAAAACCCTATTTCAGGATGGTATTATCAACCCTTACTGCAGTTCCTGGATGCCTTCTACATAAAATCAATGCCAATAGCAAAGACCCTAGGGAAGGGCACAGAACCTCTCATTCATCTCTGCAGCTAGGTGAAAACCTTTGCCAGAGGCTCAGGTTTGTGAGCTTGGCTGGCAGGAGAGCTGGTGGCTGGGCAGCTCAGGTGAAGCTGTGAGAGCTGCTCTTGCATCCTGCTAAGGGTGCTTGCTGATCTTGCAAGATACCCTCAGCCCTTACCTCATCCCTCAGTGACAGGGTAGGCAACTTTCAGAAATGAAAGAAGGACTCCTGTCCATGGATCTTCAAGTTTCTGTACATGTCCCCTGCTTGTTGAAGCATTTAGGAGCTCATGTGCTTTAATTGCAGCATGTCCCCACTCCTTCACATGTGAAGTGTATTTATTCTTGCCTCAGCTGAAACCATGAACTTGGCACACAAAACAGCATTACACATGATGTCCTTTTTTCTTTCCTTTTGCAAAGTGATGTGACCTATGCACTCATATTTCTCAAACTCCTCTCAGTTAATACCTTTCTTCTCACTGTTCTGCTCACCACAGACTGGGCCCTGATGCTGCAGTCTCAGAAAATAGCTCACAGTGAAGTCAGACAACCTCAGAGTTCAGCTGGGAAGGGGTCTCCCTTACGTCGTTGAAAGCAGTGTTGTCCTGTTGGCCAAGTGGTGGACAGATAAAAAGCGTGTCTGTGGGTGGGTGAGAGGGAGGATGTGGTGCTCAGCCACCTCACAGCGCTGTGCGGGCTGCAGTGTCCGGCCAGCCTCACACATCCCCCTTTTCCTTCTCTCCCTCTTATTTCGGCCTTCTTCTTGCTCCTTTTCTCCTTCGACTAACTCTACCACCTATTTAGTTAACTAGCCCTGTGATTACAGGTTTCTAACGCTGCACTTGCTTGTGTCCTCCGAGGAGAAGGAGGGAGGGAGGGAGGAAAGGAGGGAGGGAGGAAGGGAGGGATTGCCTGCTGACGTTCGCCCCCAAGGTCTTGGCTAGGGGACAGCCACTGTTGGCAGCAGTCTGGCAGGAACTTGCAGTGGTAGCAGAAGAAAAGAATTTGGCAGGGAGGTGAACCACATGATTGTGATTCATCCTGCACTCTTGAAATGTGGCAGGAGGAGTAGGAAAGGCTTCGTGTGCCAGCACTGAGAGAAGAGACATTCACGTTCAAACATCACATTCTTTTTATAGTAAGGCATGTCTCATAGGAAAAATATTGAACTTGGCCTTCCAGGATGAAGAAAATAGGCCTAACTGTGATTTTACTACTTGAGTCACTCACTTAATCAGTTACTGGTTGCACATAGGAAGCCTTCTATTAGGCTGACTTGGAAAAATTGTTTTCAATTAATTAATCGTGACACTGAGCTGTTTTTTGACTTGCTCAAAACTGCTTTCATTCGTAGGTCATCTTATGCAAAAACACTCCTAAGATACCGTGATTCGGAAGAGTAATCACTTTAATCCAGTCACGTGATGTGACTGCCTTCCAGATAGGGCTCTAGTTTTTATCAAGAGTTTAAAGTTTGCTGAAAGGCTGAACAGAATATGCGTTTAATATGCATTGAAGTGCAGGTTGGCAATTTGAAGACCATATAACAAATCAGTTCCCGTACAGCGTAAGAATTCTGGCTTTCCTTTTGTAGGCCACATTTTGTGAAAACAAGAACATTTCCTTAGCCTTATTTCGGCCCAGCTTCTCTGTCCAGCAGGAGGTGGTTACAGACACACTGTGGAGGTGCAGTTCAGCTGAGGAACACCAAGTCTGCACAGCCCTGCACACTTGCAAGGCCCACATTGGCTCAAAGGCTGATTGCTTCCCATGTGCCATAAATCTGCATCTGCATCCAAAAATGTAAAGGCCACAGTGTATGGAAGTTCCTCTTCCTCCCTGAGTGTGTTTATGACAGATTTATATTGATGGCAGCAGTGTACTACAGCCACAGACTTCTATTATATTCAGGCTCTCCTAACTCAGTCCCTGTTTCCTGCTGAAGGTGAGACAAGGTCCTGTATGAATGAGGGATGAAATTACAGCTGAACTTTCTAATTGCTGTTAGTACAGGAGAACCTTTTAGAAATAGAGCAAGACCTTTTGTGTTCAGAGCTACGCCTGCCCTCCCTTTACCAGTTCACTTTATGTTAAGTTCACATTTTTCCCCCCTACAAAAAACCCAGTAAATGTGTGCCTATATATATCACTATGTTTATAGAGGGCATTTGAAAGGAAGGTCAGAAGTGCTTTAATTCTTGAAAAAAGCCAGCCAGTTTCAGCTACCCAGAACTTTCAAAGTGTACACAAAACCACAAATGCTGGTAACTGTTATTTCAGGCCTCAGGCTTAGACATGATAAATTAACACTGTCCAGATTTCATTTTGGAAGCAGTGCCTACTCCTGCACAGACATTCATATCCTGATGAACTCCTGGGCGGCCCAGAGGGGCAATCACCACATCCTCTGTCTGACCTTGACGGTGACTGCTTCCTTCTGCCTCCCGTGCTGGGGCCGAGCAGCCAAGTCTGGGTGTGAACACCAACCACAGCTCTGAAAGCCAAGCAAATGTCAAGTTCAGCTCCTCCAGAGTATTCTAGGACCAGATACTTCATTTCATCCTCCTTTCCCTCTGCCCTCTCCCTGTTTCCCTGTGACAGAAGAGGAAATAAACTTTGAAGTTTACAGTGAGTGTTTCAAAGGTTCCCAGTGTGTTTTAGGAGTGATCCGGTGTCTTTGGGGCTTTGAAGAACCCCATCATGAAGCTGCTCTGATAAACCAGTCCTCTTGGTCTCATACTGATTTGGCACCACTGTTTTAATTGTAATAATTCCTTCTCAATTCTAAGCCTAAACTGGGAACCAGAAAGAGGCAGTGACACCTTGCCCCTTCCTCTCTCCTCTGTAAATATTTTTGCTTCTTACCTTTGTTGGACAAACATTCATTTTAGTTGTCTTGTTGTTGTGGGCTGTGGTTGCTTTGCTAAGAGACTGGGGGAGAGGAACAACGGGAGCAGTACCTAATTCTTTGAAAGAGACCATCAAAGAAAGTGAACCAACCTCAGAAATAATGGAGTGTCTCCAGGATGCCTATCTACTTCTCTTTTCATCTGTACCAGCCTCTGAATCTAGGCTGGTCAGTTATTTCTTTCTTAATCTTTGTTTCACTACAGGATTTAATGACTTAGGACTTAACGATTGTTTGCAGTGATAAATAACTCTGCCTTTGATTGAAAGGAGAGTTCAAAATCTTCTGAACCAAATCCTCTCTTTAAACAGCCTGTCTTTATTTTTTCCTTTAGAGCAGAAATCACTGGTGTGTTACACTGTGTGTTTGCCGTGATTCACCCATCAGCCACCTCATGCAGGGTGATTTCATGCTGTTCCTGCCCAACCCTCTGTGTCACCCCTTGTGCTAGAGACTGCTTCTGGCTGAGGCATCTGAATGGCCAAGGCATCTGCACAGGTTTAACATACGGTTTTTTTTGGCTGACATACTGTTGCAAACATCTGTCTGTGTCTTTAGTTTTGTAAGATATCTTTAAATGTCTGGGTGTATGCATCTTCCCAAAGACACAAAGGAAGTTTGTGATAGAGAAGGGACTTCTCCCTGGAGGAGAGACCCTGACAGTGCACAACAGCGAGTAAATCACTTCATTGGAGTAAATCACTGCCATTCATAGATGTTTTTGAAGGGAGCCCAAAAAACCCTCTAGTAAAAGGAGCATGTGTGAGATGATGTCACCCTGGCTTCAGAGGACGAGCCCAGAGTTTCACTCTGCTCTGTGGCAGTGAAACAAGTCTGTATTCCAGTGACAGTCATTTACCCTGCTGGCCTGGATTTAATGGATTATGGCTGAAGCTTCCATTTGATGAAAAACAAACAATCAAATAGACGCACAAACGTATCTGTAGTTTTAGGAGGCTACTTTAAAATGTTAGCCATCTGCTAGGCAGAGGCTCAATAAATCAAGGTTGCATGAGGAGGTTAGTGCGCACACGTGTGCGCTTGTGTTCTGCAGGCTTCGCATACTTCTCCAATGACCAGTTTTCTCAGTTGATACTTACTTTGCAGAAGATATTCCTAGGATTTATGCAGCTGATGGCAATTAGAGAACTACGCTGGGGAGACTACGTCTCAATCTGTTTCTTTTTTCACTAGAGCCAACTGTCTAACCTTGGAGGGTGCTGAATATCTGCACTGCCCATTGCATTTAATTGGCACTGCAGGTGTTGTATGCTTTTGCTGGAGGAATGATGTATCTTCAGATTTGTTGTTTCACTCGGTGTCTGCATTAAGGGTGGGCCTAGGGCAGGTGGGTGGCACAGACCTGCCAGTCTGTCTGCCTTAATGCCATTTTTGTTCTCAAGGACCCATTCTCAGGGCAACTCACCCATGCGAGCAGTTTGGTGTCTCAGAGGAATCCCATTGAAGAAAACAGGTCAGCATGAGTGAGGGTGAGAGACTGTAGTTCTCCCTTTCAAACCAGAGGAGATACTGTCCAAAGTTTTGCAGTTACAGTGGCAGTGCTCCCAGTGATAAGCTAGAGCTTCCTAACCATCTCCCTCAGGGGAATATTCAGGAGAAAACAGAACCTAGGTGCTAGCAGAAATCTTCGTTTCCTTTCATTCATTAAAAAACAAAGGAGAAGAGCCCTTCTAACATGAGTGCCTTTTTTTACACACGACTACAGAACCCAGCTTTGTTAGCACAGGCAGCATTTTATCCCTTCGTTGCCACTGTGCTGCTGTGTGGATGTAAACCAACTTGGAGCAGTAAAAGACTGGTTAAAACAAAGAGGAAAATGAACAGCATTTGCAGAATGAAAGAGGAAACACCTTTGCAAACAATTCATGCCCATTTTGAAAAAACATTAGAGTAGCAGTCTCCAAAGTTGCCAGTAGTACTTTTGTTAGGTTTCAGATACACAGACACCAACAGATACAGCATATGCCCACATACACAGCTCACTTCCAACTGCATGAATACTCCTTCACTATCACAGCAAATCCTTTAATGCGAGACATAAAAGTAATTAATAGTGTTTATGAGGAAGCATATTGTGTTTAAGTGCACATTGTGAGAAAAAGAAAAAAGACATTAAGATTGTTCAGAGCATAGGAAGTGAGGAGAGAGGAAATTGTGTTTGTTGAATGTGTTTGTATGAGGATTACATGAGTTTATGCAATTGAAGATTTCAGAAGCAGATAAGGTCTTCTAAATCAGCCATAAAATTTGTATCTGATTTTTCACACCAAAGAAATAACAAAAACTGGTTTTATTTTCTTTGGAAGAAAATAGACAGAAAGAGGCATAGGGCCAAATTCTGATCTCACTTTCACTGATGTTCAGTGAAATTGTTGGAAATATGGTGGATTTACACTGATGTAAGTGAGATTAGAACCTTGCCTGTGGCAGACAGAATGTCATCTCTGTACATGTAGTATGGTTTGGGGCTATTTTAATACAAAAACTGTGTTGCTGTAATATAGTTGAAAAGGTTGTGGCGAGCAAATACAGACAAATGTTATATAACAACTTGCAGCTTTAATATAATTTTGCTGATATTTGGCTGAGTTCTTTGGATCTCTATATAATTTTTCTGGTTTAAATGTGTTTCTTATGAACAAGTTATTAACTTAAGATAAGTAAAAAGCATCCATCGTGTGAATCTGAAATGAATCAACACCCACATATCATGTCCCTTTCGGCTCCTAAGCAAATGCTTGTCTTGTCTGATCTTGTGGATTTAATTTCTGCCAGGATATGTTTATACTCTTAAAATGAATCCATTCAGGCAAGTCCTTCATTCTGCGGAACATTCTTAGCTGCCCCTGCATAGTTCATAGGTGATGCATATTCATTTGGCATTAACAAGGTGGGATGAATCAGAGATGAGGTGTCCACATACCTTCTCCACTGACTGTAGGCCCATTCTGGTGTTTGGGTGCATTTCTTCTATTTTTTGGGCTAAATCTGAGGTCAAATTCCCTACTGCTGTAAGGCGGCAAAGATCCTTTTATTTCAGTGGATCTGTAGCAATTTGCACTGGCTGAGAACTGGGCCCCTAAAAGCTTGTGTCAACAAAAGATTTAACTGGAGAAAAAGTAGTAGAAAAAAAATAAGTGAAGCTGTGGCTGTTGGGAGACATTTCTATTATGTAAACCTAAAGTAGTAGTGTTTTGAGTATAGTCTGTTTGGTCATCCTAAACAGAATTAGTACAGTTGGGAAAGAGGGCATCTTTGAACAGTTTCTTCAAATGTTCATTGCATCTAAGATCCCATTTTTTTGTGTGCCTTTATTTGCTCCAGAATACCGCTGGACTGCCAACAAAGGAGGGCCTGTCCTCCCAGGAATTTTCTGCATTCCTCTCTGGAGTAGGCATTTTTCTCAGCTACAAAGGGCCTCTGGCAAATTCCCTCTAATCATTGGATTTATCCTGGGCTCTGATAGGTGCCATTCATGAACTTGGTCTGCTGTTTGATGGGGCTGAAGCATTAATGGGATCTTTTCATGATAAACAAAACAGAGTAGCATTACTGGAGGAATCACAAAGCTGCTCTTGTAGGGCAGTGCAGTTCTTTCTCCCTCCGTTCTCTCTCTGTTCCCTCCGTTCTCCATTTTCCTTTTTTTTTCTTTTTTTTCTTTTCTTTTTTTTTTTTTTCCTCCCTGATTGTGTACTTGCTTTTATGAACATGCATTCTTTTTTGTCTCTGGGATCATTTTTGGTGGTAGATCTTCCCAGCTCTGCTCACCTCAGGAGACAGGGGGCTGGCTAGCTCACTGCATGTGCTTGCCCCAGGAGATGCAGTAAACCCATACAAATAGCCCGGCTTTAGCAGCTTGGCATTTTCTCTAAGAGTCTTGTAGACTATCAGAGCAGAGACATCCATGGACCCTGAACCCCATCTTCACTCCCTTGTGTTTCATTCTCATCAATGGGTTTTGCTTCCATCAACAGCCAGTGTTCAAATAAGGAGGGAGGGGAAAAGAAGTTACTGAAGGACTCACCTTGGTATTGACATAAAGGCCAAAGTTGCCTCTGCTTTTGAAGTCTGTTGGTAATGGTGACTTTGTAGTCTTTCAGACAATGTATGTGCATATTTTTCTCTCCAGTCACTTTTCAAAAGTGCTATACTGTCCTTGTAATGGGTATGTTGTGAAAAGCATTGTTCTGAACTCACAGAGGTGACACAAAAGTAGTTCTATTTATAAAAAATTAGCTCAGCAACCAGAGATAAGGCAGAACTGCATCTTTGCTTTGAAGTTGTTTCTGCTTGTCTTTGTGGGATGGTGAGACCTGACAAAATGTAAACAAAACATTACTCTTTCTACCACCCCTCCTTTCACTGAAGCATCTCACATGCCTTCTGATGAAACATCACAATAATGGCTTGGGTGAACAGTACAGCGCTTTTTGAGAAAACAAAAATTTCAAGGTTTTTATTTTTTAAACCCTTTTAAAATTCTGAGTTCAAAAAGCACTAAAATTCCAACCAGCAGTTTCAAACCAATTAACTTTCACATTCACCACTTACTTTGTTAAATCACCTATATTTTAAGCCTACAGTGAAATGTTTAAGTGATCATGAAGAGCTGTGTGTGTTTCAGAGTTTACTAAAGTCACGTAATCCTTTTCCAGAAAAGAAATTTTTTGCCAGAATTTTCATCTCCAGAAGTGAAAGAGAGAGGAATCAGAAGGGAAGTGGGCATGTTGTCTTGCATGTGCTCCACGTAACTTCTCACCCTTTTATCCTGCTGAACAACACTGTGTTTGGAAAATGTTGAGGGAAAAGCTGGGTGTACTGCAAGTATGTTAGAGACCTCTTCTTAGATCAACAGGCTACATGTGAAGTCATTACAGTCTGTAACTCCTTTTTTTGGTACACAGAGACCCTCCTGGTTTTTCAAATAAGAGCCATAACCTTAAGCACCTGATGGGATTGTTTAGTTTGGAGGAAATGTAAGAGATTTGGTGTAATTTGGCCTAGCAATAGCTCTTTTGGGGAAATCTCCCTAAATCTTCCTTTGTTCCTTCATGTGTTCATCTGGTTATCCATCTATCTATCTTGGTCTCATTGCAAAACTATCAGAGAAGGCAAGGCTTTTTTTATGTACTTGGAAGACAAGAATGCCTGCCTGAGCTGACAGTCACAAGAATGGAAAGCCCCCATAGATCCAGTTGACAGTTCTGAAGTGAGAATGAGTGAGAATGAGAATAAGAGGTGGCATCTCTGACAGATTAGGGGGAAAATGTGGTGAGAATAACTATGGTGCTGTGTAAGTTAACCAGGCTGGCTGGCGTGGACATGATGGACACTCGGTGGGATGACTGCCTTGGTCATGCCACAGCCAGGACCTGTTGGGTGTGTTTCACCAGCTTCCAAGTGCTGTGTTTCCAGTGAGACCACGCCTGATAGCATGCACTTGTGGAAATTTGGCAGCTACAGAGAGATGGAAGAGTAAAAAAAGAACTCAAGGCACTGGCTTGACAAAAACTCAGTCTCTTCAACCTTAAGGAAACAGAACATATGGATGACCTCGAGACCCCAGAGCCCCTCAGCTTTTCCATATCCGTTTCCAAAACTGAAGTGCATGATGTTTTATTAACAGTTGCTGTAACTATAAACACTTACTTGGCACCAATCACTGATGTCCAAGGACCTTCATGCATTTTGGTGAATTAATTAAATGTTTAATGCCCACAGTGGGAGATTCAGCCCTGGGTCATGTGGACTCAGAGTTGCATGATTTGAGTGGGACATATGATTAAAGGATGCTAGTCGTAATTCCAGTCATGCACTGACAGCATTATTTTGTATTTGTTCTTTTTTTTTAAATTCACCTTCCAAAACACTCATTGACAAAAATACTGTAGGGATAATGAAATAATGTCAAAGCAACTCTATGTTCAAAATAGCATATTTCATACCTGCTGAGAATATCTTGAATGTTATAGAAATTAGAGGTACCTTTAAATGGAGTCTTTTTCTTAAAGTCTATTGGTAAAAATTAGTTTTGCTGTCCTCAAAGAACTACTGCTATAAAATTTCAGTCAGTGTTTAATTGTGATTCAGAATGTTAATTCCATGTGGCAGGCTAAAGGTCTTTGAAGTCTAATTCCTGATTGTGTCTAATCTGGGGTTTTTTTAGCACTGAACTTTAAGAGATAGGCCTGCAGGTAAATGTAGTCACAAGGTCACAGTTACCAGTGACTGAAGGTGAAGTCCTTCTAATGTTCATTTGGAGACTAGAGCAGAGAGTCATGAAGGGGTCACTCCAGAAGTCAGTCTCCAGCCACAAGCTCACATTTTCTGCAGATCTATTTCCCATGTATTTGACTTAAAAAATAACTGTTTGAAAAGTGTGGTGACTCAAGTAAAATGCCATCCTTCCCACTGAATATAGAAAATGTTGACAAGGGGAGGGGGAAGGCTGTGTCTCCTTGTGCCAATTGACCTCTTTGAATGCACTAAAAAAAGGTATTCGACCTCAGCCTCTGCTGGATGGAGGGAACTAGTAGATGAAGGTCTGCTGAGGGTCTTCTCAACAGACATAGCCTTGAGTGGCCTGAATGGTCTGTGTGAGAGATGAAATTTGCATTGGAGAAAACCTGTCATTATAGAAAGAGCACAATGACAATTGTCCCCTTAGATCCCAGGGATGCTAACGGGTTGAGGTCTTCTTCAAGGGAGAAAAGGATAACAGCATACATAGGTGCTTGTTTTAGACTTCATTCCGAGTTCATTGCTTCCCCTCTGCCCACAGCTGCTGCACAGCTGGACTGTGAGCAGTTGTGTCCCACTGTTGCCATGAGTTCACAGCACCACCTCTCCTTTTCCTCTCGTTTGTAGAGGTGTAGTTCACGGGCAATACCAACAGAATGTGAAGATATGTGTCCTCTCTGTGTTGTGCATAGGGCTGTGATTACAACTGCAGCAAAATTTGAGATGCAGTAGTGTGGGTTTCAGCTTGGGTAGGAGTTGACATGGAGTGGTTTGGAATTTTCGGAGAATTTTTGTTTTCATCCAGAAACAGTAAACTGTTTAATCAGAGATTCCTAAAAGGAGGAGTCCATTTCAATATATTTCCTATTTCCATTAAAACCAATGAAATGTGAAATTTCAGTTGATTCATTGTGTTGGTGTTTTTGTTTCATTAAGCTTTTTCGATTGTTTTATTTTTAAAGGACTTTTTAACTTTTCTTCCTCAATACTCGAAATACCAGTTGCTGCATCAAACAACTTGCACTTCTCTGACCTTTAGCATGATATTTGTCAGTTGCAAGGCAAAGTTTGGTTTCATGTCAGCAACACATCCTCTGTCTGAGTTCATATGGAGGTACCAGAGCAGTAGCTGGAAAGCAGAATGTTCTCTTTGATTGATTGCACCATGGACTCTTTTAACTTCAGGAGCTGTCTTTTCAGCCCCAGCTGCTTGGCAGGCAAGCCATCCTGGTGGCTGTTGTAGATCATGTACCTTGTGCAAAAATCATAGAATTTGTCAAGTCCATTTTAGTCTTGAGAGGGAAACACAGTGTGAAAAGCTGTCACAAAATGAGGAAAATCGTCTTCTCATGCTAAATTCTGCACAAGATCTTAAGAAAGATTGTGTATTCTTGTATGGAGTTACAATAGCCTCATAAAACTGATACGAGTTTGATTCTTCACTCATGCCAGAGCACCAGAACTTGACTCACTCATCTTTGCATTTCTGGTTCCCACATGCACATGAAGAGTATATTTTGAAGAAAGAAGGCAATTGATCATGGGAACAACTTGCTTAGGGGATGTGGTGAATTCTTCAAGACTTGCAGCCTTTAAATCACAACTGGATGTTTCTCTAAAGATATGCATTACTTCAACCTGAAATTACAAAGTTGATGCAAAAATTGCTGGGCAAAGCTCTATGGCTTGTGCTGTGGAGGAAGTCAGACTAGGTGATGACAATGGCACCTTCTGGTTTTACTGATATCTGTTGGGTGTATTTGGGGATTTGTTAATTACTACAACCACTGTGCCTTATTTCAGTGTTTTATTCATTTTGGCATTACCATGAAGACTATTCAGATTGCTCTAGCAGTAGAAAGTATCTGAAAGCAAAGTTTTATTGTTTCCAGAGCTACATCCTGGCAAGAACTGATTGCCTGAGTGGTACAGATGGGTGAGGTCAGTGGAGGAAAGAGGACAAGTCGTCCTAGCCACCCATTGCCAGTCAAGGCCCCACGTAGTTAAGCTGTAGGGAGATGTACCCATTGAGCTCCAGCTGTGCCAATGGAAGAGGTCACTGCCCTGGGCTGCTTGTCACAGCCTCCCACCCAGAGGTTACTGATCTTGCCTGACTGCGGCTGGGTGCTGTCTGTGAGCGCTTCCTAATCTGCTCCAAGCAAAATCAGTGGGGTTAGTTCAGTCAGTTTAGATGATTGATCTGAGCAAGCTTGGCCACTTTTGTCTGAAGGGCTGAGAAAGTGTGTCACAATGCGTGCTGGTGGCAGAGCTGTAAGAGTGGCAGCTCTCAAGTTCTCAGCTGGCAGCAGTGTCATCCTCCTGTGGGAAGAGCATGCCTGTCTTCAGATTCAGAGCTGGCTTTCACTTTCCCTCTTCAGTGCTCAGTTTCCACCTCGGAGACTGTCTCATCAGGAACAGATGATTAGGCTTCTCATATTACATATCTGATTATCCTGTGGCATGAGGCCTTTTGTTGCCTTATTTGCACACACTCGGCCCCTACCCAAATTCCACTGTAATTATCTTGACTGCACCTTCACTATATTGAGCCTGAGTTACAGGCATATCCTTTGGAGAAGGTTTTGTTTTTTGACTAATCTAGGAAACAGAAGTTCACATCCTGTGAGTTGTACTGGCCTTGTCTTTCCTGGTCATTTCTGGCATTACACTGCCACTACTACAAAAACCTGTTTGTCATCTCATGGCAAGCAATAATTGTGTCATCTGCTCTATCACGTTAGCAGTGAACCTGTAAAACAGTGTCTTTTCATGAACCCCTATGCCTTGCAGCCTCAGTGCTTGCAAAGCAGCACAGATGAAAGAGATTGCTAGGTCTGGCATGAGTATAGACTTGTGCTGAGACCAGCCTCATTTAGTGCAAGTTTATTACCTGTGGAATTTAAAAAGGATGTGCAGTGTAGCATGTCCGACTGGCAGGAAGCAAACCGAGGCTTGATTTTTAACTCTGGTTAATATCCAAATATTTTGCTTTACAGGAACTGCTAATTTTTTTTTTTTTCAATATTTTCAACATCTACTGAGCCAAAATCAGCTTCAGTCATAACCTCAGTAAGGAGACTGAGGTCTTGCATAGCCAGGCATGATATTCCAGGCTTAAAGGAGTGTAATCTTGTCAAATGAACAGGGAATCTGGTCTAGCATTGGTAGTTTACTGTTGATTTGAAGAAGATACGTCAGTTTATAAATCCTGTTACTCTGTGGGAAGAATTTGAGAGTGGCAGACTTTGAGAATTGACAGCAGGCAGTCCACATTGGTTTTATTTTATTCTGAGCATAATGTTAATTGGCATATGATGAGATCAGAGTTTCTATTAGTTGTTAGCTGAATTTCTTACAGTGGCTCTTGCTGGTATCGCTTCAGTAGAGGTCCTGTCAATGTTTCCATTATAAACTTTGTTTATTAGTAATAACTCAGCCATAAAATTTCTGTCCAGATTGAAATGTAGTGAGCAAGTTCTCAGCTGAGATCCAAGAATATTTCTCTTTTACTTAAAATTTGACGGAAATTACTTTGGCCATGGTTTAGTTAAAATACGATGAAAGAATTTTGGACATATTTTCCATTTCTTTTGCTGAAACAGGAGCAAAGGTTTTATAGGCAGTAGTTTTCTTTACTGGTTTTTATATATAGCAAAATTAAGGAACTAGACAATAAAAAGATTTTGTGTACAATTTATCTGACTATTCCACATGTGAAAATGTGGCATAATTCCTGATCTCCTCAGTAAGGAAATTCTGCTTTACGGTCAGCAGTGAGGGTATATTGTCATTGCTACTGTCCTGGTGTCATCTGTGATGCAGTTAATTTTCTTCATAGTAACCGGTGCTGTCTTTTTGATGATACTGATGTCTTTGCTGATACTTTCTCTTTGTTGTCTCGCTTTTCATGGCAATTACTGTAACTTTATTATTATTGTTATTGTTGATATTTTTATTAT
>JAWWEW010000041.1:33563255-33678919 GCA_035583185.1 Anabacerthia variegaticeps
CTTTCTCTTTGTTGTCTCGCTTTTCATGGCAATTACTGTAACTTTATTATTATTGTTATTGTTGATATTTTTATTATAATCATTATTATGTTTCAAGTACTAAACTCTTCCTATCTCAACCAATGGCTTTTACCATCTTTCCGATTCTCCCCCTCATTCCACTGGGATCAGGGGATGAGAGTGAGTGGCTGTGTGGTACTCAGTTGCTGACTGGCGTTAAAACAGTTACACTCTGCAAGTACCATGTAACCATCTCCTCATTAAAAAATACATGTGCAGTACAGGATTAGATCATGGATTTGTAAATCTAATGTACTGTATATACTAGTCAACACCAGAAAAGGATACAAACAGTCTTCTAATAGACAGTTATTACTAAAGGAAGCCTGCAAGGGAAGATTCAGTGTGGCTTATGGGCCTTCAATGCTTGTCAGAGGCTTTGAAAAATAAGGATGTATATGTTAAATGCCACTAATTCACTTTTTCGTTTCACTCCATTCTCCTTTAGTTTCTATAGCTACTTTTGATTATTTGATGTAAATAAATGACCCACAAGCAGGATGATGCCCTCACAGACACCTCATACAGCCTCCACAGACCACTCACATCTATAGGTCATTTGGGGACTGCACAGGTGACATGATCTAAACCCTGGGAACACAGCAATGTACTAGTGCCCAGACTATTTGTGAGCAGACAAATCCAATGGTTTAAGATGTGCTAACCTCCTAGTTGCTTAGGTGGCGAGAGGATAAAAGCAGGGCAGTCAGGGATCCAAGTCAGTGAAATATCTATCCATGGACCAGCAGGCCATATTGAAAGCCAGAGTGTAAGGGTACTGAGAAAGGTGCAGGTTTCAGGAGGAGAAGCACCCAGAGGTGCACTATTGCAGCAGAGTATAAAACAACGCTATTTCTGTTGAAATAGTCTCATCAGAATATTGTGTTTCAGGTGAAAATTAAATTTTGAGCTGAATGTACTTGCTCACTTCAGAAAATATTTTCTTCACAGAAAACCCCAAAATGTAACTTTTTATAGTCCATGCTGAACTAGCATATCAGTAATCAGTTTTCCTATGAAAAGGTGATATTATCTCTCCTTCAGTATTGGCAGGTGTCTGTGGAGGTATGTGTGGAGCAAGGGGAGGTGGCAGAAATGGATGTGTGTTTTCCAGCTTGATTGAACTGTCTGAGACCTGAACCAAATCCAGGTAGTTCAGATGTGTACCAAGATACATGGCATTAATGCTATCACAAGTTTGAAACAGAGGCAAGGAAGAAGGTAGCACAGAGATACCACACTCATGTGAACCTTGCAGGCCAACTGTTGAACTGGTGTAAATTGGTCTGGCTCCAGTGACCTTGAGCTATGCTAAGTATGCATTAGGGGGTCAGACGCATTCAAGCGGATCTTGCTTTGTTTGCATTCGTTCAGAAATTGTGCCAGTATACAAAGCCTGACATGAGCATGTATTTTAGAATTTATAAATCTGACTGATTTTGAATGTGCTGTATTTTTTTTTCCCTTGTAATAGTTCTTTATGACTCTGGAAAGTACAAATTAGCATGATCCCAAGGAAGCGTTTGAGCTAGAATAAGAAAAATTTCTTTAAAGGGGAAATGTTTAAGGGGCTGATTGTTATTTATTTTATTAAGCATATAAGGGTTGTTTGGTTTTGTGTCCTGTCTGTAATTCCTGTGTTTGGAGCAGTGCTGATGGGAAAATGGTATCCAGCATTTTATGAAAGCTGATACTGTGTCAACAGATAGGCAATGGGTTAGGACATGTGACAGTAATCTTCCATGGCATTCAGAGCATTCAGACCATATGCTTTAAACCATCAGTAAAATACATGTCAGAACACTTCCTCTCCATGCCCCCCTCCTGAGGACCACAGTGAGGAGAAACCAAGGAGGGGTGCTGGAGGGCTGCTTTGAAGCCCTCAGCACTGGGGTGCTCTCTAGAAAGGAAATGGACTTGAGGGGCACAAAGGGGAACTGCAGTGCCTTCTCTCAAATGAAAGAATGAATGTAGTTCAAATATGTAAGGAGGTGAATTTGAGATTAACTCAGTTGGTTAAGACTTGATGCTAATAATGCCAAGATCATAGGTTCAATCCGCTGTCTGAGTCATTCACTTAAGAGCTGGACTTGATGATCCTTTTTGATCACTGCCAACCCAGAATACTCTGTGATTCTGTGAGTGGACAGGGCAGCAGCTGTGTGGTGTTAGCAGGACCTGGTGGACTGGTGTGAGGTTTGCTCGTGAATATTTATTGGCTGGTTTTTGGGTGGTCTTGTTGCAGCAAACTCATAGAAATAAATGGTGGAAGCATGGCCATTGGCTATTGTTTCTGATACTGTTTTTCTGCACTGTCCTTGTTTCCATCTATAGGTTATAAGAGCCTTTTAGCATGTCTTAGTGTGTGTAGTTTGCATAGGGAATAAAGGCTAAAGAATGTTTAAAAAAATATATTTGTCTTTGTAGGCTAGCACTGGGAGAAAGATTATTTTTCAATTCAGTTAAAGCTCATTGTCAAGACACTCCATCTCTACCAGGAGCTTCTGCTCAGTGAATGCAGGGGTTGCGGGTACAAACTCAAATCGCAAAACTCAAGAGCATAATCGGGGATCCCTTTTGAGTGCACATACAACCTGGGGGTTTGTGGGAAACCCCCTTTGTACTTCTTTGGCTCAGTCTGGAAAACTGGAAGTTCAGACAGGAGGAAGCACCTCAAATCACAAATAAACTGTTTTATCCATTTAGAGGTAATGGGCCAAAATCTGGTATTTTTACTCAGGCAGAACTCTCACTGAAGTCATTGGGCAGTTTGTCTGAGGAAGGGCATTGAGTCTCTCTCTGGAGTTATGTATTATAACCAGTATTTCTGAATCTCCCACTGGTAGTGCTCATCTGCCTAAAAAACACAGACTTTTTGGGAAGGGAGCAACAGCAGAGTCCTGTGTGGAGGCTATAAAATGGTTTACATTCTGTATTAATATTGATTTAGCAATCATAAAGTCTTTTAAAATAAAATATTTTTCTGTTTAAATGTTAAACATTGGCATTTCTCCTTCTGATTTTTAAATAAGCCTTGAAGGTGACTGTTGGCTGGTCTGCGGTCATTTCTTGCCATCTCTCCTAGGTAACTTTTTAGTCGTACAAATGCTTCCAGGCAGAAGAGGGTACTAAACAGCTAATTGTAATTACAAGGCTTATTTCCAAATCTGTGTCAGTGATTCTTCCAGTTGAGAGGTCTTCCTCACCATTTAAACTTTCTGACTGCCAGCCCAGGTCATCCCAAGTGTCATGCAGATTGATATTTCTGAGTTCAGTACAGCATGGAGGGGAGTAACACACTCAGGCCTCCTTGGAAGTGCAGTGACGGCTTCCTTAATTGAATAAGAGGTGACTCATTGTTTTATAAGCATCTCTCAACAGAGTCATAAGTTTATCAGTAAGAAGTTTTAAAAGATAACCCTTGTGCAAACAACCCCTGGGTCAGTGCCAGCTCGCAGCTTTCTTCTGCCAGCAAGACCTCTCCATCAACACTGGCTGCTGAATCTGAGTATCTGGGCAGGACTCCTTGAAGGGGAGAAAATTCTCAGCTGGTTTGTGATAGTCCTTATTTGTGGAAAAGGGAATGGTCACTTTATAACTTTTTGCATTTCTTCTTGGGCAAGAGAAGTAAACAAAGCTCATGCAAGTTTGGATAGCTTTGGAGCTGCTTGTGCCAGTGCCACATCTGCAGCTTTCAGTCTTGTCCCTGCACGATGACAAAGGAGTCTGCATTACCCCTGGCACTGTGTAACACAGAGTCCCCAGCAGCAGGATGGCTTGGTGCTGGCCATGGCAGTGCAGCTCCCCAGGACAAATGGGGCTGGACAGCTGTTTCAGGGAAGCTGGTGGTGAGTGCGCTCCTATGCTGCACCTCCTTCATGCCCTTCTGTGCAGCCGGCCAAAATGAAAGTTTCCTTTAAACCAGACAGTAATACTAGCTGCCCTCCCTCAGCAGTCTCCAGTGATGCAGCTTGAAAGAGACATATGTCTTGAAACACTGTCATTGTACAAAAAATCGCTTCAAGGCATTCCTCCCAGCAGTGAATTCTCTGGGATGTATTCTGTCAGCTAAGAAGCAAACTGTGCAAGAAAGTTCCCACAGTCACACTTCCTCCTGAGCCATGGAGTGGGATTTGGATGGACCTCCCCAAATAAAGCCATTTTTAGGGACATTTCTGCCTTCAGTCCGCTTGCCTCATGCTCGCCATTAGAGGTGGTTTTGGGTGGCAGGGTGGTCTCCTCGGGAGAAGCAATGGGCCATTGTGGATAACGCACTCCCCCCCTCGACATTCCAAGCAGCACATGCTTCCTGACACAGCATGAGGTGATGTAGCTTGCAGCCTCACTATTTGCTGCCCCAGCTGTGGCTCCTTGAAGCAGGTACTCTGCTATGCACTGTGGGACATGGCTCTTCCCCAGTGCTGTAATCTTGGGAGGAGAAAACAAAACAGCCAAAGAAAAACTTGAAGTGGTGGGAAGAAGGAGACTAAAGCTGAATGAACTCCATGTTATGCAGAAAATGCATCAGAAATGTGCAGGATTGCAGCTTTCCTCTAACAGGTCTCCTCTTTCCTGCCCAACCTCATGGCTGTGCCAAGAACACTAAGGGAATAAAATTGCTGGAGTTTGTATTGATGTTCACCTCAAAATGCCCCTCCAGGGGAAAAAGTGACAAAAGGCTAAGTTTGTTTTGGGCATACTTGCTACAGCTGTTGTGGAGGTGGCAAGGCTTGCAAGCATCTCACTGGGGGCAGCTTTCCTTCCCCTGCCCATGGTCTCAAAATACCGAATTCTCACACATAATGAATAAAAGGGTAGATGGAGGATGCCCAACTCCCTGCAGAAACCATACTCAAGCATCCTGTATTCCTTCAGGGGAATAAATCCTCTGGCTGCATCCGCCACCTCATTCTTCAGTGCTGTTTGCTGAGGATGGAAGGATGCACTCAGGCATCATTGCTGCAAAGGAAGGCTGGCCAAGCAGGAGTAGACTGATGAAACAGCTGAGTTGCTCCCATACTCCTGTGAGGGTGACAGGGAGAGCTGCCCGTGAGGCACACATCTTTCAGCAGTGAGTTGTTTTTCTTCTCACTCTGGATTGCTAATGACTATGAAAAGGTAGCGGAAAGCCAGCTAGGACTTTCCCACTGTGTAACCCAACCAAAACTTTCCAGCACTGTTACCTACTAGCCAAAGATTTCAAGAACTGCCTAGGTGTACACACACTGTCCCAAGCAATACTGTTGTTTCCTCACACCTCCTCCAAATGCTGTCCTTCCTTCACTGATGGCCTCCTTCCTGGCCATGGAGTTTGCCTGGGAGAGCAGTGGACTCACAGCAACCTCTGGTGTCCGTGGAACTCGCCTCAAGGCATACTCTCATGTTCTCAGGCTCCCTCCTCAAGAGAAACCCTTGCTTGAGATTAGGCAGTCACAGCCACAGAATGCGGGGATATTTAGGTGCCTGGGAGCAGGGTACTGACCACCAGCAGAAAGACCTTGCTCCACACTATCACCCTTACCTGTTAATATCAGAGTATCCTTGGCAACATTGCTGCCAAGACTAAAATGATCTTTCAGCTGCCGTTAAGAGATCTGGTCTTGATATAACACCTGGTCTCACAGAGGCAGATTATGTTCAGTTGCAAATCAACTGTCTACCCAGTGTAGCTAATTCCCCAAAAAGATATGCCTCTCTGTGCCAACTACAGCACCATTTGAAGACCAGGTCTCATTTCTCCCTCTTACATCCAGCAAGCTGCTTTCCCTTCTACTTCCACGACCGCCTAGCTACAGATACTACCAAATGGTGTATTTTTGGCACATCCTGAACCAGAGAGGTTCCAAGCACAATAAAATGTAACTAACTGGGAGATGGAAGCCGTTAGCTCTACCAGAGTAGACTCTGGAACTGGTTTGAACGACAGGCAGAATTTAGCCGAGGATAGGATTTAGCTGCGTTTTTTGCAGTATGAAAAATCAGATTTTGTCACTTCAGCAACAGAAGCAACAAAATATGGAAGAGTTTTCAGGAAGTGGGAGTAAATACCTATCAGTCCTATTCTCTGAAACGACCTGCATTTGTTAAAATGTTCACAAGCCCTCCCCAGCAACCCTGACATTTAAAAGCAGGCTGCTTTCCAAGTGGTTGATGAAGCTCTGTGAGCAAGGAAAACACTGGAAGCTGTACCAGGGAGCGAGGCTGTAGTAGGGTGCTCCTGGCACTGCATTCTTGATCTGGTATCAGGTTTCAGTACTATTATGAAAAAATCTGCAGGGGATTTGCATGCATACCTTACACACATACCTTTGATGTTTACATTGTTAGATCCAAGCAACAAATAGGATCTTTAGGTCAGATGTAACTTCCAAAAGGGTATTAAATAACTATAGCTAGACAGTCAGGTAATTGTCCTGTAAAATTATGGTCACATTCTTCTCTCCTAAGTTGGTCTAAATTCAGAGTCTATCTCGGGACGTAAATAGAACAATTCCAAAATTATACCAGGATGATCAAGAGCAGAATCTCTCTTCCTCCCTCTCTTTCCCCTTTTTTCACTCTTTCAGACCAAGGGAAGCATGTGTACTCAGACATTACTGATATTTCTGCTGCTGTTAAGAGGCTGACAGTAGGATATTGTAGATATCTTTGCAATCTTTTATTAAATGGATTCTAGCTAGATAAAAAAAGAAAAGGAGTTTGCTACTGTCTTTTAAAATACATTACTCTGTTGCATGGATTTCACAATGATGCATGTGATGAAATCACACCAGAAATGCAATGGAGTGGTGGGAAGTTTTTTCTGCTTTGCAAGGAGGGCCTAGAAATCAGGCCTTTGAACATAATGAATGTAATTTCCAAAGAATAAGAGTATGAACTGAGTTCGGTATTTAACATGCCACACAGCAGAATGATCCCAAAATATATCAAGCCAGGAAGTGGATTAATTGCAACAGCTCGCCACCGAGCCCCTGGTATATTTCAAGTACGTGGAAAATGTATTTCTGTTTTGGACACTGACTTCTTTATGAAACTGTGCCAGAATATCAGCAGTCTCTGGTTGGACTCTGACAGACAATCTTAGCAGCATCAGTGTCCTGGAGGCAGTAATAATTATCACATCTATTCAATAGAGAGACAGCTATCAGACATCTGTATATCCCAGACATAGAAAAACATCCCCAGCCAGCCATGTGGCTACCAATGGATCTGCTCAGACAAAGAAGTTCAAGAGAAGTGCCTCAGGCCATATCCTCAGCTGCAGAAAATCAGCCAGGCACAGTCGATTTGCCTTCCTTCCCTGTGTGCCTTTTCTTTGGAGAAAAACCCTGCCCAGCTGTCACAGGGCAATGGGAGGTCACAGAGGCAATGGCTTGGATGGAAAGGGGAAGCTCCTGCAGGAGGTTAGGTCTCTGCCTGGGGCTGACCACATAAGCTCTGTACAGGATGCTTTATGTCCCTGAAGGGTTAGGAATGGCTGTGCAAAAAGGCTGCCTAGGTCACTTGTACCCTTACCCCAATTTGTGCAGACTAGAGGACAGATAGCTCTTCCTAACAATATCTAGAGCTGTGTTTGTGCTTAGTGCCTGAACACAGACAGCCTCAAGCACTGCCCTACAGTTTTCTGTGCCATGCAGCTGGGAGCATTCTTTCCTTCACCATCTTGTTCTGCGCTGGGTAAAAGATGTTGAGGAAATAGCAGAACCCGGGGCTCATTCTTCTAGGCAGTCTGGAAGACATGGCTACATGCAGGAGGAGAAAAAGTGGTATGGATGCAAGCCAGGCTGAGATTCTGGATTGTATTGTTTCCTCCTATTGGTGAGGTCTGAAGGTTTTCTAGTCAGATCATGGTCTTCTACACCTGCCTTACTATAGTGCCCACTCTGATGTTGTCCTCCTCTTGTTGAGATGTGCCTCACTAAAACATGAAGTGCAGACCTCTGGAGGCAGCAGCTCTTGTAGCATGCAGCTAAACTGAGGAAACATGCCACAGGCTGCCACTGGGAGGAAGGACACAGACTCCTTGGCTCGGATCTTGCTACCTTCAAGGTAGCTTGAATGGAGGCCTTTCCAGCATGATGAGGGTGCCTAAGGGCCAAGGGAAGTGCATACTGGGTTTGCACCAGTATCCTTCTTCAGGAGCTCTTGTGAAGAAGTGCAGGTCTGGGCTGTGGTATGGCCATTGCAGCAGCACTGTGGAGAAGATGGGTAGCCAGGGATAGAGTTGCCATCTGATACTGCTGGGACACTGCTGTAGTCCCAGTGTTGCCCAGAGGAGCAGTTTACCCCGTGTTTTCCATGACGGCCACTTCAGTTCTTTTTCCATTCCTGCCTCTAGGCTCAGGCCAGTTGTTGGCAGAAGCTTTCATAGGCCTGGAAATGATGCTGATTGTTTGTATATAAGCCTATATTGTGGAAAATGGGACGTGCATGTTTTCAAGTTTCTAAATGACACAAGGACACTTTACTGAATGAGTGGAGGTCTTTGTGACCTTAAAATGAGGAGAATGAACACATGAGACCAGAAAGAGAAATGTTACCTGGCAACAGTTACATTTGGAGCAAAATTACTGAAGTTCAGAGTTCGCTTTCCAAACAGCAGCGATTTTGCAGCAGATTGGCTTGTTTGGAACTTTACTGTGCTATTGACTCTGTTGCTGCACTGGAGGCCAGTGCAAAGGTCAGGGGACTGCGGAGCTCCTGGCACTCAGGTCCAGAGATGAGTCCACTGCTGCTCTGATCAGCTCCATGCAGCCACCATCAGTGCTTCTGCTGGGAATGGCCTCTGCAGCCAAAACTGCCCTGGGTTTTCACTCTATATGGCATGAGGTGCCTGAGCAAGAAGAGAGAGAAGGCTCTAAAACCAAAGTTGGAACCAGATGGTAATGTGATACGGTGCTTTCCACCTCTAGGTCATCAATTCAAATCTAGCCTGTTTAGTAGTGACCAAAAATCATTTCCACATGGGCCAAGAGAAATGAATGGTGAACACAGGGGTTGCTGTATCCAAACAGACAAGATAGTCTGAAGATAAATAGTTGCACAATAGTTATTTGTCTGGAGAGGTCTGCAAGGTATAAAGCTAAGTAGTTTCTGTTTGGTGTATCCCTGAATAATGAGGGCTTGGTTTCTTTGCAAATAACTTATAATTTATGTCTACTAAAATATAGGGCTTTTTCTTCACACTATAGCTAAGAATAACTGAAACCTCTCCTTTGGCTTTCTCAATAGTCTTTCTGTGTAGGGAGTTAAAAATAGACAGACACTTACGACATTTGCCAGACAAAAGAGCCAGCTCACGTTTCCTTAGGTGTGTACCAAGAAAACCTCAGTGCTGAACTGTGTACTAGAATTATTCTGAAAGACAGAAAATGTTTCTTAATATTTTAGCAGAAAAATGCACAGGATGCTGAACTAAGCCTAAGCCAAATGCACCAGAAAAGCTTACCAAGTATACGATGGATGATAATGAAGTAACAGGGGAACCCAGTAGAGCAGTGGTGACTGTGAAGAAGAGCAGTCAGCAACAGCAGATCCATCTGTTGACAAAATGTATTGACTTTAGCTAAGTACACCAATTTAAACTCTGCCCATTAAATGGCTATTTCATAGGCTGCACTACCCTAAATATTTTATGGAAATGTAACCAATACTGGCTGAAACAGTATGAAAATTAATAACATCTATCAAACTGAACTAACAGCTACTGTACTTTGAATTTTGATTATATCCTTGATAAGCTAAATGGAATATTGTTATGCCTGAACTTACAGTTCAGCTAACAGATGAATAGAAATGATAGGTTTTCCCTTCTCATTCCAACCATTAAATTTGTACTTATGAAGATCAGTAATGGTGGGGGAAGGTTGGGTCAAAGCAACTGAAAAACAGTGGATTGTATGAGTATAAAATAAATCAGAATTTGATTTTTTAATACATTTTTTTCGCTGTTTTATTCCTCTCATAACATAAAACCATTGCAAATGTAGCCGTTTACAGATGTTTTGTGGTGAAGGTAGCTTTCTGTAAACAAATGTATGAAATCCTAACTTAGATGAAGTCAGTTCCTTGACTTCTATTGCATATATACAAACCTAACTGGATATATGTGCCACTGCCTGAATTTTCAGACTAACAAAAGAGTCATTTGAAGTGGTGTGTTTTGAATCTGCCAATTAAAATATAAAATTTTGTTGCCAGTCAAATAACTGTTAAAAGTCACTTTGTGTACTTGGAAAACTCTCATGCTCTCTGCTCTCCTCAACAAATGGAATAGCAATACTCTTTATTATCAACTAATGGATGCAACTTCTGATACACTGCAGGCTTTTTCAACATCAGTCAGGGAAGGTCAGTTTAAATGATAATATTTTTTTTTTAATGACCTGAATTTATATTTGGTATTAAAAACTCAGAGGAGTGCCAAATAGGATAGAAAATAAAGAAGAGTTCCATAGATTTTGCCGGAATTCTCCATAGATTACTATTAACCTCATTTATGAGACTGCACAGAGAACTGTGAAATATCCTTTGAACTCCAAGGGCCAGATGGTTTTGCTGTTAGATTCTAATGACCCACAGCAGTGTGCGTACACAGACACCATGGTTGCCAGTTGACTGCAAACATGTGATGGAGGCAGGAGAATTCATGACCTGTGCTTCCAGAACACAAGCCAGTCCTGTTTGGGCAGAGCTGGCTTCCCTGCTCACTATTGATAGGATAAAAAACCGTTTCTGCTACTGCCTTAAAAGGGAGATAATTTCTAAAGCAAGCCATGGGCATACCTAGACTTGAGGAGCAAATGTCAGGCACATCATCATATGCAGTCTGGGGTAGATTCCTGATGATGATCAGGAAGCCGCAAGTGGATTTGCTTGAAGGCGAGGGTTCTCTGGCAGGCAGTGTGGGCCCCTGGTCCCAGCCCTGTGTCATGCTATGCTGGAATAGGGAGGCAAAGGCCGGACTCAAACCAATTAAAGCTGTAGGGCAAAATGATAATTGCTCTTCTCGTATGGAGCTACTTGTAAGACATGATTTATTTTGTATTATATTGGTTTCAACTGATATAGTATGAACTTCCTTATTTTTCAAGGATATGTAGAAAAAAAAAAAGACTAATTTTGATGGGTTTACTCGTCTTTTAATTTAGGACAACAAGTGTTTGAGTGACCTGTGAAATTACTTAAATGATTTCTGCACAACACTGAGCTGTCAGCACTACAAAAGTCATCCTAACTGGATATTGGTTTCCAACATAATCATTTAGCTTCACCAGCAGAGCTACCTCCATGGAAATATCATGTCTGTGTCAAGCTGTTGAAAAAAAACCAGAGTCACTGTTGCCAAGAAGCATCAGTCAAACATCTTCATAATACTCAGTTTGGAGAGGAAGACACAAACACAAAATCTAAGGGCACTGTGAGTTGTGCAGCTTGCCCTTGGAGCTTCAGGCACAGAAGTCAGAGGGTGGTTTGCATCCAAAGCAGTGCTTTTATCTCCGCTCATTAAAAATGTGTTCCAGCATTCCTTATACTAGCTGACGTAGACTTACCCTTATCCTTCCCTTTTCCTTCCTTGGCTTTCTAACATTATGAAAAGTCACAGGATAAAAGGACTCCAGTGAATGAGAAGTGTGACAAATTGAATTTGATACAACTTTTGACCACTGGTACAAGATGAATATGAATTCATCACATGAGGCTGCTCTTTTGTTCTCATATAGAAGGCAAAGAAATGCAGTGACTGTATAGGCTGTAAGGATGCATCTAAGATATTGACAAAGAGTAAAGTAATAGAATTTTGAAATAAAAAAAAAGAATGAGGGATGTGGTGACAGAGGAGGAGTGGAAGAAGTGTCTTTTAGAAGATAGACAGTTGGGCTTTGAACATCCAAAACTACAGCAAAGATAAAACAACCAAAAACTTAATGTGTTTTCCTTTTCAGACATTTTCTGCTTGTTTTCTTTCTATTCAAAGTTAGGAATATTAGCCTGAAGTTCTAAATTATTATCTTTTGCCTTAGATCACATACTTACTATTTTAAACCTGGCAAAAGAAGTACTACTGTATTTTGGATTTGTTCTTGCATGAGAGACATTTGAAGGGCTGGTCATAGGATTTTTCCAACACTGTCACTTGTTCTTTTATGTCTCATGTAGACTTAAGAAAGAAACTTAATGTTGACTTGTACTTGCATATGATTACTTCAGGGTAAAAAACCCTCAAGTTTGCTTTCAAATATGGAAGTTCAGCTGATATATATGCAGTGTACAATAGCTGTTTCTCAAACCTAGAAGAAAAATGTAATGTGAAAGGTCTGTTGCACGAACCTCCCCTTACTTATGATCACTGACATTAATGAGAGAGCCTCTGACAGAGTAGGAACTCTGCCATCTTACTTTGCAGGCTCCCGGCAGGGAGAATACAGAACAGTTTGGAGCTCTCTTGTCTTGTATACAACTTTATTTTGCTCCAGAGCACCTCTTTAAAGTCTCTTGTCCCTGGGTGTTTCATGGTTCCAGTCTTCTCAATAACCAAGGCGGATTCTCTTTCTTTCCAGTTAGTTGAATACGCAGTTGCAACACTCTTGTAAATTAGAGGTGTCTCTTTTTAAGCCCTAAAACGATAACTCAGTGAACACAAAGTTTAGGAAGTTGACGCATTAGTATCTACAGTGTGTCAAAAAAGGTTCCAAAGACATCTCATCCACAACACTTAAAGAGATGAAAGAGGTGCTTTCGAAATTTCTTGTTATTCCTCTGCACCTCAGTTCTTCTGGTCAGGGTGACCTAAGTGAGCATGCAGTCCTCACAGGACTGGACCTTGCTGGATTTGTTTGTCCCCCAACTGTCCCACTCAGCCAGGCTGAAGCAGGAAAAGCAATGCCCTTGAAAACTGGCCCTTGCAGTGATTCAGCTGTCACAAACCATAGCCCTCAGTGTGACATGAGTGGGTACAGCTCCCAGCGTGTCAGTGGTGTGTGCCACTACTATCAGCTGAGGGAGTGAACCCTGCTTCTGAGCTTGCATAGCTGAGCTTCTTCCTTTTAAGGGAGAAAGCATAACACATGCTGAACTCCATATCCCAAATCCAGTGGAAACCTAGCCAGCAGTAAGCAAGCACTGCCAAGGAGCACTATGATAGCAAAAGTCTTGAATGACTAAGGTTCTTGCAAGCCTTGGTCAGTATAAGAGACAGTTTCCAACTGGGCAAAGTACAATATTTTTCCTCTGCTTTTTATGAATGGCTGGATATAGGATTGTGCTGGAGTCAGAGCCCCCTGTGGAAGCCATTCATAAAAATAACAGCGAAGCAAAACAAAACAAATACACACAAAAAAAAACATTCTAGGTCCAGTCCAAAGCCACTGGGTGCCAGAGGCTGGGAAAACATGCTGGCAGCTCAAGCTCCAGCTATCACTGAAAGTATTCAAGGGGCTTTTTGGTGGTCTGAAAAGTATGAACTGCCGTGTAGAAGGGCAGCTGGTAGAATTACTGTGACACATACTAGGCAGAAAGCCAGAGCTGGCCTTGTTTCAGACATTGTCTTTCCTCTCATTGAAGTGTCAGGACCTAATTCATGGAAAATTTGGTGAGTTGGCAGCTCTTTCAGAAGATTTCATTGAGCTACAGTGTGTGAGAATCACATGAATGTAGAGTGCACAGCCAAAAATATATGGGTATTTCTGAGCCGGACAAAACAGCCAGCCTCTAAAAATGTCTGTGGATTTCATGTGGTTTGGGAGTAAACACATGTAGAGGTGTAATCAGCAGGCAAAAAAAAAGAAAATAAAGTGGAAAAGCACTAGTGGCAGATTACATAAGAGCTCAATGAGTTTTGTAATTGTGAGAGATTCCTTTGAAACAAATAATTCCTTAGTCCAAAGGCAGCAAATCTCCATTAGTGAGTTCCGGGCTTCAGTCCACCTGGAGAAGGCATCCATAAAATATGTGCATTGATAATAGCTTCTCCATTGCAAGAGAGTTTAATGGAAAAGGGTCCACCCTGAAGTGTAAAGACAGACCCAGTCATCGCTTTTTTTTTCTCCTCATATTTATTTGAGAGCAGAACTTGGAGCCTGAGGCACAGATACAAAAATATAACAGCAGTAGGATTTTGCTGAGTTAGAAAAAAACTGAAAATAAACAAAGCATCCCTTGTTAAAATGGGGCACTTGTGGTGGGCAGTCTGAATTGAATCAGTTACATTTAATTTGCATTTTCATTGATCCTTCCCACTGAAATATTGCTCTGAAAGGCCAGTTACACTAAACAGCTTATTCAGAAATATTCCAGTTATTTCATACTACACTGTCATGAAAATTAGGTTTTTGGCCATGCAAAGGGACAGCATGTTGGCTTCTGCCCAAACAAGGCACTAAGATCATGGCTGGGATTGGGAAAAAGCAAGAAGGAAGGCAGGAACAAAATCATTGGGTGCGAGTCATGTACTTTGAAAACAGAAAGTTCAGGGAAGGGGGCTAGGCAGCAGCTTTGCCCCACTAAAGAAAGAAAAGCTCTTTTGTTCTCTCTGTGTCAAGATTTCATCCTTTATCTGTGGTCTTATTGTTCCGTGCTGCTCCTAGCATCCACAAGGATCATCACATCATGATGGTAGATTCTAAGCATGTCTGTATTTGTTCCTTAATTGGTACTCCTCCTCCACCAGGTGGGGATGAAGCACACTGGCACCCTGGTGGGTGTCCTGACTCACGTGAGGACCCAGTCCTGGGTGAGAGCATCCAGGGGGGAGACTTGCTGAAGAACTGCTGTGGCACCAGGTGCTGCATAGGCAGGTGGACATACCCATCACCTGCCTGATGATGGGCATCCCCAAAATCACATCAACAGCTTCACGAGGATCAGCACAGCATCACCTTCCTGCAGCTGAAGGTCTCAAACCAGAGCTTCCAAGGGCTGGAACCACAGTCCATTGCAGCCTCCTGGTTTTGACAGGGGTGGCTTTGGTCAAGTGGGAAGCCATGGCTCAGGAATGGGGCTATGTGTCCTTCACCTCTCTGTCTGAGCTGTGCCCCAGCTGTGCTGATGGCCAAGAGGGAGGGCTTCACCACAGCAGGACAGTCCACTCATGGTTGAGAGTGTCACAAGAGAACAGCATCAGTCTAGAGAACAAAATATAGTTATAAAATCAGGCCACTTTCATGGTCTGGTAAGTTAATGCAGCACAGTAAATCTAGTTGTACCGTAGAAGAGATGAAAGATGTAACCTGTTAAATTAGACTTCATTTTGGTTTAAAATGATACAAACAACATAATCCTCTTCATCCACAGTAATCTGAACTACTTAAGAGCAAGGTAATAGATAGGTGTAGGAGAGGATGGATGTGAAAGCTGGATATGTTCATATCTCCATTTCTGAATGTGGGCTTTGCCTGTGTTTTATTTCTGTTGCTGACAACATTTTTCCCAGCACTCATGAAATCACACTTAAGTGCTCTCAGTGAATTTTGTTTCTCACTGTGCTTTTGTTTTACTTTTCAGCCTCAGCAAGTGGTTGGAAAGAAGCCTGGTCAGGTAAGAAAAGCTAATTTAAATTCTTTAGACTAAGTGAAATAACTTTTTAGTATTTTAACTGGTGTCCTATACTGTAAAGAAAGAAGAAAAGTACATCAATCCTATGAGCCGGGGGAAAGCTGTTGACTTGCTAGGTACAATTTAGACAGTGGCCCTTGGGAAAGAGAAGAGGAAGCAGTGGATGGTGCTTGCTCAGAAATGTCCTCTTTCTGCATCAGTCACCTTGCAGTGATAATGCAGACACACATGCACACCTCCATGTTGTGAGTCCAGCATGTGATAGATACCTCTGTGTGTCTTGAACATGGGTAACTGGGGACTGCATCACAGCAGGAAAGGATATGCAGAAAACCAGTCTCCTCATGGGTCTAAAGATTCTCTAAATCCACAAAATAGGCTGAGCTTTGTAACTAGACTGGATCCGTCATAAACACTAACACATTTGAACTTTTTTTTTTTATTGGATGGTATTATTCTTCTTTAAGACTTTGGACAAAATGCAAGCCACAAGGTGTCATGAAATCAGTCAAAGACTACAGTTACAATCACTTTCATTTTCTTATGCCAGCCTGCCCCGTGTTAAAAATGCCAATAACCAAACTCTAGCACTCTGTTATATGTGCACCAACAGAAAAGCCTGTTGGCATGAGAGCAAGTCCATCCCCAAGTCCCCAGAGTCCATGGGCTGTGCTACTGTACCTCCATGTTGATGGATGATTGCTGAGTCAAGAGCATAAAGGGTCCCTTGCTTTTCTGGAAAGAGTTCTGCTTTCAGAAGGGAATAATATTTTCACTCTTCCACCTTATGGTTTTAATACATTATTGTACAGTGTACATTGTCGTAATATCCACTGTAATCTGAATTAGGAGCTGTTACATAAGAAACAGAAAACATCCTAACTGTGAGTTGAAGGGGTAAAATGATGTAATTCTCCAAAGCACGTGCAGGAATCAGGTTTCTACAAAGAGATCAAGACACTCACAGCAGTGCAAATCCATGCACAGGTTAGTGTCTCCAAGTGGTGGAGATAATATACAGGATGAATGTAGTAGTACTTTCAAGTAAGGTAAGTTTTGCATGGAGAGGTAATGTCTTTTATTAGGCCAGCTTATGCAAGAAACACAGTGTAAGTCCCAAGAGACTTACTATGTATAACCTTCTGACTATACCACACAATTCAAAACGCAACAAGCTGTTCTAATAAAAGAAATTTCCTCTCCCTGGTCTCGCTTATATCCTTTAAATGTTACAGCTGCAACCAGGCTGTTCCTATTACATCATGGTAGTAAATCTGCCGGTGCACAAAGCCAGCTATCTCCTCTGTGGCACCTGAGAGACCTAGGAGCTTAAACCCTACTGTGCAGAGCAGACCAAATCCAGGGGGCAAAGACCCCTGAGAGGCTGGGTTTTTTGCCTTTTCCTCTGGTACATATGCCTGGGGTCAGCAGGAAGCCGGGGTCTAGAGATGGTGGCTCTGCCTGAAGCCTAGCCTGGCAGAAACCATTGCTGCCACTGGCCCATGTGGTGCTGCCAGGTCTGCAAGCTCCCCAGGCACTTACTCCTGCAAGTGTTTTGTTTGAACAATAATTGTGCAAGCCTGAGTACAAGAGAGTAAGAAATGTCTGGGACTGAGGGAGGGCTGGGGTGTAGGAGGACAAAGAGGGGAACTGGACTCTGTCATTTGGTAGCAGAACAAAGTAATGACAAATTGAATTTAACTGGTGGCAAAATGATGTAGGCACTTGAACCAAAGCACCAGCATTCCCTGTGTGCATTTTCCTGTCCCTTTGCTGATGCAGTGACTCTGGCGAGGATTCTGTAGCATATTTCAAGCAGCCAGATGTCACAGCTTCTGCAACGGTGCCTTGGCAGCAGCTCTGTGGTCAGAGACACAGAGAGAGAAAGAGAAAGTCATTTGACATTCCCATTAGTAATGGAAGTGATTGTCAGAAAGCAAGGAGGCTCAAAAGAATGCCTGAAAGGAAAGAGAAGGCTGTTTAGAACTCTCCGGTTGTCACAACTGACTAGTGATATAACACTCTTTAAATTATTCGTATGCCGTGTCTTTTCACAAAGAACATTTCTTTTTTTAAATCCTTGGCTTGGAGGATATTCAGTAAAATCACTGATTTGTCTTTAACTCTTCCTGGTTTCAACAGGACCCTCTCCCATGTTTATGGTATTACAGCGTTGCAGCTTTGCTGGTATAGGTGCATGGCAGAGAACAGAAATTATCTTTGTGAGCAAATGCTCATGACAGTATCTTCCTGAGGCTGAAAAAAGGAGAGGTGAAACAGTGACATGATCGGGAACTTCATGTTGCTGGGTTTCACTCAAGTCTTGTTGCCTTTCTCTGATTTCTTTTTATACTGCTGAATTTCCCTCAGAATTAACAACAAGAACATGAGCTCATTCAGGCTTCCTAATCTGAGCTGTCTGAGGAAATAGTGATAAATTATATAAACATGGGGACTACATGGAAGTTCATGGAGGATAATGTAAATCTTAGACTACATTCAGAGGAATCTCCTCCTTTTCCATCTGTTTCCTTCAAAATATCCTCCCAGATGGCTTTACCATGTGGCAGTCTGGATTAAGTTAGAAATGTATCCTTTCTTCATTGTTTGGAACTGTAAGAGGTTACAGTCAAGAACTGCTGTGTGATGGTGAGCCTGCTCTGGTAGAAGTGGCAGAAACTTTGGGTCAGGCTGCATCCCGAGTGCTTTCCCATGCTTTGAATTTTAGGTGTATTCTCAAAGGTATCTGTGAACGTTAGTGTACACCACCATTACTCTTGTTATTGCTGCTAGCACCTGTATCTTTCGGGTTTGTGTAATTTTTTAAAATGCAGAAGCAGTAGGAACCAGCTAAAATTCTCATTTTATGAGTAACAGCTCTGTTTCTATCACCATTTCACAGATTTTAAGCATCATGCAGGGCTCTGCTGAGCTCTAAATCTCTGTATGGATATTTGCTGTCCAGCTTAGGGCCATGTAGATGCCTGTATAAAGTTCTGCAATACGTTTAAAACATTCCCAGAGCTCTTAGGACTTAGCACACAGAGAGTAAATTGCACCAGTAAAATCCACTGGAAATCTACACGCCCATATAATTTATAAAAAGCTTTGAATACTGTGGTGTGTACACCTTTTTGATGATCACTAATGCATGCTCTCACACTTGCCCAGGTAAATGCAGAAAAGATAGCCAGCCTAACTGGGTGACATTGGTAAGTTTAGCACTTTCACATAAATATTTGCCTAAACCTCAAAACAAGACTCTTTGAAATCTGCTGTGTCCCCAGTGAACATACTGCCAGATCTTACCATCCTGATGTAGTAATATTCTTACCGAGGTGTGAAAATAAACAGTTCAAATAGAAATGTCTCCATTTCCTCATTTCTAAGCAATTTGTAGCAGCTGTAGACACAGCCATATGGGGGGAGTTACACTCTTAAGTCATACAAAAGAAATAGGTATTTTTACAAAAACATAATGAAAGCTATCAAAGCTTTCTGGAAACAGGACATGTTTTATTTTTATCATTTCTGGAGAGAAGAAATACTGTGCATGTGAAACAGCCCCTTGAAAATCTCACAGTCTCTTTCAGAGGTCTGTTAAAATCTCAGATCTTCACAAATCCTCCATCTCTGAGTCTGGAAGACAGCATACCAGGTCAGAGCACAGTGTATAGATCAGAAAAAAAAAAAAAATTTCAGTCAGAAGAGTATACATAAAGTGTACATAGAAAAGTATACACAAAAAATTGTACAAAAAATGTACACCTAATGATAAATGTAGTAGATGCTTTTAAAACAATGTCCAAAAAAAGTCAAATCCCAACAGGAATAAACACTAGAAAGTGTTATTTTGTATAGGAAAGAAGATGTGGATGTGCTTTATTTTTTCCTGTTACTCATTTCTCAATCTTGGTATCAGTAAAGTTATGCATGTTAATTAGTCATAATGCATATACCCCTCAGGTTGCACCCATTACATATGTCTACTCAATTTAGGACACAGTAAATGTTAAAGCATCAGGCAGGCTCTGCAGCCCAGGAACTACATCTGTCATTCACACATTCATACGCAGCCCAAAAGTCACAGACTTTGTGAGCAGAGCTGAGCCTGGGACCCATGGTGGTTGTATGGCAGGTCCAGCGTGCTGGGATACCCTGGCCAGTAGGCCCAGGGTTCAAATACTTCATCATCCCTCTGTGCTCTGTAATAAATTTGCACTTCCACAAGCTTCAGGTGTTCTGTGTGGTCACCACACATGAATTTATCCTTTTCCCTTCTGGGAAATCTCCGACAGAAATGTGGTAGAAATACTCCAAAGATCCATTTTCACAGGTTGAAAAGTAGCTTCCAGTGTCACAGACAGGATGGTAAATCTCTTGCACCCAAGCAAAGTGCACATACACATCGGAGACAGTGAGTAGTGCCACTGTCCAAGGCCACCCCGTGTCCTGCCAAGCTAGGAATACTGCAGCCTTACTCCACTGAGCCTTGATTGCAGAAATATTAAAAAACCTCTGCCCTGGAAGTTGACCTGGAGCCCTGTGGTTTCATTGCTCTTCCCACTGCATCTAGCAAGCTGTGTTGTGTGTCATGGACTTTTTTTGTATTTACTGATACGGAGAGTCAGAAAGTTCTCAGGGGAACTCCTGAAAAGTCAGATCCCAGGGGGATAAAACTTTCTTTTCAATAGTACATGGAATTTTTGTACTTTAGCATAGGGTAAGTGCATATGTGTTATATAGGCCATTCCAGAACATCCTCTGAAAGTTACCATTGTTTTAATACTGGGGTTTTTTGTTGTTGGTTGGTTGGTTGGGGTTTTTTGTGGGTTTTTTTTAAAGCAAATCTTGAATGTTTCCTGAAGGCAGCTGTAGAGGCCATCGTATATCTACTGAAGGTTCTTAGTACCATGTGGACACAGGCTGAGCAAGTGTATATTGTGGAGCATGAGAAATCAGAAAAGTCTCTTGCTTTCTTCATGGATGCAGTAAATGGAATCTCATGGAGGGCACCTGGCTTTACAACCTTGCCTTCCTTCTCTTTTCAAGGCAAAATGGTGGCAACTGCTTGATGTGGTTTTCACAGGAAGACATGTTCAGTCTTCTGTTTTTATAATCACTTTGCTATGACAGGAAGAGACTGAATAATTTGTCTGATGACTTAAAAAAAGATAGCAAAAGAAAAAAAAGTGGTTTCTGGAATAAAACAAAAAAGAATCTGGGGGGAAATACAGAACTTGCAATTACCAGTTCTATGAACAGATGAAGCACTAACCTGGGCTAAAGAATAAGAGCTAGAAAGGGAGGTCAGGTGTTTCTGACAGCAAGTATTTTCTTAGTTACAAGACATAACTTCTGAATAGACTCTGAATAATGTCATTTATTGAGGCTATACCTATATACCCAAATCAGTGTAAGACTCGTGTACCCAAGGTTGTAAGTATTTGTGATTGTCATTTATTACATAACTATGATAAATTAAAATTTTTGAAATGGCAGTTTCCAGAAATTTGGCTGTAAATAAATTAAACAAATTGAGAGGAGTATATTCAGATATTTAGTCACTCTTAAAGAGTCAAAAATTGGAAATATATGCAGTGATCTGAAGATGTAGGTTGCTGCTCTATGAGGCCTTTTTTTTTTGCATTTTCATAGTTTCTTTTATTGGTAGTGGTAGGTAGATGGTGACCTCTCAGTTCTGGGATGGTGAAGACTTTGCCAGCAAGTACAGTTTCACGCAATGGACACTGGCACCACAGGGTCATTACCAAAAATCAATTTCATAAAAATCACCATTTTAAAAGTTGGTTTTGCTCACAGATCATTTGAGTACTTTCTTAACTGAACCCATCCTACCAGTAATGAAAATACAGAATGAACTCACCCAGTGTTTCCACCATTTTATGGGGACCACAAAGAGAACACGCAAAGGTAGTTAAGCATTTAAGTGTGTATCATAACCACTGCTTCACTAGATGCTCAAATAACCTTTCTAATCCAGCTTTCAACCTTTTTTATTTACTAGAAGATATACAGGTAGCTCCATTTCACAGCAGGTGAAATTTGTGTCTTTAATGGATAAAGTCACAAAATACCCTGATCCCTACCTGCCCAGTCTCTTGCAGTCAATGGGTGCCTTAGCTTCAGCGCAGGAATGAGGGGTATTTGCCCAGCAGCTGCATTGCTGTAAGACTCTGCCTAACCCAGGCTCCTGTCTTGCATCATCTGGGACTTAGTTACTGTATGGCCTCTGCCAAGATCCAGTATTTGGTGATCCTTGCAGGGTAGCAGGAGTAGCCTGTTTCTCCTGTGACTGGTGGCCCCGGGCATTGCTTTGCAAGTAGGTCACCTGATCAGCAGCCCCATTTCCCATCCCAGCAGCTCTCCAGGCTACCAGGGGAGGAGTGTTCCTTGTGCTGCTCCTTGAACCTGAGACACGGTGCAACTTAGGATTCAATGGTCAAAAATCCACTGAGGGAACAAGCAGCAGACAGGTGATTTGATTTGGTTGAGTCCATACATCTGTTAAATTCAGATGCATAGTTCAGTCAGTAAATCCTGTCTGAATTATGCATCCCCTTGCTTAATGTACCTGTGGTCCACAAGGCAGGCTGAGGTACCTGTTGCTGTGCCCCATACACTGCCTAAGGAGAAGAGGTGCCCCAGTCAGCACTGTGCCAGAGGAGCACAGGTTCTTTTGAAATCATTATTTCTGAGTACTGCAGTGTGCAGGTCCCATTTTAGGCAAGTCTCTCAGTTCCTTGAGTCCCCTGCTGCTAAAACTGATGTGATGATGTTCCCTTTTTGCATAAGGGGGTGCACACACTTACAACCTGATGTGACAAAAAAGGAATCAGATTTAACTAGATCTTTTTAGTTTGCGGCTTGTCAAGGGCTATCTAGGGGAGTCAGTCTTACCTACTGCAATGTGCCACTTGGAGATGTGATGTCCTTGTCAGCCAGTTTCTGACTCAGTCAAAGAGCAGGAGTGCCATGGCATAGCCCAACACAGGAGGAGCCTTCAGCTCTCAGCAAGTTTATTAACTGTTCAAATATGCAACATTTAATTCCCCAGAGACAAACCCTAGATCTGGAGGCAGCTTTCTGAATGCAGCACTGGTCACACATTTGTCTGTTAAACCCAGACATGCTTTCAGGTTGCTGCTCTTTTCCTCTTTGCTGAGCAAGACCTCTCCCTAAAAGCAGGGATATAAAACTTCAGGAAATACAGCCGTTGAGCTGCTCCATGTATAGCACTGGGAGCAGGTGTTGCAGTTGGTGGGTTGAAGGGGTGAGCTAAAACATTCCCCTAAGCCAGCAAGCTGCTCTTCACCCTCTCCCCACCTCTTCCCCCCTGCCCTCCTTGCTTGTAGAAGAAGCTCAAGATGGGCAGGCAATGTCTGTGGACAGGGTGGCTTTGTGTTTGACCCCATGGCTGTGGCCATGCAGGGTGTTTAAGGAGGTACTCCATTCAGTTCAAAACTTGGCTCTGATTTGACATGAACTGAAGTCTCACTAATAGCAGCCAGAAGAGAAGGAGTTGTGGTGTGTACTTGGGAAACGCCATTGAGGAACATGGTTGGGCAGTGTTTAAAAAAGTGTCTGTCAAGAGTAAATTAAACAGTGCTACTTTTGCATACACATGCCATATATTTTGGCAGAGATTTCAAGAGTAGCAAGAGTCAGTGCTGCTAACACTTGGGTATATTGCTTCACAGACGTACAAGATTCTCAGCAGCACTTGGCTATTCTCTGAAAATCTGTATTCTTTTAAGGTATTTTTGGAGTGATATCCAGAAAGTTGAAACTACCAGAATTATCAGTCTGTGGACTTACAGAAGCAAAAATAATCAAAATGCTAATTAGCAAAGATTAGGTGTGTGAGAAGGCTGTGCAGGAAGAAAGTGCTCTTTGCTGAGAGCTTGGTTCTGAGTTTCTTATAAAGGCTCTGCATTTTTAACAGTCAGCATCATTGTTGCTCCTCCACATCCAGCTGAAGTCACTGAAAGATGCCCTATTTCCTGACTTAAATATTATTAGCAGATACTCCAGGGCTGTGTCCTTGCTCATTTGCTGCACTGAAAAACACGGGAAACAAATTTCTTGTGTGACCACTCTTGGAAATTGCTCCATCTTTGTCATTCCACTTCAGGGCCATATAAATTCTGTTGCAAATTGTATGCTGTGATGCATGTGTAATAAGGTAAATACAAATAAAATCAGAGTTAAGACCAATGCAAATACAGGTTTTGTTTATTAAATAAGCTGCTAAGATAGTTGCAGGATTTGCATACCAGAACTGTTAAAGTTTGACTAGGGAAAAGAGTAGTATAGTCAGCCCTTATTAACTGATATACATATTTAAATGTGTTTTGGAGAAAAGTAGTAAGAAGCCAATATCTCATTTTATTTTGGGGGTTCCCTGACATCTGGAGAATTTTATAAGGTCTGCTTGTTGTCCAAGATAACAGCCTTGGAATAGAAGAATAAGAAGCATTTCACAGCTACTCTTTGGGGCATTTGTGGAATTTGGTGAATTTAGTTCCTTGAAATCAGTGCTGCCATGCTACCCTGGGGTGACATCTGGCCTCCTCGGTTGGCCTGTCAGCTTGTGACACCTGTGCCAAACATTAAGACTAGGATGGATAGGCTGAACCTATGAGTGTGCTTCCTCTGTTGCAGTCCAGAGAGGACAACTCAAGTGAAGGATTCATAGTCACTGTGAAACAAAATCGTAACAGACACTTTAAAACCATTTTTCCTGGTGGAGCTTCTATCCCATATTGCTTCCATTGGTGCTCTCGCTGTACTGTTCCTTAGTACGCCGATGGAGTGAAGCAACCCAGATGGCAAGCACAGGCTGTGACAGGCAGGGTGCTGTTTGTGGAGCTGTTCAGAGCTCATGGTCATTGATTGCTCATTGGATATTGTAGGTGTGGGGCTCCTGTGTTTATAGACAGAGTAAGAAGTATAGGAGTATCACAGACTCATAGTAGACCATGCAGTGAGAATTATGTTCCTAGGTACTTCATGTTGAAGGCTACAGGAATAGATAGGTGGTTTTCAGACATCAGCACATTGTCAAGCAGTGCCTGAAGGATCTAAACCTTTGGGCAGTTTGTAGGGGTCTTGAGTTCATCATTATAGGACCTAGATAAATAAATGTGCTTTTCCCTCACTGAGGAAGATAAAAAGCCGTTCAAAACCACTGCCTGAGTCTTGGGCATTGTAGCACTCACATTGTCATAGCAAGCCATCTCATGGATCCTTTTTCATTGGGATCCCAATGCAATGAGTGTTAAATTCATTATGAAGTCTGCTCAAGCAGAATGTGAGCATCACTGCGATGAAGTTCTGCGACTGATTCCACTGTAAGGCATTTATGAAAATGCCAGAATGTTTTCAGAAAATGTTGGCTGAAATCTCTCTTTATAAATGGCTGTTGCATTTATTAGAAAGGGATATAATATTGCCAGTGTACTTCTTGCTTTGCCTCTGCTCTGTCAGTGTAGTCACATTGTTCAGGGCTGTTCTCTGATCTCAGGTTTGAAGAGTTATTTGTCACACAACAACCATGGGAAGAGAGAGGGAGAGAAATAAAAAAATGAATCACCCACATTCTGCCTGAATTCAGATCTCAGATTTCCCACATCCTGGTATTTAATTTCTCACAGAGTTACCAATGGTTGATCTCACGGCAGGATTAGTGGGAAGAAAAATGAGAGCTCCATTGAAACCAGACTTGAGTCTGGAAGGAAGGAACATGTGAGCTCTAGGACCCAGGAGATATCAGATTCAGGGCAGTGAATAGCTTCCATCCTTTTTCCTTCCCTGATTCTCATGCTTATTCTGAGGCAAATTCTGGTGACTGAAGTCAGAACAGCAAAGATACAGGTACAGTAAGGTAGGGGGCTCACACTTTGCTTTAATAGTCTCCTGAGAACTCTGTTATGTAGTGAGGCATTAACTGTAATTTATATTAGTATTTCTTTATATTTAGAAAGAGGAAAATAGATAAGCATTGAGTTATAAATTGCAGTAAATCTGTCTCAGTCCTAAAGGAAAACATGTTTTGAATGAATGTTTCCACCAGGATACCTTCTCTGGTTTGATTTAGAATAGATATGACCAGTTGAAAAAGAAATTCCCATAAAAGTTTGTATAATCAAAAGGAAAAAATCACTATTTATTAAGTTGGACAGCCTCACTCACTTTGAATCAGACTGTCTGGCCTAGAGAAAGAAAAAGCTTTGTCCTGTGGTAGCAGGACACTGCATAGATTGAGCTCAAAAAGTTGGGTTGTTGCTCTATGCTGAGGAGGACCAAACTTTCTCACCCTTTCCACCAGATTGTATGGAGATATTCAAGAAGTTGAAAAAAACCCTTTAAATGCATTACTATAAGTGCTTTAGGAGTTGAAGATATTAAGATGACAAGAAGAGTATGTCATTAAACTGTAACTACCCTTTTGGGTTACCTGGTATTTGTAGATTTATAGGCAAGGTGGCTTAAATTAGGGATATATTTTTAGCCTGAAGCATTACATCATAAAATAGCAGCTGAATTCATTGCAGTAAAAAGAGGAAAGCGGTGGGGGGAGTTTATTAAAACCAACACAAACCTCTCTGATTTTGCGCTTTCGTCTGCACAAAGAGGTGCTCCATGGTTACACAATCAGTAAAGTTTGTGAGAGAAGCATTTCCATTGCCCCATTGTGCTCAGGAGCTGTCGCCTGCCTTTTGCTGCAGACCTGCTGTTTAGTCTGAAACTGAAAATTAAACCCAGAACTTCAGCTCTCAAAGTTAAATACTCTGCATTGCTGGAAGCACACAGCCTTGCCAGTGTCTGTGTGGCAAGATCCATGATCAAACTCTTCAAAAATTGTAGAAGCATTTAACAAGTCTTTTAAGCTTCATTGTTTTTGTTTTGGTTTGCACTTTTTTTAAGGAAAAAAATCGTTTTCTGAATGATACCAGAAAGTCTCCTGTGAACTGTGCTGAACCAGCTCAGAGAGCCTGGCTCGCAGTCTTCAGAAATATGTTTCTCATTTTGGCGGGCTTTTCTGAGAGTGGCCCTGGCAAGGTAGAGACCTGTACGTTAAACTCTCTCCTTCCGAAAAAAAAGGAAAAGAAAGGAAAAACCAGGGGAGAGGAAGAGTGAAGACAGTGACAGCAGCAGAGCCCCGTGCCCTGCCCTGCCGAGGGCTGCCCTGCCAGGTGGCTGCATGGCATGGGCCGCTCAGCCTCGGGGCTGGTGCTCAGGACAGTGTCACCTGTGCGCTTCCACTGTGAAAGGCGCTTTTATCTCCCCTTCCCACAGCCCCTTTCCAGCGGGTACGTGGGGCTGCGCCCGGCGGCTGCCGCTCAGCCTTCCCGCATGGCTGGACCCTAATGAAGTGTGTGCGGCTCTTGGCTGCAAGTTTTCAATATCCTTCATATTACTTCAAAGCTTCTGCTCCAAGGTTCAGACAAGTTTGATCACTTGACAGAATCTCTCAGCTGGGATTCAAAAGGGAAGAAGCTTTATTTTATTATTTATCATTGCAGATAGATAGCTGTTCCCAAATTGCTGTTGCCAGCGACTCCATGGGCAGAGCCGCAATGCTTTTTTGAGTGATAAAGGATTGAAGGTGAATAACTTTTGGCAGTTGCTTCCTGTCTGTAATGAGTGGTCGATTTTAGGGGGAGTAGAAAAGGAGAATCAAAATCTAACAAAATCTATTTTCCTTTTCATGTTTTAAATTGGGCTGGGGGGAGGACAGACGGCAAACAATGTGGGTTTGACCTCCATTTCAAAGCCTCTACTAGCGTTTCCCTACTCCATTCTGGGAGACCTTTGCTGTAGTCCTTCCTCTGCCATTCAGCATAAAATATGCACAGAAACTGGTGCTGTTTCAAGTACTTCAAGGGCTCATGGGGAAGGCAGACTCGCTCAGTTTTACCTATCTGGGCTCCAGTATCCTTTTGGGCTTTTCCATCGCCAGTGCCACAAGAAAGCAGAGCTAACACAGTCACCAACAGCATTTCAGTGAACTAGTCAAATTTAAGGATTTTTGAAAGTTGGCATCCACCTTCTTTTGCTCGTTCATCTAATTATGGACATACATAGTAGTGGTTAGAGACTATTATTTGAGCCTCTGCTTGCCTTATGCTCCAGTCTGGGTTTTGGCTGGGAAGACAGAGCAGTTTACCCCTCCTCCAGGTTACAGCCTCCACAAGAGGTTTGTAAGAGCAGCTTCTCAAAGTTGGGGTTAGTCCAGCTCAGTTGTATATGTTTCTAACAGCACCGCTGCCTTCTTTTTCTTAATATTTTATTTCCTTCCCACCAGAACTGTTTACATCTCGTAGGGTTGAAGCTCTCCAAGACAAAATACACCTCTGTCAGTGTTAGCATAGCACCTGCAATTGCTTCAAGCACCATTTTCACTTTAGGCCTGTGCTTTGCAGACTTTAAATGGTGTTTCCTGCAAAATTCTTCTGACTGGTACTGATATTTTGCTGGAGATATTCAGCCTCCTTTTAATCACATGGGGAACATATTTTTTCAAAGTGTTTTGACCTGCTTAGGTCAAAAAGGCACTTGCTGTACTCAGATGCCAAAATGCGTTTAAGAAATCTGGCCTGACGTAATTTAGACAGCTGAGTCTCAATTTCAAAAGGCTTCAGCTGCACAGGCTTTGGCACTGAGTGACCTGCTGCCTTGCAGAAATCTCTTTGCTGGGTTAACTTCAGGGCTGCTCTAAAATCCATGGCAAATTTGAGCACCGGAAGCTGAGGTTCATTCAAGCCCATCTGTAGGAGAAGTTGAGAGGCAGAACCCAAGGCAGGTAAGATTTAGGATATCTAAATGTCAGTCACCTAATTCCTGTTTCTGGAAGTTCTCAGTGTAAGCCAAAAATCCTGTGTCATATTAAGCCCTTTCTCTCAAAGTAACCAGAGATACTCATTATCACTCCATTATATCAAACAGTTTTCCTAGTGAGAGATAAACTAGGAGATAAAGAAATGTTTTTGATTCCCCCTTAATCTAACAGGAAGAAGAGACTTGAATCTATATTTAGAATAAGCGGTTCTAACATAAAGAGGAATGTCCCGTTCTGTCCTGACCTGTCCTGTCCTGTGGGAATCCTGCTGGCCAATGTTCTGGTCCCCTTCAGTTACCTGAACCCATTGCTTAAGGACCAAAACTTGGCCAAGCCTGGCGAAACACTTCCTGTGGAAGAGAAGGGGATCAGTAGGAGAGGTTTCTAAGTGTGCAAGGATGGTAACTCTGTCTGACTTCTACCACCTGAGTCCCAGCACAGCCCCAGCAGCTTCACTCTGGCTGCCTCAGCTAGTTCACTTCCTCCAGCAGCTGGGGATGTGAATTATCCAGTAATCCCCACGAGCAGACGTTTTGCTAGTCAAGCAGTGCTATTCCAGCAGTAAAAGGAAAGGACACACTTAATTTCCTTACTAACTATGCAGCTCAAAACCCACAGGCTGGTCACCTGCAAGACAGCATCAGTTTTTTGCTTTATTCTCTCTACTCCCTTTCCGTCTTTCACAGAATATTTGATTATTTTCATAAAAGTGGAGTGACTTCAGAGCATCCTCTGTACACAACAGTTTAGTGGAGAGTCTTCTTCCTAGAAGGGAGAAAACCCAGCTTGAAGTTTCTGCTTCAAATCAGAGAGTATGGGGATTTTGAAACAAGTCTACATGTGAGTTTCCAAACCAGTGGTCTTGCATTCATGCACACTTGAAAATAAGTCTTATTTTTGCTGTCTGTTGTACATTTACTTCCTGAGTGTGAAAACTTTGAGGACATTGCTGAGTCAAAATGGCCCTTAAGACACTTGTTAGCCCTTAAACTGCTTCCAAGAGCATTAGGCAGCTTTACTCATGCCCAGCAGCAAGTACTTGGGCAGTGGGAAAGTTAAGCAGCAGCTGCTTGCTGGTATCTAAATACTGAATTTATGCTATGGTCAAATTTGTGACAAAGTGGGCCTTTAGAGGCTAGGTCCATAGGAACTTAAACGTTTAAAGCAAGAATTCCGGTTTCCAGTCCCTAAATCTCAACCCCAAATGGTCCCATTATCTGCCAATTGTTTGTATCTCTGTTTAGGGATTTAAATACTGAAAGTTTTGCTTCCTTGGGAGAACCTGCCTTCCCACCATGCCCAGAACTATCCAATGCCTCAGTGTATGACTGCAGAAACAGTGCTGAGAGAGGGCAGGGCACCTCAGAACTGCTCTGTATGCGGAGTTTTTAACTGTTCTGTTAGCCACCAAGCTAAAGAATTTGTGCTCCTTCTGACATGCTAGCAGTTTCAGTGCACAGAAATTGCATGCTTGTGGGCTAGGTTACTTATATGTGTTTGAATTTGGAGTTTCTGTATTGACATAATTTCCTTAAAATCATGCTTGAATCTGCCAGTAAGAAGAGTTGTGTGGCCTTTTCTGTATATGGTCACAGTGATCTCTTCTTCTTTAATAAATCCTTTCACTGTGATATATGAAGTATATCTGCAACAATTTAAGCTCTGAATCCAGCTTCTGGAATTCAGCTTGGCCTTACTGCTGAATGACACTGTCAGTGAGCTCACTAGTGCGCTTTGCAGAGAGTACAGTAGCTCAAAGCAGCAGTTCCCACCCTGAGCTTCACATAAAGGAAACCTATTCCGAATGTCTGTTAGTGCTATCACAATTTCTAAACCAGTTTGGTGCTCTGGCTGTGGAGCAGTCAGGATGACACTGTGCCTCAGCTGGGCAGAGTCCAGGTCCCTGTGTCTGCTACAGAAGGCATCTATTCCTATCCCTATATTTCACATCTTCTCTGAAAATATTAGCTTTCATGCCAGGGGATTTCAGAAAAGTTAATGGCAGACAATGGTCCACAGTTTGCAAGTTGCTCTTGTGAGCAGTTCTTTTTGACATATCTGTTGAAGCATTCCCTCTTGGACTTAGAAAGCAGCCAGCAAAATCTGTGCCAATAGCTAATACTTCATTATAACATAAAAGCTCTGACAAATTCAGGGGCTCCATATGCAGCATTACTGTGATCCTGCAGTTCATTTCACAAAATCGGTTCTAGGTTTTTTTAATCTGCAGTTCAGAAATTCATGAGAAAAAGGTGAAAACTGAATTGCCAGTGAGTTTCATAGAGCGAAGACAATTAATCTTGAAGCTTTGCCCCAGGGTATTAGAAGAGAACAAACATTTTTACAAAAATACCAGTTACCCTTCTGCAGGTGGGGAGTGCTCCTCTTAAACACCAGTAATTGTCTCTTCATCAGGTTTTGTTGTAACCACGGGTGAGAGTCCAAGAAAAAAAAGGAACACAGAGAACATACAAATACCAAGCTACGTATGTCTGTTCTTGAGATCACTAGGATGCTACTGGCTGCTTGTAAGTCCAGAAAAATAGCCCGCAGCAGCCAAATGTGGATCACCAAGTGGAGGTCTCGGGCAGCAGGTCGAGTTACATTTCACCTGCACACAGTGTCATGGGAAAGAAGTGTCTTGGGGTCAGGGAGTCACTTTGACCTGAGAAGGTGTTGAAGTTTAAATACAGTCTTCTGTGGCACAGCTCTGTTCTGGATGGTGCCACTTCTGAGCTTTAGGAATAAATCACAAGATCACAGAATTGTTAGGGTTAGAAGGGACCTCTGCAGATCATCTAGTCCAACTTCCCTGCCAAGACAGGGTCACCTAGAGCAGATTACATAGGAATACATCTGGGTGGGTTTTGAATGTCTCCAGAGGAGAGTCGACGATGGACCTTCCTGGGCAGCCTGTTCCAGTGCTCTGCCACCATCAACTTAAAGAAGTTCTTCCTCATGTTGAGGTGAAACTTCTTGTGGTTTAGTTTATGGCCAGTGCTTCTCATCCTGTCGCTGGGCACTACCAAAAAGAGCCCAGCACCATCCTCTCAACATCCACCTTTGAGATATTTATACACATTAATGACATCCCCTCTCAGTCTTATCTAGAAAAACCAGGCCCACTTCCCCTCAATGTCTCCTAATAAGAGAGATGCTCCAGTCCCATAATTATCTTTGTTGCCCTCTGCTGGACCCTCTTCAGTAGCTCCTTTTCTTTCTTTTACTGAGGAGCCCAGAACTGGACACAGCACTTCAGATGTAGCCACACACTGCTGGCCATAGTCTTCCTGATGCACCACAGGAACCTGTACAAGCGCTTGTGCTGGTGGTTATCACTTCATATATTCCTATAGTATACACCACTTTGTTTTTCCACAGTGGAGAAACTTAAAAAGCAGAGATGCAACTTCATAGCTCTGGAGAGGCTTCATGGATCCATACATCTCAACACAGTTGTTCTGTGCCCATTCGGTGTCCCCAGGAATCACAGGCAGCCACAGAGAGCAGGCAGACAGGCACCTTTCTGGCCTTTCTGCTAGATCCCAGATGAGATATCCAGGGCATCTAAAACAGCCTCAGGCTCCTGTCTTCAGGCAACCAGATCCCACCAAGGTCATCATATCTTAAAGTCCTCTGTTGGGCAAGCCCAAATAGGCGTATTAGCTGAAAACAGGTCTTCTCATTGAAGCCTGGTTCTTTTTGTTATGTTCACCATTGTTAAATCAAGGCTTACAACAGTGGTACAAGTTCCCCCGCAGAGTAGTCTTTCTGAGGGCAGATGCCTTTTGCGAGTCATTGCAGAACAATTGTTCTTTCTCTCCTCCTGGAGCCCAGTATCAGTGAGAGATGAGGGTCGAGGCTAGCGTCCACATCTGCCAGCCCCTTGCCAGTGATACTGCTCAGGAAAAGACTTGTTAAACGTCTGTTCACATAGGAGCTTTGGAGAAAGCTACCTTGCAGCATTGTTTTGGGAGAAACTCCAGCTCCTTATGACTCCCTGCTTGACTGGGCAGTTATAGCAGTTAAGGGTGGAAACAACTCAAGGTGCTGGCTTGCAGTTTGTCATACAATATCATGCTATGACCTGTAGCAACTCAGAATAAACATACTCATGCATGGCACCCTTGGATGACCAAGGACAGCACGTGCCAAGTAAAACTGCGTCTGCGGCAGAGGTCCTGTGTAAATCAGCCCCTGAGGATACATGTGTGGGGATGTACACGCGGATGCACAGGGAGTCACCTGGGATATTGTTTTAGCAGCTATGCATGTGAGTATTTACCCTGCCCTTCGGGTATTGGCCCTATTCATCCTAAGGTCTTCATGGCTGTGACTTCCCTGTTAGCCAGATCCGACATGGTTTGAAGCTTTCTTAGGTTTCTCCTTGCAGTCTGCTATCCCAGCCTCTTGTTAGCTTGCTAGCAGAAAACAAAAGAACAGGAGAGTAGCCCTTCAAGGCAAAACTGGATTGATGAACATTTACGCTCAATTAACACGTGTCACCATTCTGCCTCCATAACTACAGTGAATGCACCTAAAAAGTGAGAACAACCTGAATTAAGTCTGCCATGTAACCTGAAACCTTTACTTCTTGTCTGAGGCTTCCTGTGGTGGTGTTGCTGAATTAATGCTGTGCATGGCTATCACACTCTGACTGAGTGACTTGGATTTCTAATATCTGCTCTAATGACCATGCTTTCCTTCTTAATTTTTTTTCCTTCAACTTTATCAGCAGCACCTCTGGACTTAGAAGTGTTTAACTCCAGCCCCAGTTCCTCCTTCAACTTTTGACTCAGGGACGAACCTGTGAAACATGCCTATGCCATCGACCTTGACCGGTCTGTGATGACTTGAAAGTGCCTAGAGGGTGCCTAATTATGGTAAAGCATCCTTCCCCTGAGGTGCCAGGTGCCTCTCCATCTTTTGAGAAGTGTGTGTGCGCATGGGTGCCACAGAGGCAGAGGGTGGGTTGAGGATCACAGCTGCACAACCTTCTAGTATTTGCAACCAGTTTTTCACAAGTGCAAAAATCCCCGCTGTGTTCCTGCCTTACACATCTGTATTTTCTCGTTCAGTTCCTCTACTCACTTCTTCCTTTCGATCCCTCCATGCATATATGTCCGATTTGTAGTATGCCTTTGTTTGAATTGTAAGCTTCAGATCAGCAATCATGTCTCCATCTGTTGTCTTGACAAGAGACTTACATGATAGGTTGGCTTAAAACCACTCATCTGTAACTGAGCTATCTTAGGCTTTTTCAAGGAATTGAACAACCATCTGAACCCTATGACAGCTTTTCTTCATGAAAAAAGTCTTTCCCAAGACTGATGGGAATTGAAAGTCTGCCAGTCTCAAATATTTTTTAATCTTCAATTTATTATTGAATTATTTGGGGAGGGTTATCTTACTTTTTTGTTTCTCATCCTTCCAGGTATTACAGGTACACACATTTGCATGTACATATGCAGATGAGAGAAACTCTTCCTTCATTACGTGAACACAAATATATGTGTGAAGGAAGAGCTTCTCATGAATTTTCTTGGTCACTACTGCAGGGGCTACAAGGGAAAAAATTACTGTGAGATTCACAGTAAAAATCACGTGGAGTGGATGGCTTTTTAAAAAGAGCTCTCTTTTGGCTGCCCTGGCTTGGCTTTGAAGTATGTCCTTCCGCATACTTTGCCTCTCCCCCATCCTTCTTACACTGTGATCGGAAGTCTACCTTCATGGAAAATGAGTTCCTCAGGTTTCAGTAGCCTCCTGACAAGCCAAGCATAAAACAAAGAGAGCTGCTGCTCTGCACCCACACTGTGGGCTGCTGTCTTCCAGGAAACAATAATCAGAGGCTCAGGGCTGACCACAGTGCTGCAAGAAATTAAGCATGTGATCATCATCAAATACCAAAACATGTCTACCTGTATTATGTTAAGAGCACAGAACCCACAGTCATAATTTTTAACTGAAATACTTGGCTTGGAGGCAAAGCTGGGGTTTTCCACGATCGTTCCGAGTTCTGAGTTACCAAGGCTCAAACCAATATATTTTGCACTGTGTCTCCGTGTGCAGCACAAATTAGCCCTCCATTAAGTTCCTGAAGATACAATTTTTCTTCTTGACTGAAATGTTGTAAGAGTTACTGAATTCAATGGAGTGTGAGCTCAGATCCCCCCAGCCCTATGCCACCGGGGACAGAGTAAAATTCGCTTGATCATTTTGTGAGTTGGGGATAATTTTTGCTGCAGCACTGTTAGTATAACCTGCTACACGTGGACACAAGTTGTTGTGAGAAAGAAATTGTTCATCTGGTATGATAGATCAGTGTCTTCTGGAATTTAAGTATTAATTGAAAATTCAAGGTCAGAGGGCAGCTGACACTTGATTTTACTCTCTCTCCTCTGTCCATGTCTTTGATCATGCTACATCTTCCTTTGTGCCTGGTGCTCAAGAGAGCACCCCAGGGTCATGGCCTGTTTCCTAGTCAAGAGATATAAACCTACTGGCTTAAATATCTGAGGCCCAACCTTTAGCAGGGGTGGGGGCATGAAGGAAGAGGGGGGAGCATTTCCTTCATGCTTTTCGCTTTTCCCACATAACCCAAAGCAGACTAAACAAAACCAGTGTGAAATCTCATGGCTTGATGCTGCTATGTTATATTTTTTAAGCTGTCATCCATTCATTTATAGTTCTGTTTATTCCCTGGATTTACAGCTTTTTTTCATCCTTCTCTTGCAGTGAAGTGGAGGGGAGGTCGAAACCTTTTGAAAGGAGATTGCAGTGAGCAGTGGCCTCTGATTAAAGCACAGTGTTTTTCCTTGATGCTGCTCCTCCACAGCAGTGTCACACATGGTAGCATTTAGGAGCCCTTCACAGCTGAGGTGTTTCAAACACTAATGAATGGAAGTTTGCTCCTATAAGGCAGGCAAGCTATAAGGCAAGCTTTGCTGAATGGTGCACTGTAGTGGCCTGGGAAAGGAAGAGAGTTATAAATTGTGTCAGTTAGCCATCCAGACAAAATGAAGCCATGTGGAAAATCAAATCTATTAAAGTATGGAGACTGTTATAAGCTGTTTTAAGCAGTCATTCTTCAAAGGTCTCAGTTGGCTGAGGAGGTAGATTCCTCTTCTTCCTAGATCTTTTTCACGTGCTTAGGCAGTGATGTGCAGTGTTTGATAAAAAAATTTTACTGACAGTCCTTTTTATTAGAAATGTTCATTGCCTCCAGTTCACCACTCATGTCCTGAAAGATGTTGCACATTTGTTAAAAAAAACCAAACAGGATAAGAGCATCACATTTGGTCAGGCTTGCTGAAGGTAAACATGAAGCAGCACTAGGGCCAATGAGGAGGAAAAGGCTTCCCAGAGTGACCGCTTAACATTGGATACCTGCTCAGAATGCTTTCTGTTTCCTCGCTGCCTATGTCTACTAGCTATAAGAGTACTATATAAGTATATATAAGTACTATAAGTATACTATCACAGAGTATGGCACAGATTACTTTTTCTTGGCATCTCCTGGGGTAGAAGAAAGGCACTCTGACAAGGCAGAGTGGTGGGATCAGAGATCAGGGTACCTTCCCCTCCTCCCCATGGTGGCTTCTTGAGATGTCACAGCAGGTGTAAAGAGCATTTTATTAGCTCAGGAGGTAATTGTCAGCTGCGTGAGAGAAGAGTGAAGTGGCAGCCTGAGATGCATGGTCACCAAGGTATTTATTATTCTTATTTGTGTATTTTAGGAAGAGACTGAAGAAACGTCCTCACAAGAGTCTGCAGAGGAAGACTAGGACACTGCACCATTCAATTTCTACCTCATCAGCAGTTGGGTCTTTTGAAGGGAGAAGACACTGCCTTGACCACTTACTTTCTATTGCCATGGTCTTTCCACTTTTGCCTGGGAGGGACCGAAATCACATAACCTTAAAAAGGATTTGACCAATCATCTTTGTAATCCCTTCACAGTCCCAGGTTTAGTGAAAAACTGCTGTAACACAAAGGGGACACAGATTAATGATGCAACTTTTAATTACTGTTTTCTTTTTTTCTTAACCTACTAATAGTTTGAGCTGCTAAGTACGGGTGAATGGGTCCAGAAATGCTCCAAATCAGGTTGATGTCATTCACTGCACTGTGTATAAACAAGAAACTTGTAACATAGTCATTATAAGGGCCATTGAAATAGGAAAGGCTGGGTGTGTAACACTTATGCCTTGCAACACTTCCAGCAACCCACTCCCTACTTAGTGAACTCCCTGTTTTAGAACACCAAAGATAAGGGATAGCTACTACTCTTTTTCTTTTGTAACCTTCTTGTAGACTTGTACTTGATTTATTTATTTTATTTTTTTTTTAAGACTTACTGTTATTTCAGGAAAAAACAATGAAAGCTGATATTTCACTTCATTCAGCTGGTAATCAGAAGAAAGAAATCAACATGAAAAAGGTACTTTCATTTTGTAAAAGGGAAGAAAGACAAAGATACGTTGTATAGTTATAGATACAAACATATCAGCAGAAATAGTAGTAAACAGAATGAGTAGCCTTTATCATCTGGATAACAGGAAGCCAGACAGTTGGCTTTCTGTAGAGCCAGGCATTTTTTATGGAAACAAAAATGACTGACACCAAACGCTCTTATGCCATTAATGACTAAGTCTTTATCAAGTAAAGTGTTTTAAATCATACAGAATGGTACCTAAAAATTAATCATACATTTATGTGAACAACAATAATCCAGATTTTTGCTTAGTTTCAACTAATTCCCCTCACCCTGTACCAATGTTTTGAAAGAATTGAAACTCTCCTCATTACTCATCAGTCACAATGTTAGAACCAACACCATGTACCTCAGCTGAGCTTGTGCATTACTTTAAGCAATATATTTTGACACAGGATGGTTCACTGAGCACCTCTGTGCCAGTGGCATTTCTCCATCTTTTCATTCGAAGCAGCACTTTTAGCACCAGATGCAATATTACCCCACTATTCAATACTACCTCTGATTTTTACAAATGACTCAACAGACTGATAAATACATGCTGCTATACACATTCAGTGCAGGAAATTTTTACTGGGTAGATAATAATGAGTATCTGCATTTTCCCCTTCTTTCTATTTCACCATTATTTGCAGTTAAGGAAGCAATGTCTTTTTTTGTGTTTCAGCATGACTATGTGTTTATCTTTCGCTTGATTTGTTTGGGGGTTTTCTTCTTTTATGTGGATTTGGGGAATTTTTGGTTTTGTTTTTGGGTGGGTTTTTTTTTTTGTTTTGTTTTGTTATGTTTTGTTTTATGTACTTAACCCTATTCTCTGCTAGACTTCCGTGTAATGTACTGTTAACTTGAATATATTTTTGTACTGAATTGCTGATAGGTTTGTGGAATAATTTTCTTCAATGACACTACATGACATAGAAAAAATTTAGCTGTAATGTTTAAATATTACTGTCCAAGTTTGTACCTCAAATGAATTGTTTAAAGAAATGGACTAATTGATTGACAAAGACCTACCTCCAGACTTTAAATGGAGTGAACTTGTTACTTTCAGCATTAGTTTTGAGACGTTTGAAACAGTTAGGACTGCAACTAATCCCTAATTCAAAACTATTTTTGTAAAATAACTTGTGGAAAATGAACACACTTTAAATTACTTTCATATTAAAAAAAAAAAAAATCTAACAAAAAAAACCTTCAAAGAAACTTGAAGCTTTGTAGGTGGAAAGCAACAAGCTCAGCTTTTGCATAATGCAATCACAAATATGTGTTTTTAAAAAAAGAATAATTAGTAGATTGTAAGAAAATACTTAACAAGTATTTTCATGTATTTTACACAAATGTGATTTTGTAGTATGTTTCAGCCAGATTTATTTTAAATGCTTCTTGTGTAGAGTTATTTTTATTCTCCTCTCTCTGACTTCTGTTGTTCTCCTCTCTCTCTTCCCCCTCCAATTTCATTTTCTCTACTTCTGTTTTATTTCCCTTCTTCCTCTCTTTCCTAGTCAGTACTTTGTACCATTGTATTGATAAATGGGCCGGGGGTAGTTTCTCAGGAAGGCATCCATTGGTATGGCTTTAGTACTGAGCTATAAACATAACTACTTACTGGCTTCTTCCAAGAGGCAGTGTCAAGAAATACAGACCTCCTGGAAAGACTGCAGAGGGTTCAGTAATGGAAATTGCTGAGAAAGAGCTGATTGGAGTATTACAACGAGACATGTTAATATTAAATGAAAGAGAAATAATCCTTGCTATACAGTAGCTCTAACAGGCCAAATCCAGTGTCATCTGAAGGCAGTAAAAGGAATTCTGCTGACATCAAAGGGCATTGAATCAAGCCTTAGCAAGTCCCTTTTAGGGTTTAAGGGGTTTTTTGCATTTTTTAAAACCATAATATTAAGTGGATGACACAGAAATAATTGCTGGCTGTGTGTCACTCTTCAACCTCTGAGAGACTTACCACTCTGATGAACTGAATCTTACATTTTCTATATATTGTAGTACAATCAAAACACATTACTACCTCTTAGGGCCTACTATACCTCATTTTTTCAGACTGAAAAATTGCATGTGGCCATTGAGTCAGTGAGAACGTCATAAAATTTTTTTATATATATAGTTTATTTTTGTGGGAGATAAATTTTATACGACTGTTCTTTGCTGCCACTGGTCACTGCTAACTATGACTGGACATGTAACTCTTCTACCATTGCTGCAAGAGAGGTGTGTTTGCAGGAAAAAAAAGTGCTTCAAGATGTTTAACTACAGTGTACTTTTCCTTTTGAGTGTCTTCTAACTTTTTGCTTTGTTCTTCATGTAGAGTTGCTGTCTATGATTGTACTTCGAATCGCTTGCTTGTTGAAAATGTTCCTTTAATGGATTATCACAGTCTGTTCAGCACAATAAACATAATAGCCTCTGTGATCCCCATGTGGTTTGATTCCTAGACTTTTGTCACAGTTCCATAAAATGGGTAATAAAGTTTGGTCACAATGACCAAATTTGTAAAATCTTTATATGCAAGTAGCCTTTTTTGTCCCAGGACCATAGACATGTGCCTAAGAAGAAATGCATTTGCTGCAAGGGGCACAAGGGGTGGGTGCTTAGCAGTGGGACTCATCTTACAAGGCTCCCCGAAAGGTTCCCGTTCCTGACTTGAGACTCACTGTGCCAAGCTAAGGACTAAACCATGCACTTGGGGACCAGCAATCCTATGCCCCAGATAGGGAACACCATAGCATGAGCCAGGCTGATAGGGGTTTTGTTGCCTGGTCTCAGACCCGCATCTTGGGGGTTCTCCAAGATGACGAGCTTTCTCTTTTTAGGCAAGATTGGAGTTTGCATCCGGGTTCATGGAGTTTCCACTATACAGCCATTAGGTTAAAAAGAGCAGGTAGTTAGAGCAGCAGCCACAGGGATGTGGCTGGGTGGAGTCTGGAACACAAACTGATGGCTCAGGAAACTGCTATCAGTTAATTAAAACTCAGGAGCCCTCAGGATTGTCACAGGCAATGTGAGCAGGATTCTTCTAACTTCTCTTCATTTGCTCTTACATGGTCTCTTGGCCTGCTACAGTGAGATTCAAAGTCATAGAATCATAGAATTGAATCATAGAATATCCTGAGTTAAAAGGGACCCACAAGGATCATCAAGTCCAGCTCCCAGCCCTGCACAGGACAGCCCTAAGAGTCACACCATGTGCCTGAGAGCACTGTCCAAACCCTTCTTGAATTCTGTCAGGCTTGGTGCTGTGACCACTTCCCTGAGAAGCCTGTTCATGCTCACCCTCTGGGTGAAAAACCTTTACCTAATATCTAACCTAAATCACCTGTGACAAAATTTTAGGCTGTTCCCTTGCATCCTGGCCCTGGCCATGAGAGTTAGAACAGATCAGTGCCTGCCCCTCTGCTTCCCCTAACAAGGAAGTTGTAGACTGTGATGAGGTCTTCTCTGTCTCCTCCAGGCTAAACAGACCAAGTCATCTCAGCTGCTCCTCATATGGCTTCCTCTCAAGGCCCTTTATGATCTTTGTAGCCCTACTTTGGATGGCCCCTAATAGCTTTGTATCTTTTTTATATTATGGTGCCCAAAAGTGCAGACAGGACTCGAGATGAGGCTGTTTGAGTACAGAGTAGAGCAGGACAATCACTTCCCTCACCGGGCTAAGTCTGTGCTGCATGTCCATTGATTCATACTGGCAATCATTCCTCTCTGACCTTAGGGGATTGTCCAGTTATTATTTCCTGAGATGTGTAGGTTTACACATTCTTTGTGTTCACTCATTTGCAAACTCTCCACCTAATTTCTGTTGGCCTAGTAACCTCTGCTTTGCCAAGGGCTTCACAGCATGTTCCCTTTGGCCTCAGTTACTTGTAAAATAACCAAAATACAATCACAAAAAAAGCATTAAGTAACAACACCCATTTGGTCCCGAGTCAGATGTGAGTAATTGCATTCATCACATTATATTTCCTCTTCTGCTTTGTCACCCTGCTTGGTGGTATTAAAAGATCATTCCAATATTCAGTCTTCCTGGTGGTTGTCTTCACTGTGGTTACTATCAGTTGACTCATCCTGTTATTTTATCTGGTGTCATGCTCCAGCTGTAATCCACTGACCTGATGGATCAGCCAAGTGGCTGAATTACTTCTACACTGTGCTTAACTCCTCTCTATTACATAGTCATTTCTCCAGCTTGCTTCACTCCCATGTCCCTTGCCAGGGCATCTCTCAATAAATGTATGCACACTTTATTCCACAGCGAGACTATTTGGGTGTATAAAACTAATTGACTTCTGAAGGATTTAAGCCTGTGTTTGTCTAGTGGCTAAGCATGCTTTACCCAAGATGCCTGTGGCAAGAGTCATATTAAGTCTCTGCTTTTACCTTCCATAAGGTCTCACCACACAAAGATAGGGGAATTTTTTTAAGCTTGACACTGCCAGTGCCTTGCACAGCTTTTTAATTGTCCATGGCTCTTTTCAAAACCAAACCATCTGATCTGGTCATCATTAGAAACAGGATCCAGTGCAGCAACAATAAACTGTTACCCTGATCACAGGAGAGGAGTCAGAGTTGTCATCCCTCAAACTTCACCTGAAGCCTGAATGAAGCAACGTTTTTCACCCCAGCACCTCTGCACACATGGGTGTAGAATTTTGTCTCTCAGTTTTTACGTTTTTATTGTCCCACCATCTTCCTGATCCTGATTAGTTTTTAAATATACAAAAGTACTTAACCATTGACATGGTTTAGTAATGGCACTCCTGCTCTTGCCTGCCCCCCACTCCAGTCAGAGAGACAAAAAGCATATTGTGGGCTGAGATAAGAACAAGTTACTGGAAAAAGCAATGAGATTAGAAAGTGAACAGTAACACCAACAATACTAATAACAGCATACAAGAGAGAGGGTGTTTTATATCCAAATTGCTCCCTGACTGATCTGATGAATTGCAACCCCAAGACAATGAACAAAATCGTGGCTGGACCCTCCGCACACCTGCTTTTACCCCAACAGCAAGCCATGCCCCTTCCTCATCAGCAAGGAAGTGGGTGACATAGAATAGCCACCTAGACATGCCCACTTGGCTCCGTGCTCCATCCCATCACACCTACAGAAAAAAATTAACCCTGTCCTTGGCTGAAACCAGGACAGGAATGTAGCCTTCAGTACAAATAAAGGGCCAATTGCTTTATACCTTCTTGATTCAGAAATACTACCAATTGAAGCTTTAGTGAACAGGTTGTCCAGAGAAGCTGTGGGTACCCCATCCCTGGAAATGTTCAGGGCCAGGTTGGGTGGGGCTTTGAGCAACCTGGTGTAGTGGAAGGTGTCCCTGCCCATTAGATGATCTCTAAGTCCTTTCAAACCCAAACTGTTCTGTGATTTATTACATCTACTTGCTCAGTCAAATGAGTGTCTGCCACTATGTGTTACATACATTTTCTGAACAATACAGACATGGAAACAAGGTCAGAATGGATGGGTCACTGAACAATCTGATCTAGTTGAAGATGTCCCTGGTCATTGCAGGGGGTTGGACTAAGTGACTTTTAAAGGTCCCTTCCAACTCAAACTGTTCTATGATTCTATGATCCTTGCTGTTTGAATGTTTCACAGCCAGCACAGTCAATGTAGTTTAGCGCTCTTCCGGCCTGGCTCCAGAACCTACGGGCTGTGTGCCAGGCTAGGAAACACCAGGGATGGTGAAACCTCAATCCTCTTGTCACCTCACCTCACAGGCACACGAGGAACAAAACCTCCCCATGCGTTCGCTCCACTTTGCTTCAGGACATCTCTGGCATGCAAATCTTGCTCTGTCTGAGTTCCTACTCCAACCACCCTCACGTCCTTCATTTGGAATGATAAGCTCTGATACTGCTTTTACCCTTTGGGCTGATTTACCTCCATGTGACAGTAAGGTTTAATGTGTCTTTTTTCTTCACACCTTTTATTCCCTTTGCCACCCAAAGAACCTTTTGTCCTATTGGAAATGTTTTCCATTTCTTTCCTTCCCACCTGTGATTTAATGAGTTTCCCCTTATTTAGTGCTCCACACTTGCAGTGTACATATTCCAATATTCAAGAAAAAGAAAGCATCTTCCTGTAATTAACATCCTCGGGAGATACATGAATGTAATTAGTTAACCTTAAGATAACAGTCAACTGCAGCAGCAGTTTAAGTGGGAAGCAGTCTGCCTGTTTACACTCTAAAATGAGATTGCATATGCTTGTGCTACAAACCTGCAGCACAGGAATACATCAGCTTTTATCTGCTAGAAAAATGGGAAATTGAAATATTAGGAGATAAGGCACAAGTCTTAAAAGTGCTTCCCTACTAAGATGGTGATAATTAAGCACAGCTAAAAACATTAACATCGTTGCAAGAAGGAGGAGCTTTACATTGTTAGTAATGGTTAGGGTAAAACTGGAGCCAAACATATGCTACACTAAGGCATGCCAGTAAAATAATCAGTGGAAGAAAATAACAAATGAAAGTCAGGTGAATCTGAAAAATCAATGGCAGGCAGAAACATTAATAAGCCAGAGAGGAAACTTAGAAGTCCCATCAAAAAACAAGATTACATTACATTACATATGAATGTCAGCTACAAAATATTATGTGGGACCACCAAAGATTATGAATTTAACCGAAGGGTGTTTTAATTCAGAGAATCTATTAAATATATATAGTCCCTTAAGGCATTTTATTCTTAGTTCAGGGAGTAGGAAGAAAAATAAGGATATTTTTATTGCATTGGAACAGATTTACCATAAAAGCTTAGTTTTAGCAATATCACATAACAAAGAGTAAAATTTAAATCAACATTTGAAAACAAATCAGCTCAGCAGACGCACAGAAGAAGTCACTTTGGTCCTGCACAGCTGCAGAGTATTGTCATTAGAGCTACATCATAGTCTAAGAGGGATTTTATGAGGCCAGACACACTTGAAAGGTGTTCACAGTTAATTACTGCTCCTGGACTGCAGCTGTGCTTGAGTCCAAGGCAAATTAATGTCTGTCTAAGGCACTGTTAATAAAACTATATTTGCCAAAGGTTCATAATGTGCTCAGTTTGGTATGGTTTAGGTTTGGCATTTATATCCCAACAAACAGCCAGTAATTTCAATGACATCCAAGACCTGGGCAATGTTACCTGCTGGCGTTCCCCCATGATGCAGACCTTTGGTCTCCCCACATATGGCTGTTGTGCCATGAGCAATGCTCTTGAGATCCACCTCCCTGTCCAGTTATAGTCCCTACAGGCCTCAGAGGTACCACCATGACTGGTCACTAAGTCACCCTACATCTTCACAGAGAGAAAGGGATCTTGCCCTAAACAAAACTCTGCGTGGCAAAGCTTGTGATGGAGAGCTTGTGTTGCAGGTGGCCATTATAAAAACCCCACTCACTCTTTTACAAGCAGTTTACAATCATGAGATGCATCTTTGTTTGGTTTTGGGTATGTGTGTCTATAGAGCAGGACCATAACTGTGTCTGTATCTTTTCTTCTTAACACTTAAAAAGAAATTGAATTTTCCAAAGGCTTCTGCTCATTCTCCATCAGCTGTGCCCCTGGTGCACTCAACCAAGTGTTATATTGTATTTAAACCCACAACACAGCAATGACAGAGCACAGAGTAGGAGACCAGAATGAATGTCAGAAACCTTGTATCATCCAGACCAGTAAGTACATTGTACATTTTTGTTCATAAATAAGTTTCAGTGCATCATTATTCACAGTTTTGGAGGTGGAAAAGTTACATACTCTGATTACAATCTTTAGAATTTAAATGGCTTCATCAGCATTGAATTACCTATGCCGGGAGTGGAAACTGCCATCCTTCTGTCAGAATCTGACACAAAACACTTTGGTTTTTGTTATGTGTATGTTTTATGTGAAAATGGTCCCCATCTTTCTTAACCAGTATACACAATTAAATGGCATAGCTCCTGATTTTAATAGGAAATAAGCTTAAGGAAGGAAAATAGGAAGATTTAATTTCCTATGGAACACAGGAATCATTCATAACCCTCTGTCTATCCCCTTTCCCTTAACAACGTCAAGACTACTTCCATTCTGTTCAGTAATTAGCCTTGACCTGGAAAGGATGACCTCTACTATGGCCTTTTTCTCATGATGGCTTGGCTTGAATCAGCTTGTAATGCATAGATTTACCTTTGCACTTCTCTGAATTCTACATTACTGGGAATATCAATGTCTTAAATAACACTCTTAAGACATGCATCCCTGAAAGTAACTGATCAGAAATGGCTTTTCTGGTAACATCAAAACCTGCAAATCATAAGGCTAAATAGGCACAGTTTCGGTTGCACACAAATGGCAGAGGCAAGGAAGAAAACAGTGATGGGGAGTTGGGTGAAATCTCACTAGAGTTGCTTATGGCAATGAGTGTTAGGAATAATTAATCTATTTCATGAAAGTGAAGACCAGCTAAACGTGCAACCTCTGCTCTGTACACAAAACCTAGTGAAAGACATTTTATTGTTATTATAGTAAACCATGTGCAAAACCCAAACCAAACAAAAAACCCAAACCAAACAAAAACCCCCAAACAAACAAACAAAAAAACCCAGAAGTGGAGAAAAGAGAGAGCAGGGAAAATGGCACTGGGGTCAGAGGAAAGCTTAGCAAGAGTGCTTTTGACCCAAGTGGTGACTACAAAGGCTAAACCTGTGAGCAAAGAAGCTGTGTATGGCTCTGTTTCTACTCAGCGCATTCCTCATGAAGAGTCAGGCTTAAGACAAGTAACACTGGACTCAGTTTGCCTTTCTAAAGGACACTACACCCAGGACTCTGAATTTTGGCTAATTGCTTGGCTTGGATATGGAAAAGTGTTCAAAAAACACTCACATGCACACATGTAGAGCAAAGCAAAGGACATGAGCAGGGTGGGAATTCTGCCCTTACTTACACCAGGTGTTTGAGATGAAGGCTGCTGATATTGTGCTGTTTACAAAACTTGCTCTCTTTCTATATAGAAATTCAGAGGCTAACACATAATTACTAGTAAACTTAACATTCTGTTGCTTGCCTAAGCATAGCTGTGAGTTAATCTAGAAAATTAAAATTGAGGTAACAGATCAATAAACTATTCAGAAGTAACCACTCCTTGTCTACCCCACACTATCACAGCTAGTGCACCAGCTCTGTTATCCTCTACAACAGAGTTTCTTTGAAATACCCTTACTGATAAGTTCAGGATTACTTCTGAAGTGCCTTTGAAAGCTCATGAGCATGGTACAGTCTAGGAACCTCACTCTAGGCAATACTGATCATCCTGCTCCAAGGATCTGAGGAACTTGGCACTTCACAGGGTATGGCCTTGAATTTGTCCTCACTTTACTTCCTTTCCTAAGGCTACTGTACTGTATGTAGAGTATTAAATGGGTTTACATGAGGTTTCCCTTTCACTCCCTGTTGTGGGTTTCAGTAAACTGTCCAATAGAGACTAAGCAGAGAAAAGCCAACCTTCATCTGAGAACTTATTTTTGTAATTCAACACACCTGCACCAGCCCCACTGTTTTGCAATGGGTGTTTGAGATGTACAGACATGATTTTATGCTGCTGGGAAAGTGATGCACAGGGATGTAAGGCTACAGTCACCTTAGGTGAGTGTCTCTCTCTGCTTCCCAGTGCCAAAATTTCAAAGGCCTCTCTGCTCTGAGGGGACTGGGACCCCAGTGACAGGACCCTGCAATTATGTCAGCAGTGCAAACCTTTGGGATAAGCTGTTCTCTCCCACCACATGCAAAAAGACAGTTTGAGACACTTTGAGAGCATCAGTAAAATGAGTGGGTGTCCTCATAGTCTATGGAGGTGAAAGGGACTATACTAGAGCAGCTACACTATGTTTCAATTGAGACAAGTGCCCACTAACTAAGGAGAGCTGACCCCAGGAAGCAGTGCAATAGTAGTAAATAAAAAAGTCAAGTGTTTGGTGTTGATGAAAAGTCAGTGTGTTTCTCTTCAATTAAAGGTCAAAAGAGTAGCCAAATTAAACAGGTTTTCTACATTTAGGAGGAGATATGTGTCACCAGGCTTTAGTCATTTAAATGTTAGATGTCTCATCTAAGGTTTTCATGAGCCAGAGGGCAATTCATTTCTTCCTAAAATATGGGTCTAAGCTGGTGGGATGAATCACTCATCTCTCCCCACTGACTGTTCAGGAAGCTGAGACAGTGATGCTAACTTAGCTCCAAAAAAAGGGAATATGGATCGTTTCCAATTACATTGCTGAGCTGAGTGTTCCTACTCATGAGCAATTGCTCTAACCCTTGCACTCCTCTTCCAGATGTGTCTCAGAAGGGAGATAAGTCAGTTGTCTTCATCACATGCACAGTGTAGGTGCATAAAATCCAGAATGAGATTCAGGCTCTGTGTCCCAGTTTCACAGAAATAACTAAGTGCAGACTGGGAGAGGGACAGGGTCAGTACAGACAGTCATCTCCCCTCTGAGCCAGCACTGCATTCCCATACCTCTCCCCTGAATGTTACTCATCAAAGGCTAGGTTAATGTTGTGGTTTAACCCCAGCTGGCAACTAACCCCTACACGACTCACTCTTCCCCAGTGGAATGAGGGAGACAATCAGAAGTGTGAAAGTGAGAAAAATCATGTATTGAGATCAAGACAGGAATTAATTCACTATTTCTCATGGGCAGGCAGGTGTTCAACCATATGCCCCATATGCTGACTTGACCCATCTCACAGGGAAGTCTGCTGCCTCCCTTGAACTTGGGTAAAAGATATTACTAGAAGACTCCCTGGACCAATTCTTCCCTCTGATTATTAACCACTTCTACAGATTGACTATAACTACCTGAAAAGAGATTGTAGCAAGGTGAGGGTCAGCCTCTTCTCCCAGGCAACTAGCGGAAGGACAAGAGGAAATGACCTCAAGCTGCACCAGGGAAGGTTCAGGATGGACATCAGGAAGAAATTCTCCACTGAAAGGGTGGTTGAGCATTGGGGTTGTCTGCCCAGGGAGCTGATGAATTGCCATCCCTGGAAGTGTTCAAGAAACAACCAAACATGGTACTTAGTGCTGTGATTTAGTTGACATGGTGGTGTTCAGTCAAAGGTTGGACTCAAGGATCTTGGGGATCTTTTCCAACCTTAATGATTCTATGATTCTATGAAGCATTTTATGTATCATAAAATGGTTGTCTTCTGATTTTTCTTTATTGGATTTCTCTAATTTTTCAAATAGTGTTTCAAATAACCTCCTACAATTCATTAAATAAGAAAGGGTAATTAGCACTACAGACTAAAGAGGACTTGTGTCCTCAATCACAAGTCATTCTGCTGAAATATGTTTATACACAAGACATACTTTCTTATCTTCCCTTTAAAAAAAAGTCTCAGTGTAGCACCTATATGAGTAAACTTTAGGCTCTTTCTGTGCAGTCATGTTCTTTGTGGGCTGATGGTGAGGTCAATACACCCAAAGTTTTAAATTTCTGGTGGAAAACAGCCATCTCAGCTGGCACTTGCTGCTTAATGACTGCACTAATGTCATGGATAGGAAGGACAAATATTTCAAATATGAGCCAGCAGCTTCTTGGAAAGTTCATCAGCACTGCTCTTTCTGATTTGGAGTGATATTGTGGCTTGGGAGACTGTAAGCCCAAATTCTAATCAGATTCTCTCAGCTATAGGTAATATTACAATTAAACATAGTAAAACAAGCCAGACACTTCCTGCAATTCAGATTGGTTCATTAAAGCCAATGTTCATTTCAACCTACACTACCATGAGGCTCAGTCCTGCTGTGCTGGCTGCCCATGCTGTGTAGTGAAAACTACACAGCTGAGTCTTTGAATGGACTCTAAACCTCCAACTATGCAGCCCAGTAAAAAAGACCATAAAAGAAGGCTTTTGAATTATCAATGTCCAGAACCTGATGTCATAACAATAAAACAACATCAGGAAACAATAAAAATATGATGTACCTTTTTCACTGTAAATCCTTTGCATCAGTTTCCCAGATGGTGTGAATCTGTGTAGCTCTGGGAAGTCAATGAAACCACTCTGCCTGATGACACTGAAGAAATCAGGCTATCAAACTCAGGCCAAAACAGTTTCAGAACCTTCTCATTTGAAAGGAGGAGAGGGAAGATGCACAGGAGCTGCAGAGATAATATTCAACAGCACTTCCCTGGAGCTCGGGGCCAGTGCACTAAAGGCCCATCTGAACATCTAGATTAGACCGCAATGAGATCCAGCTAGAAGGCAAAGATATGTTCTCATTACATGAGGATAAAAGAGGGATGACCACGCAAAACCCACAGTTTACACTCATTTGAGCATGATATGTGTGTGAAAAGTTTCAGGCCTTCTGAGATTTCTAAATTTTTTACATTCGTGGGTTATACAAAACATATTCATGCAGCCTTAGATATCTCAAGGGTTGTGGTATCTCCAAAACCCCATGAAACATATGTTGTTTCTTCAAGCATTTTCAGTGAGAGCCTGAATTCAGCAGTATGCTCCACACTGAGTGTTACTATGTGGAAACAGTGCTTACTTTCCCACATGGAATTAATTTCAATAGATGCTATGAATTCTGCAAGAATCAAGAGCCTCATCTTCTCTCTAGCCTTTGGATGGTCTGAGTCAAAAGGCTGGATGTCCCCAAAAGCAATAAACCACAGACACTCGGTACCCACCTTGAAGACTCTTTGAAAGCCTCCCTCATCCATATGCTGTATCCAAAACAATGCCCTGGGGCAAAACACAGGGCTGGCACCCATCTCTGTGTCATTCCAAAAATTGTGCATACCACCTCCTCCTCCTCCACATGGTGAAGGTGATGGTGACCCAGAGCTGGAGTGCTGTTATGGAGGTGACCAAGATAAGCACTCCACCCAAAGGGACATCAGGGAGGAGGTCCCGACTGCCCGGCAGCCACAGAATCAGTGGAGCCATGCTCTCACCTTCAGTGCTTTGCTGAATCATAACTTTACAGTCCTGCAAGATCACAAGAACAAGTGCATATAGGAAAGAAAAGAAAAATACGAACAGGAACTCTAAAAGTAATATCTTACAACCAGCAATCGCTTTCCAAATATTTTTCTTCTATTAATTTTAAGGGTGAAATCATTTGGTGGTAAATGGGGAATAAACTAAAACCATCTGCACCATGCTAGGCAGCTGTCAAAAAGCCAAGCAAGCTCTTTGGGTATATAGGCCTGATGTTCAAGTCCACTGAAGCTATTCCAGCAGTGTCAAGCACACTGATGAGAACCCTTTCCGAGAGCTATGCGCAACAGCCCTATTCTATTATTATGGGAATATTGCTAAGATTAAAAAGGTGTGTTAGAAACACCACTAAAATGATACAAGTTTGCAAGAAATTAATTTTGTCAAGAGATGACTCATATGGCACCCACCTATTTCAGATAGATGCCCCAGAAGGGCAGAGAAAAGACCTCATGTATTGATGGAATAAGATGCCTAATACAGTATGTAATTTAAACACCAGAAGTCTGGACTTGTGCAGAAAGGGAGGGAAGCTGCTTACAAACATAATTGGAGAAGAATGTCTTAATCCAAGAAGTAGTTAGCCCACAGCCTGATGGCTAACTTTGGCAGTTTGATCTAAGCAGTGAACACCAGCAGTCCTGGAGGAAAGAAAGGCTTTTTGAAAAAAAGGAGTAAACCTCAGAGCATGTCCCATCGACTAGATTTTTGAGATAAGATTAATGAGAAATAGGTTGATTTGTACTTCCTGAGTTTAAAAGTACAGATCTCCATGGATCATAATGTCCTGCCCGGCTGCTAATATTCGTATGTTAAATAAGCACAACTTCTCTTTGTAACATTATGATAGTGCAACAGTATTTTTCCAGGGCAAATCTAAAATGTGTTTTATTCATTAGATAGGATCAGAGCTATCTGGGAAGGAGGCAGAAGGATCAGCATTTTTGCTGCAAGGTACTGAAAACAATTCATCTGAAGATTTTGTAGCTCTACTGGGACAACCAGCAATTCAGCTGGTATAAGTATACATTTATATATACTATTTGTTATTATGTTATATATTTAATAAATATGGATGTATTATTCACAATTGCAAAATTTTTATCCCTCTAAGCAAACTTTGTAGAGGATAAAAGAATACATTTCTCTCAATCCATTTTAGATTTCCAGGCACTTTCTTTCTCCTTGCTCACACCATGTAGCAAAGGACACATAGCAGTTTTGAGCAGCCCTTTCTGTATCCTTCAGTATTGCTCACAGCCTGGTCCCTGCACCCTTTCTTCACAGAGGAAAAAGCCTAAGGACAAAGAGGGAGACCTCTTGTTGAGTTTCGCAGGCCTAAATCTCACGTGCAATTCTCAGGACAAAACTTGGACTACATACAGAGGTTTGCACTGAACTCCAGGCATTTTTGATTACACCCTCCATGAATTAATTGTTTTGCCAATTATTGTTGCCTCACTCCTTCAGCTCTTTTCTCTATGCAGCCTGAAGGGGCAGAATGGAAATGTCAGTGTGATGCTGGCCACTGTGTTTTGTGCTGTCATGTCTGTTCTCATATAGCCATACCTCATCCAGAGCCATGGACCCATACACCAAGCTGGGCTTCGCTGTGGTGTATGCCTGCAAACAGGTTACTCTGCGTGCACCCAGGAAATGGTGCCAGATCAAGGAGGTGGAGGTGAAGGGCTATGGAAGAGAAAATGGTCAGAGATGAGTAAGAAAAGCCACAAGAAATTAAGTGTGTAAGACAGAGGAAGAAGGTGGCAAGTTACGCCTGAACTTTTAGGAAACAGAAGGGCAAAATAAAAAGCAAAAGAAGGTGTATGAAGGAAGGGGAGATTAGAGCTTCACAGCCTCTTTAGCTGGGCACAAATCTGTGCTGCTGCTAGGGGCAGCCTCTCCTAGGAGCAGCCTTTCCCCTCTCCCCAGTGATTTCCACCCTTTCCCTGTTCAATCTAAGCTGGCTGGAAATGGCTGAACCAGCTGAAGCGGGGCAGTCACAGAAGAGTGGTCATTCAGGAGCCAAGGGGACCATCAGCAGCAACAGGCAGGAGCCAGGACGGCAGTGTTGGGTCTCTGCCTGGTTTGAGTGCCCAGGAGCAGTCAGAGCTGTTAGGATAACTCCTGTATGGCTGAATGTGACATCCTGAGCCCTGCAAGTGCCCACCTTGCTATGCGTTATGACACTGTCAAGAGAAGCCCATCTTAGCACCTACCTTAATGAAAAAAGCAAAGCTTGTGTTTGAATGCAGTGACTCCTGGGTGAAGGCCCTTGCCTGGATTTTCCCAGTGAGGGCCTTGGGCTCTAGAATCTGTCTGCCACCCTTTAGATAGTCAGGTGGCTTCCACTGGACAACCTCCTTGGGCACACAAAGCTGTGCATATACCCCAAGCCAGCAGCACTGGCTGGCACCCTGCAAAATTTCACAGCCACATTTTCAGATCACCCTGAGTCTGGTGTCATGCAAACCTGCTGAGTGTCACAGAGAGAGATGTATTCTCCAGCACCTGTGAATAAGACTACAGCCCTCAGCAGGAGACACAAATGTTTCTATTAATTTTCAGAGGAAGATTACTGAACTGCAGGGAACTGCAAAAACACAGCTCTTCTCTATTTCATTCTGTAGAGCCATCGCATGGGAAAGAGACTCTTCTATTTCACCCTGTAGAGGCATTGCATGGGAAAGAGAAATATTTATTTTAAGGATTGTTTCTTTTCTTTCTTAGGCTCCCTTTTCACAGCACATTTCGCAGAATAGGTGCTTGTCCCTGGGCCAAGAGCACCTTTTTAGCACCTATATCCCCTAATCTACATTAGGTATTGCAATCAAGTTAAATGCTCACATCTCGTTTCTCTAGTCAATGTGAACAGCCAAAGCCACGTGCAGAAGGCTGAGAGTTGGCTTGCATAGTACTTGGTGACATCATCCTTGGACATGCTGTGCCTCAGCTTTGAGGGACCCTGGGCAAAACTTTGAATCAAAGGCTTAGCACAAAATTGAAGAAAAAAACCCCCTCTTCTTGCCTGCATTCTTCTTTGGCCTCGCAGGGTTGTCCGTCTTTCTTTCGCCTCCATCTGCAAACAGAAGTATCTCTCACGAAGCTTAAATGTTAGAATGCAAACAGCAACAGCAACAGATCTGTGTTGTAATGCACTATGTTTTCATTATTATTTTAATTCTATTTGCTTCTAGTAGAAGAAAGTGAAATTATTTTTATAAAAGGATTAAAACAGCACAGGAAAGGGAGAAAATAATATAGATATGGTGAAGTTTTCTTCCTGGATCTTATTAGTAAATTGCAGTAATAGCAATTTAAGTGCTAATTATTGAGAAATAATCTTTTTACCCTTCATTTCATACCCCTCAACAGAACATGAATTAGCACTAAATAAAATCATCAGTTCCATATCCATTTGTGAAGACATGCAATAAAACTGTAGTAATCTGTAATCTGGATTACAGGTAACTCTCACCCTCCTGTTCCATGGTTGGTTCCTACCCTGGAGTTACAGCAGCTGGGCACTTTTTTTGTAGCCACAGTGTTCGTGCTTGTCTGAGCTAGGGAAGCATTCAGAAAGGCTTGCATAGACTTGCTGCAGCATTCCTGAGAGCTTTATGAGAACTGAAGTACATGAAATCCCATTCAGACTTTAAAAGGCTAAGCTTTATAAAGTGTGGTACAATCCGTAACCAAAATCTGACTAGACCTCTATACGGGAAAGTGTCTTTAAACCTTTGGAGAAGTGAACCTTTTCCTTTTGGTACTCAGTGAGTAGAGTTCTCTTCCTAAGTGCTCCTAAAATGGTTTTGCTACAGATCCACCATATTTATTGGATAAAGCTGTATGCCAAAAGAGCCTTTCTGTGAAGACTTATGAGCATTTTTTCTGTGAAGTGCAAGTCAAAAAAAACAAGATCAAAGCCGCACAGTGAAAAGTAAAAAAAAAGTTAGGGGAAAAGAAAGAAGAGCGTGTTTCAGGTAGGAAAAGCTATTCATGGCAATTTAGAAAAATTCTTTAAAAAAAGATTAATTACTCCATCCCAGTAGAAAGAGTGTATAAATATTAATATTTCAGTTCCATAATAAATGCTGGTCTTGTAGTACTTTAGCAGTCACACCACAGAACAGTTTGAAAGAGGTGTAGGACTTGATGCTAACAGTGAAATCTATCTACCACGTGCTGTTAGAATAAAGCAAAAGTCTCTGAGTTTTGCCTGTAAGTTCCCTGAAGCCATGATTTCCTCTTTCCCTGCAGAGAATAAGGGTATGTATTACACCAGTCAGTTCTGAGCACTGACCCATCTCCAAATACAGGGTGATTGGGGCAGCCTTTTTTCATGGAGGGGAGCAGGAGAGATTGGGAAGTGCTGTAGGAAAGGGTGCTGCTATGCAATTTTTTCCTGGGCTTCTCCCTGTTTCTGTGCTAGCAAACACAGGAGAGGACTGCCTGCTGCCCATGCCCCAAAACACAGCCCCCCACCCTTGCTGTGTAAGGATGGAGTGGATGTGTTTGTTGCAGCCATCCAGGTGATGGGAGCAGAAACATATTAGTGTGGTCACCTGATTCTTCATGCACATGGAAGGACCAGCTGGTGGGGCATCCACACTACTGGACCAAAGCATGAGGGCAGCATGAGTGCTCATGACAGCAGCAATGTCCAAAGGGGGCAGTGGTAGAAGCATAGGCTGAATGTTTTCTGATTTGTATTTCCCATAAAACATTAGTTCAGGAAACACATACAGTATGTCACATGTGGTGGCTGAGGGTAAAGCTGTTAGATGTCTCCCCCAGATGATTTAGGAGCCCATGCTGCAGGCAAAGGCATTGATCTTTGCAATTTGCAACACTATCTATTCCTTACACCACTTGCATGTCCTGTCCAGAGCAGGCACCCTCCTGAGTGAGATTCATAAGCCCTCTGCTGAGGATGAGTGACAAGTTCAGTGACACTCCATCATTTAGAGCAGAAGAAAAATCTTCCTTTTTCCTCTCATCAGCTGTAGAGCATCTGCCTCAATCCTGTGGCTGGCCTGGTATGTCTCTGTGGATCTGGAGTAGTGGATCATGCTGGGGGGACTTGAAATCACATCAACAGGGACATCAGCAGAATTGCAGTGTGTGGGTTCTGCCACTTCAGCACATCTCAGGTGAAATATATGGGCCTAAATGGATATGTCTAAACATGCCTCTGGTACCAAAGTTATGACATTCACCTGGATGGGTAGGTCTAGGTTCAGGTCCCTAGATGATTTTTGGTTTTCCTCCCATGACTCACTATTTACTTGGCATCTGCTCTGGACACTTTGCAAATCCTAATCTTGATACACCTAAGCACTCACACACATCTGCTGAGAGGGACCAGAGATGGACACTCAAAAAACAGTGGTCTGACTCTGTCATGCTGTTGGAAAGACACCACTGAAGCTCTTCATAAAGCGATTGCTCTTCACATACAACAACTGTTCAATTGCTGAGTATATGTGGGCTCAACACATATTGAAAAAACTAAATACACACCAAATATGGCCAAGAAATGCTTGATCATAAATACATCAGTTGTGGAATAGTTTCATAACAGTGTGGGATCTTAAAGTTTTGGGGAGAGGAAGGTTATACATGGGGTGGTTACTCTGTTGTAAAGGAATTCCATTTAAACTATTAATGAGAAAAATAAATCATGTTTCTGGTACTATGAAATTAAGATTTTAAAACAAAAAGGAGATGAGCATATTATGGGATGGGAGGAGGATGAGAACACTGAGCCATACCAGAGCTGGTTTTAAAACATTTCCAGCTGAAGCAGTCACATACCATTGTCTTAACTTGGCAATATGTGCAGAAAATGGCTCCCACCAAGGACTAAAGGCTGGTTACAGCCTGCTACCAAGCATGCTCTACAGGATGTCAGGGTCTGGATAATCACAGCTAATAACAGTCTATCCCAAAAAGGTGCAGGGACACATCCAAACATGTCCCTTACGTCTCAGTCTGCATAAATCACTAAACTCCTGTATCAGCCCTTTGGACCAGACAGCCCTAGGGCAGATGCTCAGTGCCATGAGCCATCAGCCTGAAGATTGTCATCTTGCCACTTGCTTGCTGATGATCTGGTAGGACTGCCCCATGCAACCAATGCTTTTGCTGGAGACCACTGTTATTTAATATATTGTAACACTCGTAAAGCACTTTGCAACAATAAATCTTTTCATTATTTGTGACATTTGCCCACCTCCTCTCTCAGTGTGATAATATACTTTTAAAATAAATATTATCAGTTTATACCTTCATTAAAACTCTATATATGCTCTTCTATGTCCCCAAGGCATTTGCTGAAGTCATAATTGCTACCAGTGTGTGAAGTAAGAATTCAAGCCTGTAAAACCCGTTCACTGACACTTGCCAGCATATGCCATTTATTTGGGGTTCCGTTAAAAGTATTATGTTGCCTTACTTTGCAACCATAAAAGAGTAAATAATTTCAAAGGATTACTTGAAAGGAGGCTTGTGTTTTAAATGGACTTGGGCATATGTGGGAAATTGCTGGCAAAAATGTACCTAATTGACCCATTGCTGTGTATGTCTTTTTGACACTTGTTTCAGCTCTGCAGGTACATCACTCTCCTGCAGGGTGTTTAACTGGGGTGGAGAAGGGACTACATGAGGTTCCCTGTGTCTTTTCAGTGCTTCGTAAGTGAGTCAGGCATTCCCCATGGCTTGTTGTTTCCCTACTCTGCGTCCACTGGAAAACCTTTGGGTGTAGGCAGCCTTCTGGTGATGACTGTATTGCTGATTGGCATCTCCAAGAGCCCTTGCAAACTTGCCTTTTTCTTGAAACCCAAAAGGTCTCTAGGCCTTGCACATTCATGGTCATATCACAAGACCAAAATTTTTATTAAAAAGCCTTGTCTTTCACACTTTTTGGTTCATCCATCATAGTTTCCCCTCTAGTTTTACAACCCAAGGCAGCTTGTCCCACTTTTTGACTCTGAATGCTGCGGCATTTTGCAGTGAATGGTCAGAACAAGATGAGCAGAGATGAACAAATGAATAATTACTCTTTCAACTTTTTTAAGAACATATTTTCATAAACAGCATTGTGAATTTATTACCACCATTTAACCACCCAAAACAACTAAGCCCTGCAAAGTCTATTCTGTTTCTTAATGAGTTATACAAAAATCTTGACAAAATATGAAATTTGTATTTGTATACTTTTAGAGATTGTCCTGTTAACACTGTTTCTGTATTCAGGCAGTTTTAGTTTTAGTCATCATTATATCATTACCAGAGATAAGCAGAAAACAGGTAGACTCACATATAAGCAACAAATTTTGCCCCTGGTCAAAAGCAGAGCATATGATTACTACGACTTTGATGCATTTGCTATTCTTAATCTGAGTATTTCTGAATATATTTCTGAATATTTTCCAGTGTTATCTTACTTTTCTGCTTCCTACCAAAGTCCCAGTACTGCAGACACACAACTGAGTAAGTGAATGTGCACGGATAATTCCACTGAATTAAATGGAATATGTACTTCTGGAGACTAAAGTGTGTAAAAAAAGGTTGCAGATGGTGGCTTACACTAACAGACTCATCTCTCAATGAGATTGAATACCTAGCATTGCTAATACCGTCACATAAAATTACATCATTTTTTCCTGTTCGCTATTTTAGAGTGAAAGTATGCATAGTAGAAACCAAACAGAAATATGGTGCATCATTGCCCCTGTTTTGCAAGATTGCAGAACTGTTCATTGTAAGCCGACATTTTCTTCATTTACCATTGTTGCAAAGTGTAACAGATTAATTTTGTGGCACTAAATCATAAGACAAAACAAACAGCATTGAATTAGAAACCCAACTCTTACTGCTGGCACCAAACCCAGCATTTCAGCAGACAATTAGCACATTTGATGTTTACAGCTCCAGATACATTCTCATTAGAAACTGGTTCCAAACCAGCATGCTGCTGCAAGAAAGGCAAGTTAGATACAAAAAGGACACGATTCTAGTCCTGCTGTAACCGCTGGCAAAGTCCCAGAGTTTTCAATAATCAACTAGATTGGGTCCAAAATGCAGACGTTAGATATACCATGAAAGAATGACTGTCTGGGATTTATTATGCAGCAGATATGCCACCAAACTGGAAATTTCACATAGGGAGAAAAAAAATCACATTGTGTATTTAGCTCGGATAGGCTGGAAATGATGTAATAGAAGCATTATGATTTATAACAAATTTATGAGCTATGCAGGCAAGCCATTCTCTGGGGATATATGTGGTAAATGAAGAATACCAGTGGCAAATAGAATTTACTTCAAAGCAGTCCTGGAAACCTCAAACACTTATTACTCCGTTTGTGACCTTTGTTCATACACAGAAGTAGAATGCAGCTTAACATAATGTTAACGCTTACCTAAAATGAAACATTTCTGTTTAAATGATTACTGAAAATGAGATTAAAACTTTATGTAAGCTACACAACATATATTTTTTACATTATGCACCATCATTTGAAAGCAAGTTGCCTTTAAAGGGGGATGTGTGTTTGTTGAATCAATACACTTCAATGCCAGTGCAAGGGGCTGCTTTTCTGATAAAATATCTGTGATGCAACTCAGAGGGTACCAAGTGAAGTACATGTAATGTGATTGCAGGCTCAGACAGGTTTTCAGCCCTCGTTTTGTGGATGCTAGCCCACATAGCAGAGAGTACCACGTCATTCAAAGCTAATAGCAAACTCCTGTAGAGACCTGGATTTCTGTATGCTGCCCCTGAAACGAAGATACTTTATGCCCCTAAAAGGGGAAGAGCAGCAGTCTCAGGGTGGTTTTCAGGGAATTTTTCACACTATTTTGAAGGTTTTGTATTACCAGACCTGCTACTACTGTGTAGTAGCAAAGGCAAACAACCTCAGGGGCAGCTCTCTGCATGGCACTGGCACACTAGGCAGTAAGGATTTTGTACAGGCACTTGTCAGTGGAGGTGTATGAAGGGAGAAAAAGGACTAGAGGGGTAAAGAGGCCTTGGCAGGGCCATGCAGCAGGTTACCCTCTCCTTTGGCTTGCACTGCCTTTCTATGAGACAACCAGCAAAAGTATTTATCACCTCACCTCTTTTCAGCAGAGCTAATTTATTAAAGTTTTCTGGGTCTTGCACCAAGCCACAGTGCCCAGGAGACCACAGCAACTGCCAGACTGGAGCGGTCCCAACCATGCTCCACCAGCAGATGTCCTGACCTGGTGCTGAGCAATCAAGGCCTTTCTTTTGTGGATGGCAGATATTGCCCATCTTTCTTGCATGGGCTGAACTTTCTGCAGAAAATTCTAGAAATTCTGCTTCCATTTCACCTCCCTGATTAAATTTTCTAAATTAAGAGCTATGTCTTTTGCCAGTAATGGACTAGTTTTTTCAAGTATCAGTCGATGCAGGATATGCTCTTCTTCTAGAACCAGGAGACCAAAGTGGAAAATTGGATGTCTCTGAGAACATTAAAACTCTGTAAACCCTCTAGATGATAAACTATGTGAAAAGGAACATGATTGTAATAAATGCCTCCTTGTAATAAATGCTGTCTGTTGCCAGCAGGTCAAGGCAAGTGATCCTTTCCCTCAGCACCAGTGAGGCCACACTTGAAGCACTGTGCCAAGATCTGGACTTCCAGTAAAAGAGATACATGGACATACTGGACAAAGTTCAAAAAACGGCCACAAAGATGAGGAAGGGACAGGAATACATTTTCTGTGGGGAAAGGCTGACAGCTGGAACTGTTCAGCCTGGAGAAGAGAAGGCTCAGGGGGAATCTTATCAGTGCGTACAAACACCTGAAGGGAGGGTGCAAGGAAGGCAGAGCCAAGCTCTTTTCAATGGTGCCCAGTGATGATGGACCAGTGGTGATGGGCACAAACCAAAGCACAGAAGTTTCCTGAACATTAGGAAACACTTTTCCACTTTGAGGGTGACTGAACACCGGCACAGGTTGTCCAGAGAGGCTATGGAGTCTCAACTATTCTTGGTGGCACTGCAAGGGCAAGTGAGTTAGACAAGAAATCATTCAGAGGTCCTTCCCAACGCCCACATTCTGTGATTCTGTGACAGCCCTGACAGTGTACCTCATTCAGTGATCCTGCCAGCATCTTGAGAGCCCCAGCCTCTTCAAAAGGCTTTGGGGACTCACTGAACTTTTGAAACACTGAGTCCTTTACATACCTGCATATCAAAATGTCTTTTTATCTTTGTATTTGTGCATTGTATCTCTTTAGGCATAAGAAAAGCAATTTTGGTTTCACTTTTGGTTTTCACATTGAGAAGAGTGAAGTGGAATTGTGCCAGGTGGTCCCAGACCTCTTAACTTTTGATAGAGGTGAATATATTTAAAAAATGGTAAGGTATTATATATCATAGAATCACAGAGAGGTTTGGGTTGGAAGGGACATTAACAATCACCTAGTCACAACACCCCTGCCATAGGCAGGGACAGCTTTCACTAGACCAGGTTGCTCAGAGCCCTGTTCAACCTGGTCTTGAATACTTCCAGGGATGGGGCATCAATATCTATCAACATCAGCAGAACACAACTGTTGCTTGGCAGCTGGGACATAGTGAAGGATGTCTGCTAGTTTACTGCAGAAGTTTTCCATGGAATAAAACTTACCTGCTATGCCTTTCACATGGAAGTGGCAATATATGGTCAGAAAATTAGATTTTTTGAGAAAAAAAATTAGCAAACAGGAAAAAAAATGTATGTATTCCTTTTTCTAAACTTCCAGAATTCACCTGAAAACCATAAAAATTGGAATGTTGGAAACTACCTCCTCCCCTACATCTCTAAGCTGTGTTTGCCTAAAGCTTGAAATACATTCTGTGAGAGACTCACACATTTTTCAGCAGAACCTCCTTGATCACCTTTCACAGAAGACCCACAATGACTCATTTTGATCACACAAGTCAAATGAAACCAACTGCAAGAATTTTTCCTCATCCTCAAATCCTATAGAACTGCTTCAGCCTGCAAATTCCTCCTTCTTGAAGGAGTTGGGTAGTAGTGAGAGTCATACAGTCAGCCAGTGTCTCTAGGAGCTGGGTACACCATCCTAGAGTAAAGGAATTGAAGGAAACTAAATCAGAGCATTGAATCTAGATCCCTTAGTCTGAAGAGCAAATGTCCAAGTGTGTTATTCCACTAAGATCACTCCTGCCATTCTTTTAATATTCTGTCACCCAGCAGGAGACTGAATAGTTTTTATATACCAAAACAATGGTATATTTATCTCGGACTTTATCAACAAAGGCAAAGAAGGATGCTACAAGGGCAAGCTATTCAAACATAAGTGTAATGTTGGATGTCAAACAATAGCATATTGTAAGTAATACTAAAAAGGTTTTACTCCTATAGCAACATTTAGGGAAAACATATGACAACAATAAAAATTATTTCCACAACCTTTTCACCACTTGTTCCATGTGGGAATGATAAGTGATACTCCTGCTCTACATTTTTAAAGAAATATTCCTTGCAAATTACACATTACAAGCTTTGTGCACTGAGCCTCTATTATGTGTATGTTCCCAGTTATTACTTTTCTGAAACATGAATTGTATTATGAATACCAGTGTGTAAACTCCACTCAGGCTCATTTAAAGCCATTTCAATGGTGTGCTTCTAGCCTTGACATCTACCAGAACTAAGGGAACCGTTCATTTTGAGTCATCTTCCCCTAGTTGCCATTTGAGCATAAATATTCCAATTTGTTCTTTTCTAAATCAACACCGGATGGATCGTTAAATAACATACATTCATTAAACACATTGTGGCCATGATCTGCATCAAGACACTGCCAAGAACATATATGTGTGTGCATTATTGCTCAGTTCTGTGCTCTGGCTTATATATTTAAGCCTGCGTCAATTCACAGCAATAGTTTTGCAGCCAGAAGAAAGTGGATGAGCAATGGATTTTGTTTTATTAAAGGATTCCTCCAGTGGCAAGACAAATGCTTCTATCAATAGGTTCAATGAGCAGACATATTACAGCATCTTGCATCTCCATGCTTTTCATCAGTAGACCACAAAAGCTTTTGCAAACTTGGATTACATCAGTCGTTGCTACAGCCCTTAAAAGAGGTAAAAATACATGATGGCTCTGGTACAGATGGCTAAACTGACGAAAAGAGTGCTCGAGGGCATGATTATATGAGCTGCAATCACACCTTTGATGGCAGCATGGACATAAAGACTTGCTTCAGCTCACACAGTCAAACTGTGGCAAATCTTGACACAAAATCAACAGCAATTCCTTTGTTCTACTCTGGCCTCCTTGGGCTGGGTTTCATTATGCTGCTTTCCTCATATTCCTTTCTTTTAAATACTGGACTAGATCAGACAATGAGATTTTTATTAAATGTAAAATCTTCTTCTCAACTCCCTAAACAGTTTTCAAAAGATGGATGTTTCAGTGATGGTATCCTGTGTTATTAGATTGCCTTCATATTTCAGTTAACAAGGTTGCTGTTCCTTTCTGCTTGTCCCTGTATTTCATGTACCTGAAAGTAGATTTTAAATATAATATTTTTGCCTGCACAAAAAGTAGCAATTTCAGCACAGCAGAAAAACACAAAGTGAAGCAGTATTTTCCTCCTCCACTTTTCTTTCTTCTTCACCACTCTCAGTGTCATACCCGATTTTATCTGGAGCTGGGAAATTTAAAGGAGATTGGGCTTTGTTTTCATAACATTGCTTTCTATGTTCCCTTTTTTATTTAAGATTTTTGATTTCAAACCAAAGCCACACAATTGCAAGTGGCCAGACCTAAGTGTGCCTTAGCCTTTTCCAGCCTGAGGTAATCCAGCAAAAGGTTCTTCTTCACACTAGATTATTTTTTTTACTGGTTTATATTTAAATTCATAGTTGATAAAGTGTCAAATTTTTTCTACTGTAAATCAAGATACCCTGGTCTTTGGAATTAACTCCAAATCGTTGGTCTCAATGTGAACTTCACAATGATTCCCTTCTCTATCCTGTCTGACGTTTTCCCATTAATTTCTTTTTCCGTTTCATCCATTCATTGGCTGATGAGCCTATAAATACATTTCATCTGCTTTTACTTTGCTGTTTAAGCATACACCAATACTGAACATGTTGACTTGATTATGTCCAGAGGCAAAAGCCTTGCATGTTTCTTAAGTCACATCAATAGCTTGAAACTTGACTTTCTGCTCCTTTGGTTCATCAGGATAATCAGTAGGTCACCTCCTACACCCAGAGTAAATAGTGTCATGCAGAAGAAATGCCATATTTGAAAAGCAATTAACACCATCACAGCTCACGGCCAAATAGAGCAGAGGGCAGAATAGTGCAGGAAAGAGGTAAATAGTGACCAGGTGCTCTCCTGCTCCCTGCCCTCATGCACTTCACAGGCTGCAGGATTTTCCTTCCCTGCCCCTCCAAGAAGACCTCTGCCCTCCTCAGTTTCTACCGCTGTATAGCAAACTATTCTTTCTGTGAGGTGCTGTCAATTTTACCCGTAGCCTGTCCATGCACTGACATCCCCTACCTAAATTAACCCTTCCTCTAACTTTAGTTTCCAGGCACCTTTCTTGAATAGAGTCACTTGGTTCAACTCATGCAGAGATTTAAAACCCCTGTACAGATCCCAAGAGAATTTTTCACATATAACTGTTCTGTGGTGGCACTAGTTAGATACCTCAGTGATTTTTAAACGGTGCACTTTGTCAGCATCTTTGACCTTTGCTTGATGAGACCACCACAGGGTCAGCTTGGGCAGCAGTCATCATCATAGCCCTGTCTGCAGCTCTACTGGCTCACCAGCGAGCTCCAGGATGGATAACGCGCTGTGAAGGCAACTCACAGCCAAGGAGCTCATGGAGGTGGCAAAGAATAATGACATGGCACCAAAGTCCTCACCACTTGCAGGAGGCAGCTCCTACTTGGGCAGTGTTCCCAAAGCTGCACCAGACAGAAACCCTAACTAGCCAGGACCTGCAGATCAAAATTGCTCAAAATGAGATACACTGAGTGAAAAAAAAGCTGGGTAAACCCATCTGTTGAAGTTTCTTTCTGCAGGAGGTCAGCAAAGAGATGCAGGGGTCAGGCTGGAGAGGTGACTCCTTACCCAGCACAGCTACAGCCACACTAGAATCTTGCACAGCGCTGACTGTGGCAGGCATAGGGAACATCATGTGTATCCTGCAGTGTATTATCACAAGCTCCTATTTCTCTTGCCTTCTTCCTGGAGCCTTTTCAAAAGGAAAAGCATTTGAAAGTAGCCGTCCTAAAATAAGAAATATAAAAGCTGTAGTACATTGTTCATAAGAATTGCAGGTAAGAATCAGACTGTAAAATTTGGTTCACTTCTGACATTGATTAAAACTACATTTTGCATTATATTTACATACACTAAAATTACATTTTGCATTATCTTCACTATCCCAGATGGTTTAGCAGATTTCAATCCTATGAAGAAGTTAAGTGTCTTGTTATCAAAAAGCTTGTTATTGCAACAAGCTTGGTCAAATCCTAGTTCTGATTTTAATGTAAGTAGCATGGCAACATTTCTCCTATATCAGCAATTACAGACAGAGAAATTGATCCAAATCCCAGGGAAAGCACAGAAACTTTACCACTGGTGGCAGAGGGCTTTGCCTTAGGTACTCATTTTGTATCAGGTCCCAGCACTATGCAATGTATGTATCAGAAAAGATGATTATAGTCCTCCTTCAAATGATATTTCCCACGAAAAACATCAATTCAGCCTCCATGATATCAGCAATGCCATTTGCTGCTGGAATAACAGGATGCAAAACTTCCTCTTGAAAGTGTGTGAGTGCTCCTCCTCTGTTGTGAGTTTGGCAGTGTGTGTTTAAGCTGCTGCTGAGAGCTTTCCTGCCACTTTCATCAAGGGGGACATTGGGTCCTAGTTCAAGGAAACAACCTAAATCAGGCCCCTTCTCAGACTAGAAACCATCATTGGTTTTATTTTGTTTACATTTGATTACATTATCTGTTGTATTCTCGTCATGAATGGTATTAAAATAATCTATCAGTAATGATAAGCAAATAAATCAAAAGAGTGCGAGAAAATGAAAAATGGTCCCAAACTGATATAATCCCAGATGAAATAATAAATAAATCCCTTGTCCTTCTTTACAAGTTTTTGCAGATTTCAACAGAAAAGGCATATAGAGCTGAGGCTCTGACAGGGAGCTTGGCCCATCTTCCCACTGACCTCCATGGTACTGGAAGTTGTTTCTACCAACTGCTTGTCAGTGTCTGTAGCACAGTGGCTTCCTTAAAAGAAACTTCTGAAGGGAAGAAATACTAGACTTGAGCTATATATCTAAATTTTATTGTGTGTGAAGATAACTGAAAACTCCATAGCTTACCTTGTTCCCTCCCATTCATGTGATCAGTAAAAGTATTTAACTCAATCTCAGCAAAGCAAAAGGGGCACAGATGCCTCTCCCAGATAACAACAGACCAGATGCTCTGTGGTACCAAATTTCCATTCCCAGATTTCTTCCCAGGCACCCCCTTCTTGCAGCATGGAACATGTGCTGTCACCATCACATTTAGGCATAACTGCACCTCCATCTCCATCGTCACTTAAACAGTTTCTCTGTGAGAGGTCTCAAAAGGGACCTCCAGCTGTTTCTAGGATATTTCTTTCATACAGCTGTTGTTTGCTACCTTCATCCTCCTCTTCTTCCTGCTTCCTTCTCCCTTCTACACCTATTTCCCAAAGCACTCTTTCTTTTCCATTTAGCTGTTCCCTTCCTAAGAAGCTTCTCAGGACCATGACAAGGGGAGAGAGCAGCATGCTTACCCAAGCAGACACTGCCTGCAGATCTCATTGCATCTTGCAAGCCTACATGAGGTGTCAGGTACAAGTACAGTGCCTTGACATGGTGGCACATAACCCTCTGCAATGTGAGCTCTCAGACCCCAGCAAAAGGTATGGATCTGGCTGCCAAGACAACCCACCAGCAAAGGGTGTGAGGTTGGCTGCTGGTAAGTAGTATGGCCATGTCGTGGTGGCAGGTTCCTGGGTTTCCCAAAATGCATGATCTGAACAGGACTGTGCTCAGCTTTAATTCAAACAGCAGCAACACAGTTACAGCCACAGGGTCCAGGATGTAACAGAGCATTTCTCTGGAAGAGCTCAGCTCACGTGATTTGAGAGCAAGCATGCCTCTCCACTCAAACCCATTCTTACCACTATGTCCCCAAGGGAGACAATTTGGCTTTAATAAGTCTGTAGGGCACTGGCGTGCCAATAGTGTGGCTTAACACACTGTAGTGCTGTTGTCCCCATGCAATCGCAGTTCGTGAAATAGCGTTAAAATCCTGCGCAGAGAGGAGAGAGTGCATTCTCACGCTGACCAGAATCAGGTTGGCCTTGGATGGTGGGTGGGTGCCAAGTCTGTGGGAAGATTAAAAACACACTGTAACCAATATTGATATGTTCTTGCAATATACACAGTGCAGCAGTATGTCACCTGGTCTGGCTGCTTCACGTTATTTATATCTGCCTATGTGGCTGATTCATGTCTCCTGAAAACTTGTTGCCACAACCTTGTTTTGAAAGGAATGCAGTGTCCCACTCCCCCAGCAGCTCCTGCCGGACCTCTCCTTGTCTCATTTATTATTTCATTCCCTGCCAAGAACAGCACGATGATGTAATAACAAAATGTGCTTTGAAATCAACATGATATAAAGGACTTCTGCAAGGCTTCAGGCCGGCAAAGCACTTAAACACATGCGTGACTTTAAGCATGTGAGCAGTAGTTCTGTTGGTTTCAACAACACTACACATGTGCTTAAGTGCTTTGCTGGATCCGGGCCCATATTTGACAGACAACTCAGGTTGTGCCTTAAACAAAGAACCTCTTTGACATAGGATTTTTTGCAGTAAAAGTTGGAGTTTCATGCAACCTTTGGAACCACATGTAGAACCAACACTGAGCCCACAGGAGCTGATAGAAGGACTACCATTGATTTTGGTGAGGTGGGACTTTTGCTCTGTGACTGGAGCTGGGTGCACATTGGCTGTTCTGCTCTTGGGACTAGGTTAAAAAAAAAAAAATGACACCATTAATTTTTGTCAAAAAATCACAAATAAAAGTAGTTGACTTCCATTGTTTACAGGCCATGTATGTGGTAGCTGTGCAGATTTTAGCCGTGTTATTCTTGCAGGAAAGTCTAAAGAAGTGATTATCTTGTCTAAAAATATAGACTTGTCAAGGTTGAACAGTTATGTTTGATGTCATTGTAAGCAAAACTGACATTTTGTTTACTCATTTGAACCACCAGAGTGTCAGCTCAGCAATGATTAAAGCTGTCAGTAGAATCAACAAATAGTGTAAAAACAGAGAGCTGCCAGTCCAAGTTTCTGTTTCACTGAACATTTTAGTTTGAGTGAAGCTTTGCCTGAATGTTTTGATGGTTCTGTAGCTTATTTTCACTAATTAATTTCCTTGGCTATTATTCTCCTGGAGGCAAACAACATAATTGACAAATAAAATGGCGCTCAGTCAGTCAGTCCTCCAGAGGAAATCATGTGCAACTGATTGTAAACTTTCAGCTGATCTGTAATTTTCACCAGAACCATTTTTTAATGCTGTTCAGATTTCTGTCAAGGAATGGAAAGTCACCTGTCTAAAGAAGAGATTAATCCGGTTTAATCTCAGGAAGATGACATGCTTGAAAGAAATTACCTGCGGTATTTACCTGTAGAGAGAGATATACACTGCAGAGGCTGTTGGAAGGTTTGCCTCAGTCTGTTTATTAAAGAGGAAAAAAAGAAAAACAAGGGGGGAAAACTACCCTAGCTTTTCATATTTCTTCTAAAACCTCAAAGCTTATCTCAAGTTTTTATTGTGCTTTTTCACACACAAAATTTAGTGCTGGAAGCTCTTAAAAACAGGTTCCAAAGAACAATTTACTCTTGTTGCCAGTGAGAGAGAAGTTTTGTTTTTTTTGTTTTTTTTTCTATTCCATGGTCACAGTGTAATACCACTAAATCCAAGATGCATGGGACTACTGCTCAAAATGGGTTGCCAATGTGGTGTTCTTAGACAAAGAAATGTCATTGCATCCTGTGTACTGTAACATGATAACCGTGTGAACAGTTTTAAGTCACTTCTATGACAGTTATTGACTTTTCTGATGGAGGTCTCCATCAATAGAACTAAAGCTAATGTGCTCTTTAATAGAAGAAACAGAATGCACTTCCTGTAATGTATTTATTGAGAAACTATTCAGCAAGCATCAAAGTAATCAATAAAGCAATCCCATCTTCATGCAGGCAAGCCTGATCCTGCAGGAGCATACCTGTGCCTAGAAGCATGGCTCTACTGAACTTCTCCTGGAGAGAAAACTGTGCAGGACTGCTGTGTGGCACCACCAGCAGCCGGCATTTGCACATCACTTCATGTGCTGACCTGTTGGCAGGACCTGCCCTTTTAACACAATGCTTACATTATATCTGGTCAAAAATAGATCATATAAGTATGTCACTGAATGTCTGATGTTCACAGGCTGGTTTCCACCACGGTAGCAGATAAGATTTTTGTGGCTTCAAGTAGTCATACCATAAGTACCTTATGGCATTCAGAGTCAAAAGTTTATCTCATTTTTCTCAAAATTCCAGAAGCCAGGGAGAACCTAATTTCTTTTAAAGATTCATCTTATTGCTTTTACTGTATGAAATGCACTTGCAGTCATTACTTGCCATGCTTATTAAATCTCCTGGAAAAAATAAAAGCCATCTGCACATGCTAAAACAGAAACCTCTCCTTTTACTTACAAAATTTTGCATAAAATTACTGAAGAATGTTGTCTAAAAATTATTTCTTGTTTTCCAATTATGGAACACTGTTTTAATTTTAATTTCATTTTAATGTCCACAATTCTGCCTCACTTGTATTCTTGGACCACAAAAGTCACAATAACATTCACAACATGTACGTGATGTTTTTGTGTTGGTGACTGAGTGTGCAAAAAACACCAAGGCGGGGTCACCTAAGTGTTTCCAAAGTAAATTTGGGTTAAGATTGAGTACAATTTTTTTTGTTCAAGTTTCTCTTTTCGATGCAAAGTTTCAACATTTTTCTCTGAGAAAAAAATTCATACAGATAACAAGGATGATTTTTGCTAACCTGGCAAAGTCTGATAACAGTCTGATAGTAATACACATTTGTGTCAGCTATTTATGTGCTAATAAAATGCAAGGGATGATCAACCACCAATACATTTTATTCTGTCATTTAGGGAAGACTTCTGTTTGGTTACAGGAACATCTCTCATTTTAACAAAAAAATATCTTCTGAAGTGCCTTCCCAAAGCATCCTGCTGCGATCTTCTGTCATCTTCGTTTTGTTTGCCTCATGATTTTATGCTATTAAGCACTTAGTGTGCAGCGTGGTCTGTAGTGATGTGGTTCAGCAGAAATCAAGTCTTCAATAGATTCCTTTAAGTCTCTAAGTCTTCCCTCTGCAGAGATCATGAGCACGGGCCTGCATTCCTGTCAAAAAGCAACAGGATCCTGTTCCTATTAAACAGCCATTTTCCAGCATGGCCTTTTAATAATTCTTGCCATTATTTAAAAAAACAAAACAAAACAAAACAAAACAAAAACAAAAACAAAACAAAACAAAACAAAAACAAAAACAAAAAAAACTCAAGAAATTATTTAGTTTGACAAATGCTCTAACTGCTCTAACAGGGCACTCTTGGCTTTACCCTAGGTGACCACCTACTCAGTAGGTATGTAAGTATGGGGGGACAACATCTGGCAAAGGCTTGTGAATTACAATTTTCTTTTGCAAGTGGAAAACCATATCCTGCACTAGGTCTCGGTGGGGTTTAATGCTGTCAGAGCATACAAGGTTTGTTTTGATCTGTTATGGAGTAACACACATAGCTTTCAGTTCACACTAATAACATCCCCGTGCCTGGGGTATACACCAATCCAGAGGCTACTAATTAAAGGTTAGAATTAACCAAACACAGTTCCTCTACAAAACATATGAAACTTATTAAAACTTAAAAGTGACAGCTGGTTTTCAGTATAAGCAAAGCAAAGAATGCAAGACTATTGGGGAGGCTTATTTAAGCACATTTTATTTCAGCATATTAAAAATTTCCTTTGTCAGTTCAGCACATAACATTTTAATGTTTAATGTGAAAACACACAGCAAACTTTTAAAGAATCAATTATCAATCCTGCATAACATAAAATAAATCCCATTTTCAGTATTACCCATAAAGCTTTTTATGTTATTGTGATCTGAAAGAGGTTTTTTCGGAAGTTCACTGTTGTAAAAGCAGAGCAGCACAACAGTGTGCCAAGCCACCTTATATTTATTTCACTTACCAGCTGAGCATTTTGGGACTAACCTCACCAAAATGGGTACTCAGACAAATGGAGTGTGCAGCAGCTATTTCAAGCTTATGACACTATTTCAATTCTTAAGGCAGACTTGCACTAATAGGACTTTATCTACAAGCAGAACACCCCCTTGACATAGGGGGAGTGATGTACACAACCTGTTAACTTTAACTCTTTGCTTCCATAAACCAGAGCAGAGGGTGTGCTATGAGTGTTATGCAATTTATGTGCCCACTAGATCCTCCTATTTACATTTTAAAATATACTCTCATTAAGCCCTCCAATGTTATCTATGATCTTTGAAGTAAAAGCTTTTGTTGCAGATAGGCTATCTCTGTTGGCAGAGCCTCCTCTCCTCAGCAGCGAGTGTCTTCAACATGTTGCAGCCTGTACCCTCAGCCTGACAGTGTCTTCACGTGGAGCTTAATGAACTCATTACCCTTAATGCTTCCGTAATAAGATAGCTTGTAAATTTATTTAATTTTATTTATTTTTAATTAGGTCTATTTAGCTGTGTGAGTTGATTTATATAAAACTAATTAATTAATGCAATTGAAAAACCTGTTAAGGATATGGCCTTGCAAACTTTTGTCAAATCTTTCAGTCACCATAATTAATTAAAAGAGACGTGGAAACAGCATCTTCAAAGCTGGTAAAAAAACTTAAAACCTGTTGAGGAATGATAGCTTCAGTCACGGTTTTTTCCGTAACAGTGATTTTTCTCACTACTTCACCTCAGTACTAAGAAAATAAAAAGTAAGACTATAAAATCTGCACTTGTAAGCTGTTTAAAATTGGGTTAGGGTCCTATAGCTTCTGATTAAAAGATAAGAGCTGAAATCACTGAACGTAGATGTATGTTATTAAACTGTGCACGTGTTGGTTTACAGCCAACACAAACCTTACTCCCACAGGCTCCTTTTTTTTTTTTGATCAAGCTGAAACATTACAAAGACAACACCAGTCATGCAGTTCCGAGCACATGGGGGCTCTGCGCCAAGGCTCCTGGGTGCAGTGGGAAAAGTACTAATTCCCCAGTAACAAATGCTCTTAAAGACAGCAGTGAGTGTCACACCTCTGTTACCAGAGCTGGCCCCTGAAGTGACTATGGAGCCCTGAGACCACTGCATGAGGTTAAACAGGTTTACTTTCAACAATTTGGCACAATTTAGGTTGTAATTTAATTGAATATGTACAATAATGTAGTCTGTGAGTTACCCCTGTTACTCTCCTTACAAACAGTTGGTTTTTTTTAAAAAATAAGGTAATTATTTTGTTTGAAAACAAACCCCATATGAATAGCTAGTGTGTGTTAGTAGGAGAGGAAAGTTGAGAGGTCCATAGCCATGTCCATCCCCTCTCCCTCCCACTACCAATTCAGCATAGAGACATCTCATCATCTGAAATGATGTCATCTCATCCTTCAGATAATGCCCTGGGTCTCACAATCTGTCAGACAACAGCATGGTCCATGCTCACAAGAGCTGTTGTTCAGAGGTACACAGGGCCTGCACTGCCAGCTGATTCCATGAAGACTGAGGATAGCTACCTGCCAGCTGGACCACAGGCAAATTGCTGTGCTATCGAGGAGCAAGTTTAACCAGTTAAAAGAAAGTGACAACACGAGGAGCCATTTCAGAGTGTGTGTCCTTTAGCAACAAGTAGAGTGCTGAGGCTTTCTGTTTCTGGGTTTTGCAAGGCCACAGACAGCATGTGTCATATACCTACCATAAATTAATACTTACATGCTGTTACAGTAATTACCTATCACACATTAGTATTATTTGTAAGTAGTGGGATAGAAGTGAATGTTTCATGCTTAATGGAAGAATGATTGTTCAGTTTCCTGAGTCCTTTCCATCTCTGAGATCTATGACTTCTTAAACCCGAAGACAGACAGTGCTCCAGGTTAGGAATTGTCAGGAGCTACTCACAGCTACTGGAGCCTTGGGTACCATAGCGAGGAAAGCCTGGCTCCTGAATGAGCTGGTGCAGAGTGCTCACATTTGGTGTGCTCTAGACCTGTTACAAAGTATTTGGCACAGGAACTCCCTGGGCACTTGGTAGCTTTTGGTGGCTTTTCTGATCAAAGTGTCCAAAATATCAGGAACACTGTACTGCAGCCTGTCAGACTTGGTTTTGTGGCCTGGCAAAAGGATGTATCCCATCACATCCTGTGGAGCTTGGTGGGAGTGTGTATGGACATGTTTGAGGGTTCAAGGCTTCCTTGGATATCATCCATGTGGAGGAAGTTTTTATGACTAAATAAATTCACCAAGGCTTGGAGAGTTGAGATTCTGACACAGCGACAAAGTATGCACTAGTATTCAGCTCTGTATTAAGTTCCGCCACTTTCCCACTTTAGAATTTGTTATTCTTTTTCATATTAAAAGCTGCCTTAGTGGGGCTTAGTATAGAATGTAAGGTTTGTTTTCTTTTCTGTCCTCAGCAAGGAAAAGAGACATTTATTCCTGACGTCTTGGTTATTATATTGCCACATTTTTTCAATTCAATAAATTGTTCTCCTAGAGGATAAAAATTGTGATAGGAGATAAAAACCTAAGAATTCAGTCAGGCTCCTTCTGTTAAAGGATCAGTCATCTTAGTGTGCAGTGATTTTCAGGAGGTTCTCTCCATTGGAGACATCAGTTACATACTGGGAAACAAGCAGTGGTGTGTGGTGATGAATATGTTCGTTCTGAACAAAAAAAAAAACAACAAAAAAAAACCAAACCAAACCAAAACAAAACAAAAGTAAGGCAACTGGCCTCCTAGCCTCCAAGAAATACAATTTAAAATTGTTATGCAATAGCATTCTAAGCCGCTATAACACAAAGCAAACTACAAGAAAAGGAAAGGTAACACTGCCTTGCTCCTTTTCAATCAACACTCCCTCTCTGCCAAATATTTCTAAATGTCCCAGGAATGTAGTTCATGTGTTTCATGTGTTTCACAGATTATGAGCTACTTTTCCAATTGCTTTGACCACCAGACACAGTAGCATCCAAATGCAACACAACAGTAATTCAAACAAGACTGCAGTTCCTATTACATTAAAGTATAACACTAGTGTGGGAGAAAAAATAGATCTGTGACTCCTGTACAAGTCCAAAGAATGCCATAATTATTTCTACCATGCAGAAGGAAATCCAGAGGAAAAAATGTGGTAAAATAAAGGGCTACAAAATTAATAGGACTGAGACTCAAATTCCCTTGATGGATAATTGCTTTTCTTCAGGATGAGTTCTGGATGCCCAGCTGATTACATAGTCTGAATGTTGTCTGTAATTTTGATTATTTTGCAGATTATTGTGTCAAAACCTTGTACAAATTGCATTTATGGAAAGCATGCTTCCAGCTGAAGCCAGTTTTTACAGCACAAACCTTGTGACATGTCCTCTAAAAAAGCACAGAGTGAAGGAAATAGGCTACAGACACAGTTTTCCTGAAGACCTGAAGTACTCTGCCCCTCCAACTCTTCTAGCCGCAATCCTGAAAGAGCACACGCATGAAGTCTTACCTTATTGTCACAGATAGATCCAAAGATGCTCCCTGATGACTCCAGTAATCCAGAAAATAATCTCATCCAGGATTACGAAGGCAAACATTAAACAGTCAAATTGTACCATGCAGGCACACAGCTAACTAGTTCTGGGAAAGAACATTCCTTACATAATATGCTTAAGTCCAATAACCTTATTTTTCCTTCCACATCCTTAATCTGATTAACTTTCGGTCCTACATGTGAATTTCTTGCCTTTCTGTTTTTTTATAAACAGCACTTCCAACCAAACCTTGAACTGCAAATGCATAAAACTGTTTTTGTCAGTAAGTGCTTACCCAAACGTCTCTGGATTTATCATAAGCTTGCCTGCTTAACCTCTCAGAGGTCAAGATGTTCTGTAATACCTAGATTTCACCACAAAGACGAGGTCAGGTGGTATGGTGAGGACCTCAGGATAAAATCTGGAGGAAGTTTTATGTAATGCCCAAGGGACTGGAAGAAAGAATAGAAAGAAGAGCCCAAGCATTTTCAGGATGAATTCTAAAGTTGGCAACACAATGACTCATGTGAGTCTATGTTCGAAACAAGATGGCAGCTACCAGGAAGCACTGGATAGTATCCAAATGCCTAAAGAAAGGTAAATTAAAATTGTGAATGGAAACTCTTGTGGCAATTTTTCATAGGAAGTAGCTCCCAGCTCCCATTTCAGTCTGTCTGAACTGGTGAGGTAACTGATATTGTGCAGAAGGTGTATTTGCTGATACCTCAGGTGTGTCACCCTTTGCTTACCCTGCATTGCACCATGCACGCCCACCCCCAGGTCACTGGCATTTGCATGCCAGAGCAATACCACCAAAGCCTCCAAGGGCTTCCCTTCTTCTGTAATTTTTACCTTTGTTCATGTCTTCTTCTGTCTGCATTTAACAGATTTTGGGAAAGTTTTTCCAGCTGATTTGTGTTTCTCTTGCTAGGTACAACACTGACCCTATGGAGCAGAGCTGATGAAGTTTTCCACCTGTGATTGCAGATCATCGGTGAATCTGTGAAATTAATCTCCATTTGAAGTCAATGCCTACCACTCTGGGGTGGCCCAGAGTTAATATTTGTCTGTGATCTTAGTACACCTCACTGCTCTGCCACAGAGGTAAGGACCTATTGTCAGTTCCCAGGGAGACTGTAGCTGGGAAGATTCTGAAGTGTCCAAGGTAGTTCTGAGCCTGCTGTGAAGGTATCTCTATCCTCACTGAGGCTGTCTCTGCCTCCTTTACCAATGGACCTTTTTTGCTCAGTGTCCTGTGGCCAGTGTCAGGCTCAGGTGAGTGGATGGGGTGCAGTGGGAGAGCTGGGAGAAAGATGGTGCATCCCAGGCATGGGATGTGTTTTTTGTCTTTATCTACAGATTAAAACAAATTTATAAAGAGGCTTGGAAGCAGGGACCAGACCAACAGAGCCTGCTTCCAGCCAAGGCCCTTCACTACACAATTAGAGCAAGAGGCTCTCTTTAGCAGGATTTTCTTCCAGACCCACAAGGTTTACATATCTCCATGCAGCTTCAGTGGGGTGTTTTGTTCCAGAATAGCCTAAGCCTGGTAGCCAGAGCCCTCAGCTAGCTACAGAAACTGAAGTTTCAGTCTCTTGAACCAAGGAGCACTTGGAGCACACATTTGCCTCCTTCCTGGGCAAGTCACCAAGCCACTCTGCCACTGGGGACAAACGGCACCAGTGCTTCTGTAGAAACCCATGGTGCTTATGTCTAAAAATTGCTTTTATCTGCTGAATCTCACTTTTGCAGATGCAGTGTTTCCCACATACACGGTCAGCAGGTTCCTCAATGAAGATCTGGCCTGGGCAACCACAACCTCCCACTGTCCCCTGCCTTGTGTGACTACTGTGGTGTTCACCTCAGCATCCCCAGAGCTTCACCTACACTTCACCTATACCACTGCACTCACTTTTCAGCATGATGAGACCGTGCCAGAAAAATTTGGGATCTTTAGTGCTCGGAGGAGCTGAGAAGGAGGGAGAGGAACTTCTTAAGTTCCTGTCACAGCTGTAACTTCAGGTCCCAGACTTATCCCTTCTAACTTTAGATGCTTAACTAAGGTCCCTAAATTAAAAGCCTGGTGGCTTGATAGGCCTTGGAAAGAAAATGGGAAAAAGAGAACAGGGGGTTGTGGGTGTCACTCTCCTCCTGCCAGTTGATAAGGGAGCCACTCTGCTTTCAGTTTTGGAAACTGCCATGGCCCCATTTAGGGAGGAGCATGACTCTGGCACTGGGAACCCCTCTAAGCTGGTATCACTGTTCGAAACCTCCTCCAGCACTTCAGGCCTGCAGACCCTTGCAACAGAAAGAACTTTTCTTTCTTCAAGAGAGACATTTCTTGGCATAACAGATGTCTCAATACAGATGAAGTCGATTGAATTCAATTCCAGTGAGTAAGGGTCTGCCCTCACCGGGGGAGCACAGGGCCAGTGTTCTTCTCACCAACCTAAAGGTGCACAAACAGGCTTTCCTGCAACATCTCGTGCTCTGCAAAACCCTAGCTGATGAGGACCCAAACTTCAATCACCCACAGCATTCAGATAATTATTTAGGGTTTTCACCAAGGCCCTACAGGGTGGCGGCCCACCACAATTTCACTTTTTAGCCTGCACGTTTCCTTCCCGGGAAGCCTCCACCCACCACTAACTTCATCTTAGATAGTGCCAAAAGAAACAAAGTTGTCTTTTTTTTTTAGAGAGAGAGAGCATTCAAGCTTCCACCACAGAAACCACCTGATGGCTCAATTTTTACTCTTCTTTAAAAATCCTGCAGTTAACTCATGGTAAATACAAAAGCAAAAAATATTGATTGCTATATCCAGGGGATGCAGAACCTGCAACTTTGCCCTGACTCAACTGGTTTATGTCACTGCTATTTTTCAAAGAAAACATCACAGCACAGAGTAAATAGTTTTAAACAAGGGAGGTTTTGAGGATGATAGAAATGCCGAGTGGAGGATGAGCCAGCTCCTCATTTCCTACCAGCTACTGGAAATAAGTGTAGGTTTCTCAGCTCTGGCTTTGTGTGGGGAGCGGATGTAGGTGTCAAACTGAGGGGGAAGGAGTGTAATAACAGGGAATGTATTAGTAATATGTACTTAGAAATCATAGTAAGGCTGAATCAGAAGTTACTCAGCACTTTCCCCATTTATAATCTTGAAAGCCTGTTATGACTAATTCAATAGGCACTGACCTGGCTCAGCACATAGCTCTTTAAACAAACACAGACACTGCAGGACCAAATCACTGTGTGCCAGGACTTGCACCACCTAATTTGAGATGCCTGTTATGGGTACAGAAGTCTAGACCTTTTCTCTGGATGCTCAGCTCCAGCAAGGGGGAGAGTTAGTGGTCTTTGGAGGTGCTCCAGAAAAACCCACACTGAGGAGAAAGATGGTTTAAGAGGTGCATGCCACGGCTCCCTCTCCTCTGAGCTGCGTGGCTAACCTCTCCCCTTCAAAACCAGAACAAGCCTGCTTTTTTATGCTCTTAATAGTCAGTTGGCAGAGGCAGCTGTGTTTTTTTATACAGTAATGCAGTGGCAGGAGTGTTCATCCAGCATGTGGGAGACCCAAATTCAATTTCCCTGTTTGCCTGCAGCAGCCCAGTCTCCTGCCCTCCTTGTAGGTGGAAGTAAGATGTATAAGAAGGTGCTGGATCAGATGCTTGTATTCTCCCCTCCTGAGGAGCACAAAGACGTACCAGCTTATTCTTCCTGACCAAGTATTTTATACTTGTTTAAAGCAAAAGGTGCTGCCCCAGCAAGGGCAGAGCACATGGAAAACTGGTCAGGGGATTACTCCCACCTTGCATGCACAGGATAACCACAGGAGAGCCAGCACAGAGCAGCACATTGCTCACCCCTTCATGCTGCTGCTGAGCATTAAAAGAGCTGTTGCTGGGTTAGTGATGTGAGAAATGTTCACACTCACCAGTAAAATTTAGAAGGGACAAAATCTTTGAAGCAAAACTAAACCTTTATTTAACCAATTTGGCTGAGCCAGGTGTGTCTCTCTGGCCCAAGAGACAGACCCCCAGCAATCAGAGAGAGAACTTTTTATACGCTCTCCTATTGGCTAGTACTTACAATCTGGCCTGATCCACCTAACTGCCCAAGACCCACCCCCCTACACCCCGCCCGCTCAAAGGTGCAAAAACCAGGTTGGAACTGCCTTTTTTAAGTCCAACCATTAAAAACTTAACTACCCCCTCCTATGCAATTTGTTTGGCCTCAGCAAAACTCCAATTCTATTTCTAACAGTGAGCAACCTGGGTTTTGAGATATGGGCACAATATGGGAAAGAGAAATACCTCCTACACAGGTCCCAGCAGACCTTCAGCCCAAGGCAGATCCCTATGTGCCCTGCCTTCAAGGCCACCGTCCCCGTGCTCAGGAGCTGAGCTACCCCTGCATGGAGTTTGGAAACGGAAAACTAAAGAGCTTCAGACTTTGATCCCCTGCAGCACCAGGCAGTGAAGGAGTGGAAGATTTGAGGCTCTGAACCATAGAATAGCTTCCTGAATTATTCCTGATTCCTGTTCAAAGTGCTTGGACCCCTCATGAATTTGAGCTTTAGCAATTTACTGTTGCTAACCCTTCTGCTCAGAAAGAGCAAGCTGTTTGTGCAGCTAAGATCCAACCTTCACCCCTTGTAAACTGCAAAGTTTTTTTCAAACCCAAGGAAAGGCAATACACTACAAATAAAAATATAAAAAGTATATTTAGTTGTTTTCAGTTGATGCACTTTCTGGAGAAAGGGAGTAGTGCTGTATTCTAAACATACTCTTCTCACAGAAAAATAAGTAGGAATTCTTGTGTTTTGCCACACATGTACTTAACAGTTTAGCAGACAAAATCTGAATCTCTTTCCACTTCATTAGTTGCTGATGCTTCAAACACAGTTTGTATTAGCAGAGTGACTGGCTCCAAAGATATGCCCATGAGTAACCATTTGTAGTACACAACTTCAAAGTAGGAAATACGCCAAAACTAATCTATTTGTCTAGGAATTAGCATTTTCTCTATCCCTTTAACACCTGAGCAGCTCACCACCGGAAATGCTTTTCTTTCCATAACATCCTCGCGTGGTAGGGAAGTGCTATTATCCACATTATTTAACCCAGTTTCCTTAGGAAACTAGGTTTATACAACCATGATGTTCATCTCTCTGCCAGTTGCCTCACAAAAAATTTTTGGCCAATTTCAACCAAATTTAACAGCATAACCCTTGCACAGCTGGTTAAAATCACAAAACCTGATGAGCCAGGTGAGGACCTCAGCACCCTCTGCCTGAGGTGCAGCCCATCCATTCCTTTCTGAAACATACACTTAGAGATGCAGGGACAGTTTGGGCAGCAACCTATAAACCCTGTTTGCTTCTGTGAATAGTACCCAGGACACGTTTGGAAAGGGTCTCACTGCTGACTCCCCTGGCAAAGGCTGGCTCCCTGCTGTCACCATAAAGGCATCCCGGATAAAAGGGTACCTCCCTGCCACCTACATGGTGGGTCAGTGCATGCTTACAACAGCAACCACAGTAGCAAGAGTCTCGCCTTTCCCCCCAGTTTGATGAGACTAAAGCATCTTCACATGGCATTGCATCCATGCAAAACGAGGTTGGTGTCAGACCCAAACCTGCCACAGGATATACCTGTACTCCAAATAGCATGTATTGTGGCAGGGAAGATACTTGTAGCAGAATCAGGGACTGATCCCATTTTTTGGCATTTCAGTGCCTTAACTGCAAGTGTGTCTTATTTCTACCTTTATATACTGGATATTAAATTAAAAATCAACACTAGAATGATTTTCTGTGGGGACACTTTTCTGTGCTTTGCTAGCTTTGGATGACACTTAGGTACTGTAGCATAACTGGTACACCCAAAAAGAACAGACTACCTGCATGATGCTATTAAAAAAAATAATGTCAGACCTTCAAAATGTTTAATGCAAAATGTTTTGCTTAACAGCCCTCATAATTTGCATGCTCACATGGGCAGCCTCTCCACTACCTCCCCCTAATCCTCACAAGTAAAATGGCAGAGAGCCTATGTGCATACAACTAGGTAATGGATGTTTCTTATGTCTGTTACATGCTAGAACTCTTACTGTGAAAATGAACAGTATACCACCGTATACATATACTGAACAAAGGAGTGAAAGTATTTTGCTTTTTGCCTTTGCAAATGGAGTAAAAATAGTTCAGCAGTTGGGGAAAAATTATTGTCAAAAATTGGCAAAATTATAATTCTACAATATCCCCAGATTTCTTAACAAGGCAGAAGTTTTTCATTGTCTGATGTAAAAAAAAAAAAAAAAAAAAGATAAAAGTGTAGAAGTCTCAATGTATTTATCTGCCTGACTGATGAAGGTTAAGTGTTTTCATAAAAGTGCAGTATTCTGACATTAGTCTGACAACACTACACCTCTGAACTGTACTTAAAATAAATCCTTTCTTCTTTCATTATTCCATCATGATAATATGACTAATGTGAACTACAAAAGCATTCTTCATGTTACAGGCCAGCTAGGAATGATGAAAATGAAGGGACTACCTTTCAGCCTCTATTAATGGACCTGTCATCTTTTTTTACCTTACCTAAAATACAACCCAAATAAACCAGACACAATGACTGATCTGCATAGCACTGAAAAACTTGCTTTGTTGCAGTGAGCAGATCTTGCTTAAAGCACATTAACTGCTCTGCTGCCCTGGTCAGCATAAAATGTACCCTAGCATATGGGTATAAAAATATGATTATTTTGGATCCTCACAAAGCTCCATCCTCATGGTGTGGTTCTGCATTTTTTCCTAAAGATCAGTGGAAGATTAGATGCCCTCTTTGGTTACTTGAATCCAAATTTACCATCATAGAAGTGAGAGAAGAATTGGAATATTTGAAGAAGGATGTTATAGGCCATAAACTGAAAAAATACTTCAGTGTCTATTTTGTAAGTATGTGGGAAGATACATAAGTTCTAAAATTGCTAAGTATTTGCTTAAAGTAACCAAGTGCTTAATTAGTTTGTGTTTATGGAAAAAAAGAACTTCCTTCATTTTTCCATATCAAAATACTGTAGAATACTGTAATTTTCTTCTGTTTAAAGCAATTCAATCATATTTAGTTGGGGGTCTCAGAGAAATCATCAATTTTTAAATTTTACTTTGTATTTACTTAAGAGCTAAAATGTATTTCAACTGTCAAGAAAGGAAGTGGAGTCTGAACTTGTTAGAAGATATTTCCACTTAGTGCAAACAAACAATACTTTAAAATATTCCATTTGTTTTCCAGTTGGAACTGACCCATTCTACTTTATGTGATGATTCAGTTATAGCTCAATAAAATATACTGGCAAATTCAGATTTTATTTTTAAATAGAATGATCACTGCTGCACTGTACTTTGAATGGCTTGCTTTTAACTTTTTTCCTTCCCTTTCTTTTGGAATGCACTTGGAGTTTCTTAAAATACCTATTTAAAATCTTCCCTGCACAAAAAGAAAGAACCCAAAAGTGTTGGTTATATCTTTAACACCAGGAAATGCGTGTAGTTAGAACATAAGAAGTAATAAACCCAGCATTGATAGTAAAATAAATATAGCACTTTTGCTTGGGTTAAATGTCAGATGTAAGGAAGTGCTGAGCATCCTTACTTCCTATAGAATCACTCATCCTTCCTCTGCTGAGGCTGTTTCCAAAAAGCCTGTTATTAAGTCTGGGAAAGGATGTGGCAACAAACGATGGTAAAACACTTGAACACATGTGCACTGTAGACCTTTCTACCATGAGCAATATTTAATTCACAAAGAGAGCAAACTCCATGTCTGCTGAAGAAAACGAACCTACTGATTTCCATAATTGTAGCAGGGCTTAGGTAATGCACTATGCAGTGTTTGATTTAAAATCTTAAAATATTAAAAGAAGTTTTCTATAGCAGAGTGTTCCTATCAAAGTGGAATGACTCATAAGAATGCTAAATTCAAACCAGATGGGCATAAACATTCACTGAAAAAAATCAGATATTTAGAGGTCAGTATGGGTCTTCATAAAAATGAAGACATTGTCTGACTTACTGAAAAATGAACTTCAGTGATAATAAAAAAAACAAGAGAAAGTATTAGTGATTTTATTTTAATTATACAAGCCACTACCAATTAGGAGAACTAACATTTACAAAACTTTACATTGCCATTTTAATTTGAAAAAGATGGCTGTAGCAGCCTTTAGACTTCAGACAAACAGCAGTGTAGTATCCTGCATGCAGGGAGGGAGTAAGGGATGGGGGAGTTCAGAAATAACATGCTAATATTCTGAACAATCCCTGTGCTTCCCACTGAGAAGTAACTCTGATTACGGATTTGTATGGAACAGAAATCTTCTGACCCAGCTCAGAGGCATGATGCCAGCCTTCCCTTCCCTTTGAATCAGACCACAGAAGGGGGAGGGGAACCCTCTCGTTCCTGCTATCATGTCAAAAAAGTTCATACCACCCAACATTGCTGCTCTGTTGTTAAATGTGCATGTTGTTTTGTTTTTCTTTCCTTGTCTCATCCATTGCACTCCACCATTTACAGATTGTCTGGAGGGTGTACTTATTTTAAACTTTTATACCCTACCATAAGAAAAATATGTGGGCTCAAAATTAATATTGTTTTTGACTTATGGTGAAATTCCAATAATGTTTAACTTGGATCACTAGATCTGCGCATTTTACAGAGAGTAGAAAATACTTTTCGAGCCGAAATGTGTAATGGGAGTTCCCTACTGTTTTGTTGCTGAGATCTTGGACAATAAGAAAAATGATGAGCATATAACTTACTCCTTTTAAAACATACAGTCTAAGTGGAGAAAATAGGCATTCTACTTATGCCATAAGCTATAAAGGCACATGTTTGTATCCCTGTTTCCTGATTAATTTGTTAACCACTACCATTCAACTTCCTAATAAAAAAATGATTGTTCAATATATATTACTGTCAATGATTTTATATTGCAAACAATAATCTCCCAGGGCACAAGTCAGCAAAAGACATGTGTGGCTTCCATCATACAGAAGCTCATACTATGCCATAGAAAATTATTTTTCTGGGCTTCTGAGACCTCCTGCGAGAGGACCATAATTTTATTTTCCAGAAAAAAATTGCCTGTACTTTTGGCCTATGTGTTACTGCCATTAGCAGTATCCTAAGACTTAAGATAAGGGGTGAAATTTGGCCCCCAGCAGTGTCACTCAAAGGTTTGCTGGTGGAGTTAGAGAAGCAAGCATTGTCTGCAATGTGCAGTGTGATGCTTTGAAGGACAAGCTCCAGAGCTGTCACTACAGTATCCTGAAGACTGCATAATAAAAATATTATGCATTTTCCCTTTGGTGAATCTTTATCCTTTGTCTTGCTGTAACTGAAAACATTGCTTGTCAATCAGACAATAAGATTGCTGCACACATCTAATTAGGGAACTCAGCTTTGAAATGCTTTGGGTCCCAGCAGATCTCTCCAGATTGTATGCATGACTGTCACAAGTGGGAAAATTGCAGCATTCATTCTTAAAAAACATTTTAAATTGTTTCACTAAGACACTGAGTATTGTTTGCATTCTCTCACTGCAAAATTAAGGGAGACAGTCCTTGTCCATCAACCTACACCACTACTATTACCCGTTTATTTCCTGAGGCTTGCTTTATGTTCATACTGCTTAGAATTGAACACTATTATCCATTTACTATTATTTTTATGATTTAGAACAATTATTGGCAAATGCTTTGCTAGCCTTCAGTCTGAATTTTTCTCTTCATGCCCTCAGGTCCAAACTACCAAACCCTCTCCCTGCTAAAGGGTAAAAACTGTTAAAAAGACAACAAACAAACAAACAAAACAAACAAACTAAAAAAACCAAACAAACGAAAAATGTCCCCACTCTGAGCAACTGTAGTGCTAAATGAACCCATAAGACTCTTAGCACCTCCAAAAAACATGTTCCTGGTACCCCATTGCTGGGCCCTGGTCTAGCATGAGGAGTCCATATACACACATAAACACATGCTATGCACACATATATATGCACCCTTCTCCAATGAACACTTCTCCTTTGGCATCCTCATGGATGCCTCCTTGAAAGAGCCCAGCGGGTTTTTTTAAAAAACACAGGATAATCCAAGGCAGGCATCAATGAAAGTCCCTATATTCTAAATCCCAAATGCCTAAAGCCACATATGAGGGTTTACAAAATTTGGAATCGCTTCTGTCTGAAGGGCAAGGAGGTAAGAGTTTAAGTGCAAGGAAGTATCTGGTTAGGCAGAGAAGGGACTGAGATGATGGGGCAAGGACTTGCTATGATGGCCAGGAAGAAAAGGCAACAGCTGTGATGGCTGGGAGAGAAACTCTGAAAACTTCTGGACAAAGGGAGAATGACGCTTGAGATGAACCTCAGAGTGAGCCTGCTCACCAGGTGTGACAGGGAGTTCGCACAGCACAGTGAGAAGTTTTCAGTGTGTACAGTGACCAACAGCAGTGGGAAAGCCTGCTCTATCATGAAATCCCAAACCAACCACAGGAAAAGGCTGGAAGACCACTCCCTGGTCATCAGGGACTATTCCCTCTGTTTTCTCTGGAGGGTGGACAGAGGAGCTCCCTGGAGGGCATTCAGACAAGCACTGTGAGCTGGAAGTTAAGGAACATTTTGTATGATTCAGCATACCTGGGCATTGCCAAGGATATAACATAATTGCTGCCCCTAATGAGAATCTGAGCACACAAGGCATCTTCCCTGAAGCACCCTAAAAGGCAAGAGAGTAATCAAAGCAAAACCGATCATAACAACATTTAAAAGCCTGTTGGTAAGGGAAGAGCATGATAGGGGAGAGCTGTGGAAGCCAGCCCATCACAGCCCACTCTAACAGGACTGTCAGGATAGGCCAAGCACAGGCTCTAACAGACCAAAAAAACCAAAGCACAACCTTCAAGGAGGTAGACTGGCGTTCCCAAAATTGTGGGCAGGTCATGGGAACAGTTGGAAAGATGCAAAACTCAACAGTCAGATACAGCACAGGAGTAATGAGATCACTGCACATCCAGAATCTGCCAGGGAACTGCTGGGGTGAGGCAGAGGCGGAGAACACGGTCATCTTTTCTGCTCCATGAAATGAGACAACAAAACAAATGTTGACAAAGGAAAGATGCAACAACCTGGCAGAAAAAAAAGAAGGTTGCGGGAGGAGACATCAGGAAATCAGTCCATAGAAGTCTTGCAGGACAGCTGTGCTGGCAGCATCTTCATAAATATTTTTAATGCTGAAACAGTTTAGTTTTATAAGCATGGGATCCCCTCAGGTGGTTACTGAGAATGAATCAAAGATGTTGTGGCTCTGCCCTATTTCATATTGTGCTTTCTTGCGCATCCTGGGGTTGCACGGCCTCAGCAAGCACAGCAGGGCTGGAGGCTGGGACCACTGCTCTCCTCCCACACACCAGTGAAGGGGACCAAGGATAGGCTGCCTTGGGTCACAGAAATCCCACAGAAAGGGGGACTTGAGGAGGAGTGTGAGGCCAGGCCACCAAGTGGGGGATGCTGGTGGGGGGAAATGGGTCAGAAAAGGTTCTGGGAAGCCACAGAGCCCCACTGAGTTGTGGTGAGTCAGGTGCAGCACAGGGAGTTGCTGCTGTTCCATTCCCCTGCTCATGCAGCAGGTCCTCCACAGAGATGCGGTCCTCCTGCCTTGCATCGGTTGTCCTCTCATTTCTCTTCACCATCATCCTCAGGTTCTCAAACCTCAGGAGTGTCACTGCAAAATAGAGGGTAGACAGAGGTGAAAGGCTAGCAAGGGCAGAGCATTCTCAAAGGACAGTGGGGACAAAGCCTGAGCAAAGAGTGTCAGCTCTGGGAAGAGCTGAGAAGAGAGAACATCTCCTCCATCTGAAACTGAAGGAAAAATAATGAGAGCAGGCCATTCATCTTTCTTAAGTGTCTGTCTGGTTTCACATTTGAGTTTTTCTGCCACAATTTTTGAGCTACAACTAATGGGAATTTTCCAATCCAAACAAAAAAAAAAACCAAACCAAACACAATGGCCCTGTGAGATTACTGGGATGGGTGAGGGGGATAGGCAAGTTTGTGAGAAGGGAAGGGCAAGACTGTAAATGCAGTGCTCTTATTTACATTTTTGTTAGATGGTTTTTCTTTTTTTTCGGGAGGGGTGTTTTTTGGTTTTTTTTAGGGGAGGTGTTGTTGTTGTTGGGGTTTTTTGGGTTGGTTTTTTTATTTTGGGGTTTTTGTGAGGGTGGCAAGTAAGATAACCTGTTTTTAGCAGGGGCTATGTCTAAGCTTATTTCTCAGTTCTCGCTGATCAAATGTGCCCAACAACTCTAATTCCCCAATTCCTCCAAACAGTGTGCCAGAGCTCTCACCTGCCTCAGGACATGGCTAGCGAGACTTCAGGACTGCCATGGCACAAGTGCTTGCCCTTGCCCCAGGACAGCCATCCTCTGAGCTGTATAGTTGTATGCTGTGCCTAGACCGGACAGGAATAGCTGGGCCAGGCAGAGCTGGATCCACAGGCGGCTTCTGTCCCACTCCCCATGAGGCAGTGAAGAAATACATCCTCTGGGTCCAGCCATGTGGTGGTGAAGGCAGTCACCCCCCACTGCCTCCCGCTGCCAGTCCTCATCCCTCTGCCCCTCCATGCCCTGGTCCTGCAGCAGGGCCCCTCGTGCAAGAGCCAGTCCCATTAGCAGACACCTGTGGTTCTGCTGTGGTGCCATAGTCTTCTCTACAGCCAAGGTGAAGAGAGATGTGCTCTCTGGAGAGCTCCAGGTGATACAGCCTACTTCATGGTGAAACCCTGACCCTGTTGAAGCTAGTGGTAGGACTCCACTGGTTGTCCGTCAGCCCAAGGCTTCACCCTGGCAGCTGAATATCTACACATTTTGTAAAAACAGACTTGGATAAGGTTCAATAAATGTCTTTGGGTGAATTCAGATTGCTTTTTCTCTGTTTTAGGAAAGCGTTTTACTTTCTCAAAAACGCCTGCACATGTTTCATACCTTTTTTTTTTTTGTTTCACATCATTTGCTGTTATTCATACACTCTACAGATGGAAAAGACCTATTAAGTCACCCAGCACTCCCTGCCAGTGCAGGACTGTTCTCCAGCAAACATTTGTTATGATCTTGTTTATACTAGTTTCACATGCTCCAAATAATGACGTTTTTGCCACTTCCCCTGGAAGAGCAGTCAGCAAGTTCATATTGCTGACCTGCAGGAAGGCTTCTCCTCAATTTCTTCAGCCCATATCTTCCTTCTTCATATGTGTCTTTTGGTTTTACACTCTAAATCAATTTATCATGAGGTTTTCCCCTTTATTTTACCTATCATTGCAGTCTCCTTTGCTCTGTGGCGCACAGAGCTTTTAAAATGGTGTATGTTCCCGTCGTGGCCCCTAAACTATCCCCTCACTATATGAACGAGCACCCCTTTCCCCCAGACTGTTCCTGCTCTGTTGCTCTCTCCAGTTTGCACCATACTGTCTCAGTCTGAGACAATTTGGAAGGACAGGGACCTGAGACAGAAGTCTTCTACCTCAATTCAACACCCCTGGCTTCTCCAAAAGAGTGAGAGACCAAATATGCCCAGATGTAAGTGAAAAATAACTCTTTACCAAGAAAAATGCCAATAACAATACTGATAAAATTGGGTCAAACCAACTGAGGAGGAGTTACTTCCCCAGCCCCACCCACCAGACCAAACTGAGATAGTGGCCAGCCTCCCCCACTCAGAAAAACACATGTGGCCATGAGACAGAGACAAGATGGACACCCTTCCACGTAGTTTGCCTCCCCAGCCCCTAGAAAACCTGGCAGGAACAGTTGGAGAGTCAGCACTGGCAGGAAACGGCAGATAGCTTGGATTTGATAGCAGCAGATGCTGCAGTGAAGGTGTGGTGCTGGCACAGGCAGTGGGAGCAGGGCTGCGGACCCACCAGGCAGCTGGAAGGACCCACAAGACACATGTTGGATCCAGCAATGGGACTTGATTGTCGCAATTTCAGTGTTCTTTGGTCAAAGTGGTGATTGTAGTCCTGTCAAAGTGGTGGTCACAGTCCAGGTCCGTGGAGGTGGTGGTTGCGGAAGCCTCGGGTGGTGGGAGACACTCCAAAATTCAGAGTATGTATGCTCAGGTTTGGTTGGAAACACCTCTGGTACCTTCCCTGGAGTGGGGAGTATTACACTGGATGATGTAAAACTGTGAGTCGCAGGATACATTGGGAGTCTTTGACGCCGCCTAAGATGTTGCAGCTGCCTCTTATGCCAGTGCAGCTGAGTCCATTATGGCCCATTATGGCTCGTCAACAAGAGATGAATACCTACCTTCAGGCCAGGTGTGAATGTTCCAGGGAGTTATCACAGCTGAGTCATCTGTGTAAAGAAAAGAAACACTACCGCACCTCACAGGATTTGCCTCTCTCCTTATGCTGTTTAACACCCAGATTGTAGCCTGAAGTGTCAGATGTGCAGGCCTTCAGCCCTGGGTGGCCACTCTGCACATTGTTAGCAAAGCACTCTGCTGACTGAGCCATCAGCGCCAATTGTCCAGCTTCTTACAGCACCTCGGCAGTCACTGCAGGTGGTCAAATGCGTAAGTCATTAATCACTAGCAGTTCGGTCTCTTTAAAGAAGGCAAAAGACCAAAAAGCCAAAAAGGCATATTTGAAGATAAGAGAAGAGAAAAGGTGGATACCAGACTTTTTGTGTAACCCAGGACAGATAGTTTCTGTTAATCCCTACCCTGCAGTACAAAAGTGACATTGCAGGTCAATCGTACAAGGAAGAATTACTTTCTGCACTCATCTGTATGTTGCCTCTTGAAACACAAACCCAAATTGCAAAGGGAGCTTTGTCAGCAGAAGGCACAAGATAGTCACATCTTATTTACTGCCAGCTACCTCCAGAAAGTCTCCTCATTGTGGTCCTGTTTTCTGTACTTCACAGCCATTAGAATGTGCTTTGGAGTACCTCTGTCCCATAGAGTTACTAGGGGCTTTTCAACTCACTGCAGCTTATAATTTTTACATTGTAAGTATAAAAAGTCTGTTGCCTTGTAATTGTTTTCTCTATTTTCTGTGACAAACAGTGACCTGGGAAGCAAATGTGCCTTATACAGATAAAATGCATGGTATAATACACATTTATATATAATCGCAGGCATAACAGAGTAAATTCCTCTTTGGAAGAGTATTTGGGGTTTGCCAACAGTAAACAAATCAGATTTTATTAATAAAGTCATTCCAAGTCTCAAATTATAGAAGTTAACCTTCTTTATTTATGTTATGGAAAGCAGCATCAGCTGTTTCAGGAGAAAATGTAGTAGAAATAAGAGTGTCAAGTGCTAAGCATTTATCTGTCAAACTAAAATACAAGGACAGAGTCAGTGCTAAATAATACACTGGTTTGCATGAAACATATTGCATATGTTCATAGAAGGAAAACAAACAGAAAAAAAACATAAAGAAATTGTTTCCTTTCTATTTCAAAACAAAGACTGTGGCGCTCCCCAGTTCACTAGTATCATTTATAAAAGAAAATAACACAAAGCCAAAGCTGGCAAATTGAAAATATGGAGAAATCAAGACAAAAGCTAGCCCAATCTAGCCCAATAACCACAAATGGAAGGGATCATCTTGTCAATTGAGAAGAAACATGAGGAATATGAATACCAGTTTTTTCCCTAAACCCTGAATGCTGATGGCTCCATCGTGCTTTAATTTTCTACCCCTACACATGTCCTGATCTGCAAACTTCCCACATACTTTCATTCAGTTTCAAAGTGGAGTCCCTCTCTGAAATGGCACTGTAAACATTTCATTGTGGGGTCCCACGTTTGACGTCTGTCAGTGATTTTCAAATCAAAACTGTTCAGCTAACAAGTAAAAACCAGATTTCTTTTTGTTTATTTCTCATCATTATAGTCCATGGTATGAAAAGCAAATTTGGTACTTTCCGATTCATGTATTAACCACAATAAAAAATAGCACTTGGGAGAGAACACACCAATGGAAGAAAAGCTGGATAAGGATAGAGCTGGTTTGCCCTCCTGCTGCAGAATTGCCACGACTGAGAAGGGTAAAACACCGCCAGGGCAACCTCAGACAGTGGAGTGTGGCTGGCAAAGTGGTGGTTTCAGCCCTCGCTAACCCACCTTCCTGCAAAATGTACCAGGTTAGTTTAGATGGTTTAAATTGAATTAGCCCTGCTGCTTGTCCAAAGTAGATTAGAAACTGAGAAACCTAGAAATTATCACCCTGCAGTCTAAGCCCCTTGCATGCCAGAATGCAATACCCAGCCAGATAGCCCATCTCCACTTGCCTCCTTTTCTGTATAATATATCACTGTTCTCCACCTGGCCATTTCCAGAGCTTTACTGAATATTCCTGGCTTCAGTGACCAGAACAGATTCGGTGAAGAATCAGGATACCAATTCACAGTGGAAGAAATGGCCATCTCGTTAAGAGCTACGATGCTGCAGAAGGCCTCTACACGAATTAGTGACACGTTCCAGCATAAGGATACCAGCCTCCAGGCTTCCCAGGTCACACACAGCTAATTGGCATCTTGACTCCTCTTCAAGGGAAACCATTATTCTGAATGGAGAGAAGAAAGGGAGAACAGAATTCACAGTGTGGAGAAAATGGGAAGTACTGGTACAGGAAAAAGGGACTCAGAGAGCCCTTCCGCGAAGGCTTCATACTGGATTTTTGCTTAAATTATTTGCAAGGCAGAAAGATTTGCATTAGTCCCAGCTCAGTCACTAAAGCATTTGCTCCTGTGAGCTCAGTTTAAACACATACTTGCATGTATCACCAAATGAAGTCCCAAACCTCCAAGTACTAGTCACTATATAAAAAAAAGTGCATTTCAAAACATTAGAGGGTCAGGACATAGGATAGACTTGGGCTTGTGCTGAAGTCCCTTGCTAAACCAAACAATAATAACACTGCAAGTAATACCATCTAATAATGAGAAATTGTGTAATGTGACACAGAAATTAAAGATGAGATAGGAACTGAAAAACTTCCCTAATAAGGAGTTTTGCTACTAGTATTAAGGTAGATGCTTCCACCTAGTGACTTACAGCAGTAGCTTATAGATTCTTACTCTAAAAGGCTGGATGGCAGCTGCAGCAGAAAATGAAATTACAGAAAAACATCATTCATCATCTGCAGTCAAGAAGAGACACAGAAACTTACCTTACAAAGGGGGTCTATATATTCAGGCATCAGCAATACTCAGGGTATCCCTGCTACAGACAATGCTGGCCCAGTGCACGCACTCTGATTCACCTCTGGATAAACAGCCACCCCACTGATCTGGCTGTGCTACTGATAATCCTGGCCTTTCCAAGGCAACATATGGCAGAGGAGGAAGGATAACTCCCGGTGAGAGGAGGTGTTTCTGACATCCTAGCAGTACAGAGGTCACCAGAATGGTGACTCCATCAAAGATATTGCCAAACTTTTCTTTCCTTTTTAAAAATGTGAAAGCTGTAGTTTTTTGGGTTCCTTAGTACTGCAAATGCACGTGTGCTTGGTCTGGCCTGCCAGTACATTTTAGCAGCAGCCTCAGAGCCCAGTACAGTCATCCTTCTCCTCTGTGCTGTCTTTCTCCTCTCAGACTCCCGAGACTTTATACATACCTGCATGTACAAAAGTCACTGACTTAAGCCCTTATAGCAACACTCAGCTAAAGACATAGACCTCAAAAAAAAGAGAAGGACTCAGTGTTAAGCTTTAAGATCACAAACTTCAGCAGAGATCCACAGGCTTGGATGCCTAATGACTCTTTAAAATATATGGGGAGCAATAAGTGGCTCTACAAAAGACTCGAGAGTGTTGAAAGGGCAGCTGTCTAAAATCAATCTCATCCACTTCAAAGATATATTCTGAATCTTGTTCCTCTCTGGAAGTGCCACATCCAGGCCTAACAGATGTCTGCTCACAACAAAAAGAGAAGCTCTCTAGTGGGTTGGATGCGACTTACATGCTTCCTCCCAAAATATCAACAGACTTGTTTTCTCAGATACTGACTGAAGAGAAGTCCCACTAACACAGGATCACCAAGGCACAAATTCTGCTTGCAAGGAGTCAAGCCCTTCCATCGTGTCACCCTGTGGCTTCAGCTACCAGGTTATGGGTTCTATTCATTGAGAGTGTGGGAGGGAAAGAGGAAACTTCAGGAGAAAGATATTGGGCATCCCTCTGCTAAAGGTCCAAAGCTTTCACTGTAGTGAGTGGACAGAAGGTAGTAGAGGTCAACAGATCAGTATATGCAGAAGTAGTCAACAAAAAATAAGACTGAATATCTTCTCGAGCTGTCCCTTATTTCCTCCACTGATGGAAAATGTAGCTAAGGGTAGTCCGCTCTGATTAAAGTCTCTAACATAAAAAACCTAAGGCTGCAGTAAATGAATGCTGCTCTGATTTCCCAGCTATGCTTAGGGTTATGCTGTCAATCTGCAACAGTTTTGGACATGATCAGAGACACAACTACAGGCACAAAGTGAACATGAGAACCCAACAGAGAAGAGCAGAGAAAGCTTTGAGGTCAGCTAGTGGGCCTTTTTGCTTCACAGTTTTAAAGCTGGGACTCCCATTCCTGTACATTTCCTCCTCTGCGTTCCTGGTTTCCGTCAAACCTCAGTTTTCTTTGTCTCTGGCTTTACTCCCTGTGGTCATTAAGGACTGCTCTGTAAGGCAGTAAACTATCTACCATGAGCAGTTAAGTACCAACCTTTTCTTGAATCCCATCGTTTACCCTTTTGAAGCAAGTATGTGTGTGTTTAGCCAGCTTGGGACTTGAGCCAGCAAATGTGTGGCATTGACAGTAGAACTCAATGACCTCAGCTTCCCTGGGCAAGAAATCAAGAGACATTGGCAAGAAAAGACACTGGAACATTGTTAAAAAACAGAACAATTAAAGCTCAAAGTTAGTAGTGTGCCCAAAAGTATGAGAGTTTTTAAGAAACAGATTTACTCAGTTTGGTAGATGCTGTGTAATCTCTACGTAGCTTCACTTCTCATGAAATCATGTAACAAAGCTAATTCCCTTGTTAAAAGCCTTGGTACATTCCCATCATTTCGATGTGTTCCGATTTTCCTATCAAATAGCTGTGGTCGCTGCAATGTTAATGATTTTGCCAGCGTATTCTCTCTCATTTATTCTTTACTGAACTTACATATATACTTTAATCTTTCTCTAGTTAATGAACTCCCGTAGCTAAGACATGGCTCCAGATCTAGCTGAGGTCAGAAAGAGGGAAAAACACATTATCATCTGGCAACTTGTAACTATTTCAGTTAGAGGAATTGTTACTTATACTCCAACAATATGTCAAAAAAATCCCAAACACATCACCAACAAGCACAGAGAACTTGTCAAAATGGTGTATCATTAAAACTCTCTCTGATAATTTTAATTGCAGCAGGGAAATAAATGAAACAACCTTTTTCTATCAACCCTGTAGGTGAACAAGGGCTTCGGTCATCATGTCCTCATCAACTTTAAAGGTCATAACCTGTAACAATCACAACCCTCTGAGCCACTTGCCAGTTGCAAAATGAAGCAGGACTATGTTGCTCATCCCATTAAAAACACATCGTCATTGAGTCAATTCCTGAGGAAAACATAAGGCACATCTTCAAAGCTCTTGTTCTAGATTTATACCATATTCTAATTTTATCTACAGTTACTGAAATATCTGTATTTTATTAAAGGAAAATATTTAAGGATTTAAAACATTTGAATGTTTAAGTTAATACTACTGTGTGGGTACACACACATACATGTACTCACACATACATAGGCATACATATGTTAAGTTTTAATTTTTTATGCTATAATCTATAAAAACATCATATAATTTATTGACGTGCAGAAGATCTATTTTCCCTTCCCTTCTTCTGACGGTTTCTCTCTCACCCACATGGTTTATATGAATGATATTTATAACAGAGCTGTTTTGATCTGATAGAGCCTCAGTGAATTTACTGCTGTTTCTGTCTCGCTGTAAATGAACCTGACAAGAACCAGAAGAATCCACAGTTTTATTTTGGGCTTTATAGGTTTTTCCTCACTCCCTTTTCTCATGCCTGGATGGGGTTGGCAGCTAGAGGCAACCCACACATTCTGCAACAACAGATAGCTGTTAGGCTGCAGGAACTGCAGGATGAGATGAATTTCATCTTTGATCAAAAGCAGGGTCAGTTTTCCCTGGCTCATAATTGGTTTGTCAAGGTGTTATAATTTCAAAATCTTTCATGGAATTTTTTCTCTCCCTTACCAACACAGAGGTTTGGGAGCTGAAGCCCAGCTCCCACTACCTGCTCCCAGAACCAGCTATGGAAGGGATGGCTGATAGCTTTTCATTCCAACTTAATGGCTGGGGAGAGGATTAGGGGAAGTGGGGCAGGGAGAGAGGGATTTGTCTGGGTTTTTGCCACACTTCTCTCCTCTGGCTGCTGTGTGTGCCAGCCACTGTTTGCTGGGCTGATGGAAGAACCGGGAGGAAGCTCCGCTGGCTCGGCCCCCCGACTCCACGAGCCCTGTGCCATTCCTCAGAGAGAGAGGTCGCTGCTTCCTGGATTCACTGTGGACTTCTCGAGGGGCCAACACCATCTGCAAAGGAGTTGCTGCCCCTTCCACCCCTCCCTGCCCCGACTGTCACGGCCGCCGCCTCCCGCTGTCTGTGAATGGCACTGCACTGAAGGGGCAGAGTTGGGAAGGGATTCGCTTGAAGGTTTTGCTTACGGTGTTGCTGTTTGTTCTATTCTGGTTTTGGTTATACACATATATATTTGTAGTAAACAACTGTTATCCTTTTCTGTGGATTTTCTGATTAAAGTCTCTTAATTTAAAAGACTGTGGTGGTTTTTAGGCAGAGGCCCCCTTACTAGTCCAGATAGACATCTTAGTTTTCTTTTAAACACAAGGGGGAAAAGAAAGCTGAACAACAGATTTCTTTATGAAAAAAACGCGATCCTTCACTGGATGCAGTTAATAGTTATAGTGTTCGCAAGTAACATAAGCTGCGTACAACCATAACTCTTACTATTTTGAATGTACTGCTGTATTTTCCAAGAATTTATAGGATTTCGAAAAGGAATGAGCATTTCCTCTTTGTTGAGACAAACATTTGTTTCTGTTCTCCTTCAGATTTTCTGCCTAGCACTACATAAAAATGAAACAGTTTGCCTCATTGCTCTAGATGGTGCATAGGAAGGATAAATATGACTTAGATTTCATCCTGCTCTGGAGAAAAGCTGGTCAGGCACTCAATAATTAAAGTTGTTAATTTAGAGTAAGCACTTGGTAGCTACAATCAAATAAAAAATTGCTTTTAACAAATGGGTTTACTTTGAATTTTCTCAGAAGTGTTTTTCCATAATAATACATTTTTGCTGATCTCAAACATAATTCTAGTTCAAAACCAATTGTTGTAGAAAAATAACAAAAAAAAAAATTAACCAGAGGCTTATGCCATGTTGTCTTTGTCAAGTTTTAAAGTACTCCAAACTCAGCTTCCCTGAAGTATGTGAATGAAACTTCAAGAAACTGCACTCCCAGTAATTCATACTAGAATCCAATACAAGCTCTTTTTTTTTTTTTTTTTTCCGGAATGTATCCACATTTATTAGCAACCACCAGATGGGATCCCAGTGTAACCTCAGGGAAGAAAACTAATGGCTTTCCCATCAAGTCATATTTGGAAATGATCCAGTCACTGTTAACATATCCCAATTCATTAGGAACCATTGAATCCTGAATCCAAACACTGTCTAATGCAAAAAGATACTTGAGAAAGATAATTTTGGAAGTTATTTAATTTCCTTCCACAGCAAAACAATCTCTAAAGATATCATGGCAGACCAGAAGCTGCATTTATTGGTTCATACTTTTGTGTTAGTGAAGTTTCTAACAGAAATAAGATCTTAAAATGTAGGGACTGTGAGTGAAAGACAATGTAAAAATAATAACTTCTAAAAATTGTTTCAAATGTATTTATAAGTTTAATTTACATTTGAAAAGGTTTTGCCAAAAAATTTTTTGCACATTTTTTTTTAATTTTTTTTTCTTAAATGAACGTTGAAATTTCAGCTTCTCTGGCTTGTTTTTTTTTTTTTTTTTTTTTTTTTTTTGGTTTGGTTTGGTTTTTTTTTTGTTGGGTTGGTTGGGTTTTTTGTTGTTTTGGTTTTTGAGGTTTTTTTTAAACTTAAACTTTTGTTTCCAGACAAATGAACAGCAAAATTATCATTCACTGGAATTGGCAGGTTTAGTTACAACATGAATTTAGTTTCTTTGTATAGATTTATGCAAATCAAACCCATTTCTAACTTTGTTTTTCAAGTATGACTATTTCTACAAATTAAGCAACATTTATTTTCCTTTTCACTTTTAAATATTTATTCCATAAATTTGCTCAACTGTAGAACTGCATGTCTGATTCTTAATTTCCTGTTTAGATAAAGAAACCCTGTTTTCTGTGGTTTTGTGAGTGAATTTTTGTATTTCCGAAATATTTTTCCAATTTTATATTATATTATTTTACAGTAGCTTACTTTTGAAATACTTAAGATTACATTATTTTTCTCAGCTTCAATGACTGTTGTAGGAATGGATACATTTATTGTAACAGTATTTGCTGGTATAAGAGCAATTTCTTTCTATGCATTCCTAAAAATAAAAACACTTTTTGTTCTGTGAATGCATAGAAAACAGCTTTTGTAGTTTCAAAACTAATTCTACCTTAATCCAAACAGTTATCCTTTTTGATGTTTCTGAGGTTACTTTTAGAATTTTATAAATCCAATTCATTTTTAGCCATGTGAAACTGCTGGTTTAAATCATTGCACATCATTACATTTGGACAATGAAAACAACACAGGCATTTTTACTTGTCTCTGGTCAACTTCACTTCTGGATTTCCCTGACACAAAACCTTAGTTGAAATCACCACGTGGAGATTTTAAAATGCAAATAAAACAAGTAAATATAAAACAACTCTCTTTCCACTAAGTCTCTGAAAATTTCAGTAAAACGGTTCAGTTGACTGATAAGAGGTTTTGTAAGGATCTTCTTTTTAAAAATAAAACACTAAATGTCAGAAAAAGTCATAGATCCCTTTGTGCCCTGTTCTGGAAAAAAAATGACATGCGTAAGGGGAAAAAAGAGACTGAAGAAGCATTTGCACAAAGTAACATTTTTAGTATATTTTTGGTGAATAGCTGCACAGTTACATCAGTAAAAACATGAAGTAGTTTTACACATTTAAATGCTACTCCTGACTAGACCAGGGTATCTGACAGTAATTCCAGCAGTTTTTCAGGCATTTAGGGAAGCGATGAGCCCAAGAGCATCGGGAATCCCCACAGCAATCCCACCCCCCGGGCCATGGCAGTGTTCTGCAGCGCACAGGGCATCACGCGTTCTTCTGCACTTAACTCATGCGCGATGGGAAGCTAAGGATATTTCTTAAACGAAAAAATATTGCACAGGGTGCCGGCGATGCGATTGCCCGGTTTCCCACACGGCCCGTGAGCTGGCGGCTCGTTCCAGTGCCGGTCCGGCTCCATCCCTCCCTCCCTCCCTCCCTCCCGCCGCCTGCCGGGGATGCGCTTCCCGAGCCCAGCACAGCCCCTGCGCTCCCGGGATGCTCTGTGGGGATCCGCGCCTTCTTCCTCCTCAAAATACCTACCGACGGTCCCGTTAGCGATGCCAGGGACGAACTCAGGGGGAAACGGACTGAAGGCACCAGCTCATGTCATCTGTGCCACTCTTGAGCGGAAAATTGACATTTTAGGAGCTGATGCCATTGAGCATGACAGCCGATAATCCAGTCTCTCTTACTGCTGAGTTTGGATAACGCTGTTATGGACAGTGAAATGCTGAGATGGCAATGCTGTGCCTGGCAGACTCTGTGCTTTGTCCTTCGCCCATCACTATTACAGGGCAGTCACCATATGTGAAAGTATAAAGTATAAATTCATTTCCCACTGCTGAGGGTTTCAAGAAAAAGCTTTTCTTCCATAGCAGCAGGGGGAAAAAAAAAAAAAAAAAAGAGAGAGAGAGAGAAAGAGAGAGAGAGAACTTCCTCACATTTCAGTTTCTCTACAACTATCAAGGGATGATATTCTGGAGATGAGTTTCGATAGAATGTGTTAAGGACATGCATTGGTTATTAGAATCTTTCTGGTTGCCTAAGGAAACAGATCTGCTTTTTTATTTTTATAACAATGTAAAATACTGGACACATAGAGAGTTTAGCAGATTAGTATTTAATTTAAACAGCAAGTAAAATAACAACAAGAAATCCACAATCTTCTTCACCATGAGAAAACGAGAAGGCCTAGTGCTTGACATGCACTCAGTTACCTCTTCAAAAGGGATGGATAAAACCAGAGGTGTCTCTATATAAACACACCATACCCCACACTGAAACAACAGTCCCTAAGTTTATTACATCAACAGACCAAGCTGTAACCTTTCCCATGGATGATCTTACACCCTGGTCTCACACTTAAGGAATTTTTTCTCTTCAACACAGTAGCAGGGAAGGCTATGAGCAGCAGTCAAGGCAACCACAAGTATATGGATCCCACTATGGCTGCATTTGGTTTGGAATAAGTGTGGCTGGTTTTGTGTTGTTTTCACAAGAACTCAGGCAGCCTTAAGAACATTTAGGAGAGAAAAAAACAATCAAAGTCTCTGAGAGTACACAGCTGGGGTTCGAATGGGTAGTTTGCAACTCCACCACCAGCTTTGTGCATTATCTGGTGGACTTCAGCCACTGGCTTCTTTTTTTGCATGCTCTAACACCACCACATTCCAAGGGGGGTACAAGGACTTTAGAAAAAACAACGTATCCTACCTTTCTTAGTTCTCACAAACAATTTAGTTTTAAATATCTTTTTGCATATATTTTTTATATTAAGGGAACTAATTTGAATTTTGCATTTGGGGTGAGGCTATTCAGTAGTGATCATGAGCTAAGCCTGAGACTCCATGAGCAAGAAGCTGTTGACACAGCCCTCCCTCTAATCCTTCATCAAAATGTTTTGTATTCACTTGCAAGACAAACTGCAGCTCTGATCTGATCTGCACCAAGCTGTCCCATTTTGCATAAGCAAGGTGGACAGAAGCACAACTGATAGATCTAAAAAGCTCTTGTTTTGTACACAGACATCACAATCCATCAAACCTTAATTTACAGAACATCCATTGCCAAAGTAATTTAAAGACTCAAGGTAGCAAGCTGTACCATGGAATAGGTGTTGCACCTATATGTTATGAATTTGTCAGCTTTCAAAAAAGAGATATTATATATGTCTCAAATAACATGAATGTACAAATAGATCAGCTGGGCTGAGTCAGATAAGCTGTCCTGAGACAACAAATGTGCCTTTGTTTCCCAAAATACTACCCACAAATCCCATTTCTGCACAAAGGCAGAAGTTGAAAAATGCTATAAAATCTACATTCAGACTGTAGAAGTCTTGTAAGAAAATAAATGGCAATTAGAGAGAAAAAATACTAAATAATAGTTTACCAAACAAGAATATAACTTGTAACTGTCATAGTCTTCTGAATAGTCGACTAGATTGAAAATGGAGGAAAAGTTACTGATTGTGGGCTCTGAACATACAAGCCTTTCACAAAACAGTTGTCATGCTACCTTGCATAGGACCCTTGATACACAACCTTCTCTTGCCATACCATGTAATGTTCCTACCATTTCAGATCTTTTATATGGATACATGTGCATCAGAAAAATTAAGAGGCCTGAGAGAGCAATGTTTAAGTGACTGGGATGAGGGAGAAGGGGCAGTGCAAATATCATCCTCTTCCCATTCTGGCTTCTCTTTTCCTTCACGTGCTGTCGTTATTGATAAGGTAAAGCTGAGATCGGAACACTGGAGTTGTGTAGGAAAAATAAAAGGACAGTGCGAACGGTGGACTTGTCCTAATTTTGCAGCTTTTATTAACAGAAGGAAGTTGTTAATTCTTTCTCACTTTGAGCTCAGAAAAAAAAAAAATCCCAATGTCTTTTTCTCCTGAAGTAGGAAATCGTGAATTGGACAATGCAGCTGGAGAAGGGGAAGGAAAAAGTTGAAAAGAGCCCCTTCTTGCAGAAGTGAGCTGTTGGATGGCTCAGCCAGACCTTCCTTGAAACCTCACCCTTAGGTAAGTTAAAATAGATGGGAAAACCCTGGCTGAAGAGACTGATACATAGCTGTAGCTTCAGGCTGTCATCCTCCCAACAACTGCCGTAACTCAGTTGACTATGCCACCCTGAGGAGCAGACTGCTTTGCACCGCTTGGATTTCTTCATGCTAAGGCTGTAGTCTCACAACCCTGTAGTCCCACAACTTCTGATACCAGAATAGTTCACGCTACAAATTAGATACAGATCAGATATCCAGTTTCCATCAAATTCAGAACCCAGGTGACCCAGGAGGGAAAGGTAGCATAATAGAAACAGGCATACACTATAAAGTCTTTGTATAGAACTCCTTTTGTTGTTTAAAAAAAACAGCTGTGACCATGTATCAGGAGAGCACTTTTCAGCATGTGGCTATGACATTCTTCCTCCAGTACTAGGCAGCCCCAAACTATATTTAGCCTCCTCTATAACCAGTGTCAGCTGTAGATAAAGCAAACTGAAAGAATCTGTAAAAGCTCACAGCACTTTATGCACCAGTGGAGCCCACTGTCTGAGCAATACAGCAAAACTTAACAGGGACTGTAAGAAAGAAGACAGATCTCAATTATCCTAGTACTCTACCCTTTACTAAGAAACACTGTCAAAACCACCAGTCAATACATTTGTTTGACCTAGTCTCCAGAACTTCCCTCCTCCTTCAAAAGGCTGTAACTTCATGGTGGCCATGCTGAGATCTACTAATGCCACAGGAGAGGTGGCTGATGAGAGCATTACTTCAGCAACAGGACCATCTGACACAGCCTCGCCTTCACCAGCCATTTGTTCCTGGTCTTGTATTGCCTTCTACTGACAATGCTTTTGTACAGTACAGATGTAAACCAATCCAGCTGAAAAAAATGGGGTAACAGGAGTATTTTCAGCATATCTTAGCTAATTGGTCCCCCAACCCACTTGACTACACAGTGCAAAGAAGGTGTCCCAGAGCACCAAGTTACCAGAAAAGCGCAGGAGCTGCACAACCACCACTGCCACCAGTTAGTTTAGGCATCTGAAATAACTCACTTTAAAAACCAAGTCCTGAATAATGGGTCAAAAAGGGCAGACTGTGTCATCCTCTCAGGAAACTACCAACCATCTGCAGGACATTTAGCAATTTGCTAATTTTTATACTGTATACATACACACATCTTATACACATGAACATTTCAGTAAAATGACAGCATTTAATTCTTTCAGTGATGGCTTTTATGCTTTTAGTTCTAAAGTGACTGCACTATTTCCCTATGTATGTTCCATACATAGGCCCATAATACAGCTACCACAGCACTTTGCAGGTAGGTGGCAAAGGTACAGTGGTGGAAGTTTCAACTAAGCCATTTCATAATAGCACAGTTGCAGAATTTAAAAAAACCTCCACAACTCTGACAGTGTGTTATACAGTTAGACTTCCATCAGTTTGTTTAATCAACTGCAACCTTTTCTCCCTCAAAGAGATTTTTTTTGACAAAGACCAATGAAATATGGTATTATTAGAATGCTGTTTAGAAGATCAATTGCTTCCTTGAAAATCCCTCTAAGGACTTTCAAAATATGTATTTCAACCAAAATCAAGTATTTTAAAATTAATTTTCTATTGTAAAGAAACATGAATTATTTTTTCCATCAACTCAAACAGAAACGTGTTTCAGATTCGGCAGTATAAATCAAATATTCAACTAAAGATTTAGCATTTCCATTTGAAAGTTACTCAAAGCAGATCTAAAGCAAATTCCAAATACAAAATAACATAATCCATGTATACTACGTGTTCAAACCCCAGAAGGTGGAACTTTCCTGCTGTATCCGTAAGTTGCATCCATGCTGCACATGTAGCCAGGTTCCTGCTCTTTGTCTACAACCATTTAGCCTGCATTATGGATCCCACTCAACCAGGCTTTAAAAATCTTCCGTGGCCCACAGAGACCTCTGCCTCCCCCAAGTGAGCTGTGACATTGTACACAATACACTGGTACTAGACTAAGAGCTACCTTCCAGTAAAGACTGGGGTTTATTCCTTCCTTATCCTCTATTTCACCTCAAAAAAATCAAACAGGATGTCTTAAAATATCTGTAGTTTAAGTGAATGTTTGACTTTATCCTGGACACCATGAAGGAAATACCTCACACAGCCAGTATTGTTTCAGGAAGGAAGCAACTGCTAAATAAAAGATCAGTGCAGCATCTGCCGTCTCACAGTTGAGATTCAAATTTTTAATCTGGTCACAAAAGCAGACGACTAATGAATCTGCACAATGAAGATCAGGGCTAGGTCATAAAAGCACAAATAAGAGAGATTATTTAGTTGTGAATATCATTTTCTCTTATAGAGGAAGAAGCAGAGGCAGGACAGAAACAGTTCCAGAGAGAGGAGAGGGTATGGCAAGTGCAGAGGTGGCAGGCTCGATGAAGATGAGGCAGAGTATGGCTGTGCACCGAAAGAATGAAAATAAACTGACTTTGAAGCTGTGCCTTTAGACAGGAGTATTTCACCAATTTGAGTATCTCCACTCAAGAAAACTAGCCTGTTTTCCCACTGGCAGCTGCTTGAAAGTTATCTGATTTGCAAACAAGCATGTTAAAAATAGCAGTGGGTTAAAAAAACCAAGAAGCTCCCCTCCACAATTCCCCAAAACATGTGATAAGCAAAATAAAGCTACATCATTAGAATAGCAAAGAAATAAAATCTGACTGTTTGTTCCATTCCATTCCTGGCTAAACACATTCATGAACACTTTCCTCCACGTGAATCAATTTTAAAGTAGTCCTAATCTAAATGCTAATATTGGGTAAGTTTGGTACCAAAATTTAGACCCATTTATCTAATAAAACAAAAAAAATTGAGAGCAGTGGCTGTTTTTTTAGCAGGGAATGGAAATACTTTTAAAGTACAAAGTTATTAATGGCATATAATTTGGTAATATGTGATCTATGTATTTTACCAAGTCTCATTAATTGTCAATGTATGTGAAAAGAGAAGATGCACTGGTATTTCCTCCAACACCTTTGTAGTTCTTTTTACCTGAGCAACAGAATACCCTTCCCCAAACAATTACAATAATAATAATAAACACACTGTATTTTTCCAGAAAAACCAAGTTTTCTATCACACTGAGTTCTCGTTTGATTTCAGCATACTACTACCTAGTGTAATTAATTTTTAAAAGAATAAATCTCCTCTGTGCCCAGGTTATCACAACATAGACGTATCACAATTTGTGGGCAATTACAGAACATGGATCCCGTCTTGGACAAAAGCTGTGCCCTGTATCAATGAATGGTACTTGAAAAGGCATCATACTGCAGGACCAGTACTGTAATTATTTCCATCCTTGAAATGAGAGATATTTAAAAACACAAGCTTTCAGGGCAACTAACTCTTTCACCTGTCATAACTTTATTGCCAAGTAATATACCCAATGGTAGCTAATCACATGAGTGGCATTTGTTATGCAATCATGCTGTAATTTATCCTACGCACACACTGTAAAGCATAATAGATGAGTACCACTTTAAGAGGAATAAATAGCTACTGAAAATACATACAGAAAAGAAAACTCTCTCAAACTTGGAAAAAAAGCTTAAACAAAACTATTTTATTTCCATTCTGTACATTCTGATTTTCTGATTTTAATAATAAAACAATCAGTCTTCCTTTCAGTTATTTCATTCCTACAATATTTCTGTTACAGACAACAGTGAAATATTTTTTTGTTTTTTGTGAATTATAGTCAGACTGACACTCTCATTTTACTCAAAGAAATTTCATGACGGTTTGGTGTTGATTTCAGCACATAAAATTTTTGAAGTTACATGTGAAAAGTCCATTTCCTTAATTACCAGATGTCAAAAGCAACACAAGTCAGTTGCAGTAATTTTACAAAAGGATTCAAAGGATGAAGCAAGTTTACAGAATCCTTTGGTTAGATTTGCTAAAGTTACACTTACAAAAACCACAGTACAAAAAACATTTGGTTTAATTATTTTTAGGATTTCCTTTAAGATTTTCAATGTTCACAGTATAAAAGATGAAGACCACCCGCCCGTCTCCCCCCACCCCCCTGAAAACAGGCCACAGACAACTAGTCTAGTTAAAGGCACTCAGATTGCTTTTTAAGTTCAGCAGACACCAAGCTGATACTTGTTTTACCATTTGCTGGCCTAACAGTCTCTTCAAAAATCCACTCAACACAATAAATCAGTGTCCGAGCACAAAAATATCATGAACATATGTGAGAAATTTATTTTGTTGAGTAAAATATTCATGATCTTACAAAATTGATTTTACCAGGTGAGGCCTTTGGCCAATTTTGATTTTTTTTTCCCTTTAACACGCTGTGCCTTAAGCTTCTTTCTTTGCCTGGAATTCATCCATATGGGATACTGTCCATGCTGGTCTAGAAGGGTTTTTTTGTTTCGTTTATTATCCACATCCATTTTGCAGTCATCTGAAAATGAAAGATATTTACAGTGAGTAGAATACCTGAATTAGTCTGAGTCGAAGATGAAGACAGGTAACGAGAGTAATAAAGGAAAGAGCTGAAATACAATGATGGTATGAAGAACAAGCCAGTGATGCCACACTTGCTTCAAGGAGTAACCATGGCATCAAGCCTAACACATTTAGAAGCAGAAATAGAGCCTTCATCTCTAGGATCAGGAAGGCTGCCCATGACAATGGTTGCTCCCAAACACGGCATCCTCAGCTAGCTAACACCCTATGAACATCACGTCTCAGTGAGACAAGGCTGCAAGAGGAACACCTTGCTAAGAATTGATTAGAACTGTGCTCTACAGTTTCATTTCAACGTTGTTTCCAAACCATCCACGTGCAACTCAAAGCTTTATCATGTTGTGACTGTGTGATGTTAGGAGACAAAGCTCATGAAGAAAAGGCCAACGTGCTGCTTCAATAGTTAAAGTGCTGCTGATAATCTGCAAAAATCTGCACTACAGATGTGCTTAGGGAGCCCTAACTTGGGATACAAATACTTGCAGTCAGCAGACAGTCAGCACAGGGCCCTACAGCCTGATGCCAGAAGCAAAGGCTGATCCAGCATGGGACAGGCAGCAAAACAGCCCCAGCTCCAGAAACGTCATGAGGTATCACAACATGACAGCATAGTTTTCCAAATGGGATAAGAGATACAGCCTCCAACAACACCAAAAAATTCAGCACCATATAAGCTGCTTCTCCGATTTCTGTCTTATCACATGACGGGTTAATCTGTTATATGAATTTTGACTGCTAAAAAGCACATCCACAACAAATGTCTGCTGCAACATAAACTAAATGAATACTCCTGGACAAAAAACACCAGTTGTTTACACAGCACCATGTTTTCATTGTATTTTGCAATCTCAAAGATGCTGTAGGAATCAGTAACAGGAAGAAACCCACTGAGCAGAAGCTGTCCAGGGACATAAAGAAAACCTATCAAAGGGGTTAAAGATAAAGAGAAAACAACCTAAAAACTATAAAGGTTGGTTATCAAAGTAGACTCAATAGATATTATTAGCTTGAAAAATATGTGCATCCCTACGAAGTTTTAGAAACAGCTACAAACCACTTTTGACCAAAGGCTGATCAGACCTTCCATTATTTTTTTCCTAACAACAAAAATTGGAAAAAAAAAAAATCGCAGTGTGCTGTGAAAAATACCTTAAGAGTAACACAATAAAATGTCCCTAATATATACCTATATACTTTCTTGGGCTTAAAAATTATTTACCTGTCTATGAGGAGTACATATTCCAGACAAAGTTTTTATCTACTTCACTCCTTTTGACACTTGGCGATGCAAACTCCCTTGTATCCACAGTTAGTGTTGAAAAGTCCTCAAAGAAGACACCATTATTTTCACAAAACTTGCAGTTGTTTGTGAAATACAAATACTCTTAGGTATTTCTGAGGCTCTCTGCAAAAGCCAAGTGACACCAGCCACTTGTAGAGAAGTTGCCCGCAGAGTTGGGAGGTGAAGGAATGACAGATGGCCATGCATTTACTTTAGAAACTAAGTTTAAGGCAATGATTTTTCCTTTAGATTCAGGATCAGAAGGCTGACAATGTTCCAAAACATTTCAGAAATTCAATTCTAACAATCCCATAAAAAGCAACTTTTACACCTGGTTTACAAGACACATCAGAACCATGGATAAAATTTCAAATTATAATTTAAGCTATCCTTAACTGGAGAGGTGTTTTTACATAACATTCTCTTACCATTTTCAATATCAGAACATCTAAAGTGCCATAAATTGGAAAAGCAAAAAGGACTATGATTTAGTTCGGACTTCAGTTTTCAAAAGAGAAGGTATCTTCCAGACTCCTGTCCAGTATGCAGCTATTTAAAACCTTTGCTTCCACTTCCTGGGTCACTTTCTTTACAGATTATATCCTACTTAAGGCACAAACAGGAAGATGCCATTATCTGTAGACACCTAACACCACCCACTCCTGCACCGTGTGCAAGGCAGCATTAATGAGCATACAGAAGCTGGCTCTGTACTTCCCTTGCCTTGAGACAGTACATTTAAACAGCAAAAAAACCCCACTACATTATTGATAAAAATTTCTATAAAACTGCTTTAGATTTAGTTTATATGTTTAGTGTCCTTCTTAAACCAGGATGGAAATTATATCCTATCTCTCGTTTAACAGCAAATATAATGCTGTGGCTGGAACAACTGCTATGCGATCATTATTCAGTCACCTCATGTTTTCAGAGACATGTCTTTCCACAGAACACTACACAGCACCTCTCCATAAGGCATATTTACATACTAAATACCAAGTGTCAACAACCTTGTTCCACAAGTGACCAGATGCAGTGCTTTAACAGTACTTTTTAGCTTTAAAACCTAAGTTTTCCGACTGGCTGTTCTCGGCCTGCAACGATGGCGGGCCTGATGCCCGCAGTGAAAGGCCACCCAGAGCCCCACTCACCCCTCTGCTCCAGGACCTTCTCGGGGCGCAGCACGGTCGCCACCTCCTTGACCTCCTCCATGACAATATCCGCGTTGGTTCCCAGGATCTTCTTCAGCCTCTCCAGCTCCTTGGGCGCGTTCTTCTTCCTCTTCTCCGCCCGCATCTTCCTCCTCCACTTGCTCCTCAGGCTCTTGGCCATGTCCTGCGGGGGCAACAGCGGGGCCCTCAGGCCGCGGGCTGTTCCCCGCTCCCCTCACCCTTCCTCACCGGGCTGTTCCTCCCGCCTGTCACCCCAGCCCCCCCCCCGCTCACCGGGCTGTTCCCCCCTGCCCTCGCACCCGCCCTCCCGCTCACCGGGCTGCTCCCCCCTCCCCTCACCGGGCCGCGCACGAGACCTCCGCCAACCCCCGCGCCGCTCGCGCATGCGCCCACCCCCCGTCGCGGCAGGCGGGCCCTACCGTAAGTCTCCGAGCAGGCGCGCAGCCGCCGCACCGCGTTATGCGCAGCCAGCGCCGCGTGCCGAGAACGCGGATGGAGAAATAAACAAACACGTGCTTCATGAAAAGCGAGGTTTTATTCTTAGCTACTGCCACGCATTTCTGAGTGAAACCCTAAGGCAGAAGAGAGATCATCACAGTCGCTTAAACCAATTCGTAATCTCACTTCAACAGCCTCAGTGCAGTTCCAGTGTGGAAAACACAGCTTGTGGCAGGACATGCATCTTTTCCCAATTACTGCATTGCCTCGTGGCTAGCCTCTCACTGACGAGACAGGCGAGCAGTAACAACACCGAATAGGAAGTAAGAAAGCCTTTCTGAATTGTTTTCACCCCATCTGCCCCTCCAGGATCTCAACAGCTTGGGAAGCAGCCACAGTCACAGTGCTTCTCCCCTGCCAGCAACGGGCTGCAAAGTTCATTCTCAGCACCCTGAAGTTCTCCACTCTCGGCTGCAAAAACAGACTAAAGGCTTTTTTTTATTGACACAATTCACCTTAATATAAACAAGTTGATAAAATCCCAGAATCTATCTCCAAATGATTTTTCAGGACACTGAAAGATAGACAATAAATAATACTAAAATGAAGAACATTCCCTTTGTTTTAACACCCTCACAGGTTTTAGTGACAGCCCTTAACAAGATCAGAATACCTGTCAATGACACATAACAAAAACTAAACAAGTAACAATAACCAAACAAAAACTAGAAAAAAAAATAGCTTAGCAAAACATTGCACAATGGTAAACTCAGGCTACCCTTATGTGGCACACACACTTATGATCAATCCCAAAGAAAACATTTCAAGCAACTACAGAACAGCAGAGAAGCTTACTCTGGAGCAATAAGAAAGTGGCAAACTTTTTAATCATTAATTATGTCAAGTGCAAATTAAGTGATTAAAAAAGTGACTGTAATGATGACAGCATGTTAGCTGTGTAAAATACATGGCCTAGCCAAGAACTGTAGCTACATAAAAAGCCTTTTTTTCCCCTAAGGATAGATCAATATTCATGGAATGAAAAAATAATAAAGATTCAGTCTCTAGAAAACAGAACTACTGAGTTTGCAGATCATCCAATGCTTCACTTTAATTGCACTATAGTCAAACCACACCACTTCTGGCTATTTTTTATTAAATGCCTCCAGTAAACGCAGCAGGTGTAAGAACAGATTGATGACGTCCAAGTAGAGATTGATTGCAGCCAGAATGTACTCTTCAGGGGACAACTTGTGCATCAGCAAGTGAGTGTCATAAATAATAAATCCACAGAACAGAAGAGCTCCAGCAGCAGCAAACACCAACTCTATTGTTTCACTGTAAAAAAACAGCTGGAAGCAGATAAAACATGAAAAAAATATTTGTAAATTTCATTTTTTTAAAATATTAAAATCCATGCATAATGATACACTTAAAACACAGTCTTTCTACTGTTATGTACACAGAAACATGGTATTATGATGACATTTCAATGTTCTTATTCCATGTATTCCCCAGTCACAGCCTCTTTAACTGAGTAAAAGTGCCTCCATTTAAGAGGGAGGAAACTCTGGTCTCCACAATATTAGCAACAATTAGAAAAACAAAATTCAGCTAGAACCCAAATAATCTCCTTCCCAGTCTCGCAATCAAGCAGTGGATCTAGACTGACAAATTTTGTCAGTCAACATAAATACCACTTTTACATTGGCAAAAACAGCACCCAACAAAAGTCCAAATTGAAAATGAGTGGTTAAAATATCAGCAGTGTGATCTAGAACAGTAATGGATCTGGTTAGGAATTTTCCTTTACTAAGTTATATTGGGCTCTCCAAAACCTTTTTGTTCTACTAGAAGTTAGTAAAAGCTCTGGTTCCAAGCAACCTGATCTAGTGAAAGATGTCCCTGCCCATAGCAGAGGGGGTTGGTACATGATGATCTTTAAGGCCCCTTCCAACCCAAATCATTGTGATTTTACGAATATCTTTTAACTATGAACACAAGGTATCTTACCCTCAAGAAACCAGAGATGATTAAAATCCATAAACAAGCAAAGAGGCTGAAAAGAAATAATTATAAGTGTGAGCAACAGTATACTTTCTTTTAAACTTTACTTAAAATATCCTTCCTGCTTACAAAACCTCTTCTTAGATGCCAACTGTTGATTGGTGTCAGCAGTAAGTTTTATAAAACTGTCAAAAGTTACGTTCTCAATTTTTTTAAAAAAATATTGGACACAGCTGCCTTCTGTCTCAGTGAAAAACCCAGGTAAACTAGTTTTCTAGTGTTTTTAAGAATCATAATCACAGAAATGAATTTACCAGGAAAGCAGAACTGTGTAAAATTAATAATTTAAGACAAATAAACCCCTCACCATTCCCTTGAAGCAGGTTCTCTTGACCTCTATTCCTTATTATACCTACAAAGCTTGCTGTAAGAAAGGAAAAACAACCTTAAAAAAAAAAAAAATCATCAATATGACGAACATACCCTGCTCCAAACTTGCTGAAGTCTCTCTTTGACTGCAATGTATATGCAGTCAATCCAAGAAATACAGCAGTAGTAAGAATAAAGGCTTGCAAGACAATGGAGACATCGTAGAAACTCACTGTAAACAGAAAAAATAATCTGTCAATTAAAGAATACTTCACTGTGTATTTTATCTTTTCAGGAAACAAAAGTTTAAACTTTCACAGACAGGGGAAAAAAACCTTAACTGTGAACAGAAAAAAGTAAATTATGCCCGAACTTGTCTTTGTAGTTTAAATTCATGGTCATAGGACTCAGGGGCCTTGAACTAGTGAAGTTTGACAGTTACTTTATAGCGGTAGCTTCTGACATGGAAATAACAGGTCTTCCCTGCTCACAACTAAAGAAACACCAACAAAACAAAACAAAAATATTTTAAGCATAGGTAAGTGAGATCTTAAGGGAAAAGCTATCTGAATTTTTCAAGGTACTGGAACAAGGGGAAAGAACCCAATCCTCTGTAAAGGCTCAAAGTTTTGATTAGGGGATAGGAAGGGAAAGATTACAGAAATGAGTGGAACCTTTTTCTTCCCTCTTTCCTCTTTAATCTTTCCTTTCCCCAAATGACTTTTTTTTTTTTTTTGCAGGAGATCATAAGCCACAATGAAGAGGTTTCAGCTTACGCTGGAAACTAAAATGCAAGGTGATGCTATGATTTGTCCCCACACGATCCCATTTCACAACTGTAACCATGAAGTACAGAACTCTCCAACTCAAATTCCCTTTAAGGAAACTGAGGGGAAAGATACGAATACATTAACTTTCAGATTAGCTCTGTTAACAGCTGCCTTATAAGCACAAACATTGCTAGCTAGACTGAGAATGGATGGCACAACTCATTTCTCACTTCAGGTTTGTACAGTTTCAGTTTTTGATCAGCATGCAGTTTTCTCCCTTGGTTCCCTGGTTTTTGCTAAGCTTACATTACTGTCATTAAAATGTTCAAACAGGATTCATTATCATTTTAGTCACATCTAGAAAACTCTACGGCAATTAGCACAACATACTGGATTCCTTTTCCAAATTCTTTATGGAATCAGACAACAGGGATGGCTACAATTTACCTGTAATGGCAACTGTCAGTGCTTCCAGCAGTGTCTACAAAAAGGAAAACCAAAAAATTACACAGATTAAAAAAACAGACCACAAAACATTTAGATGGAGACCTCACATGCAATGAGTCCCATTCTGAATAATCCCAGCACACATTACTTTAGGTCTCCTGTTAAATCTTTGTGTATGAAAACATGTTTAGTTTTCAATAAGAAAATGGCAATCACACTGTCTCACTGATCTAGAACCTGTGTTACATAAAAAGTAAAGTGTGTTACTTGTTTATGTCTACAGAAAAATGCCATTTACAATTTCTGCTCAAAATATTCAGCATTCTTATTACACTTCTTACAAAGGGGCTATAAAATTAATACTCTTAAAAACTTGTTAGACAGCTGTTTAACACCAACATAAAGTGTCTGCATCAGCTTCCTTTTCCCACTTATCCTTGTTTTGAAACATCTAATTTTAAAACATATTTTCAATGTCTGGGATGAAGGCTAGTATGGACCCTGAGTTTTTCTAAATGATAATTTCAAACTAAGTTTCAACACAGTAGAACATGAGAAAACTCGCTATGTCATGAACCAAGGAGTTCTAACCAACAGACCATTTAACCCATATTTTGTTTAAACCAATTTATGACAGAGATTTGAATTCTTCCATTCCTACACAAAGTAATACTTAAACTGCCATTTTACAAATTCGCACACCACATTTGGCCAAACTATTACATCAGTCCTTGTTACAGCTGCACTTGTTAAAAGTTTTTAAACATTTGCCTGCAAGACTTCAAAAGTCTGGAAGCATTTAACTGGTCTCACCATTCAAGCAATCTATTTACTTACACAGCAAAGATGTCCTTTGTTTTATCACAAATACAATTTAGGCAACTCCTAAAGCATCGAATTTTAATTGAGCTACTTTGACTTTTCAGAAGATTGATTTGCTACATTATGGAAAACAACCAAGAGCAACTAATAGTCTGTATCTACAAATTCAAAACATCAGGCAGGAGACTGAAATTTGAGGACAGCTCTGACTGACCTGCTTGTGCTGGAAACACGCTCAGAATTTAGCATTAAAAAGACAACAATTGAAGAAATAAACACATAAGGCTGATTTGGGTCCCTGCTGGAGGTCATCCAATAAACAAATAAGGTAACAGGAATGCTTCTTCCTTTCCTACTGAGCAGCTTCATAGAAAAATGACTGACATCAACAGAATAATGAGAGCAGATACACAGACAGATTTCTACACACACACACAGAAACCTGACATAGAGGCTATCCAGAAACAACCTGTGGACAGAATCTCCAAAAAGTAGCACAGACCTTTATAATTACATAGGATATCTTCAAGGAATACAAGAAAAACAAATTACCCACCACTAGCTCCAAGGAGTTTATCACAATGCAACGCATTTTGGGGACTATTAAAATTGAATTTATAAATACTTACAAATCCAAATAGCAGATATAAATTAACAGGATGGTGGTGTCTGTAGAGGGTCAGTGCCACAATTATAGCCAAAGAACCAAGCACAGATATCAAAAGCAAGGCAGGCCTGTAAAGTTCCATAGGAAAAAAAATACTCAAAATTAAACTGAAATAGCTGAAAGACCGAAAAACAGTTTATATAAACCCAAGTTTTTAAGTGCTCACCTAGATACAGATATCCACAACAAATGTAATGCAAGTCTATAATAAAATTGTTCTAAAACATATCATTACAGATAATCAGTTAAAAATAGTACAGTCAAAAGTAAAGAAAACTTCTTCATACTGTAGATAAAGACTGCCCAGGAATCCATTACCGGAAAATGAACCCATATCAAGAAGATAATATTTTAGTTTCGTACAGATGGATTTTAGTATATGTCATATTTTGCCTACTATGAATTCCACATTCACAGAAGTGTTTTTTATAAACATCTGAATGCAACAAACACGGGCACTAATTGCACCAAAGAAAATCAACCTCTAACCCTCAACACTGACCAGTCAGTATCACTAAATCACTCAAGCAGGCCTCCAAGAAAAAACTTAACCAACATCAAACAAAAAATTAGAACAGATCTGAGCAGGTCAATTTTAAATTATCAGATTTAAGTAAAAAACTGCAGTGTTACAACCTCTGTTGCATATACTATGGCTTATACAGAAACTGAAACTTTCATGTAATGTTTGATCCTCCTTTTGTATTTGGTCTTTGAAGTGAAAGTAAAAGCAAAGTCTGCAAGCGCACTTGGAGGAAAACAGAAACTGGACTCCTTTTCCAGCTGTTCTTTTCCCTGGCCCATTCACCACAGTTTGGATATCGAGACTTGTTTTTTTGCCATGAAAACCTGAGATGCAAAAAGAAGCAAGCCCTTGGAAGTTTTAGCAGACTAGTTTTCAAGGAAACAACCAACCAACCAACAACACCATGGAGAAACCAAAAATGGGGGAGGGAGGAAGAGGAGTGAGACATGATTCTGCTTTTTGAGACAGGTACCTATAAGCAGCAGCATTCCAAAGAAATTCTAAAAGTACATAGACCATAAAACAAGAAATGTCAGTAATTGGCATGTTCTGCAACTCATGCAAAAGTTTGCATAGTATAAATACTAAAATAAGACCTATTAATAAAGCATTGATTAAAATCAACTTCCACTATAATAAAATTTTCATAATAAACCAAAGAGAAAAAGTCAGAAGAAAGATTATTTCCTAATCAAGTTGCAAAACTTCTATGACAGATTCAAAACACAGGGTATAAAAATGATTAGGAAGACTGAAGTGTTCCAGAGCAACCAACTACATAAACTATACTTAACACATGCTAAATATCTCAATTTCATTTTAGTATTTACCTTTCATGAACAAATGCCTGCACTCCAGTAGAGTACAGAAAAATTGCAGATGTGACTGTGGTCAATAGAACTTGAATGGAAAGAATGCTGTAGACTTTCCGTAGAAAAGCTAGAATAAGGAAAATAAAAATGAAATCACTTTTGAGTTACACTTACAAAGTTCAACAGTAAATCAGGTACAAGTTATCACTTTCATAAGGAACCATTAGAAAGTCATAGTAAAAAACCACAGAGCTTCTTAATTCTAAAATTATGGAAAGTGGGGAGTAGTTCAGGACATATGGGGATATCATACAGAGATTCCCTGTTCTGAATGTAAGGTCACCAAGTCTGTTGGGCAAAATGCTGTGAAAGGAAGAATAAGCTTACAAGAGAAACGATTCAGTCATTGATAGCACAGCCTAAACAAGTTTAAGAGCACATACTACAAGAAGCTGAATTACCTCCTGTTAAGTACACCTGTAAGCCATGAGGGGCTGGGGCCTACTTACTTACCTACTTAGTTGTGCTGTGTACTTACTGAACAAACCTAGAAGTAGCCTCCTAGCAAGCATAACTTTCTCTCCACATTACTAAATGCATATGCAATTTTGCTAATAGCATTATCTCTTTCATATTTATTTTTGCCTCCTTAATTTTTCAAGGAAAGAAAAGCTGTATTTTTATAGGAAAAGGTCTCCTGATTATCAGAATTTCACAACATGCAGCTGTTTTAATTCCAAAATGTATCCAGTAACACTGTAACTACTTCATTAAGGGTTAATGATTAGACACATTCTACAAGATTATTCAATGCATTTAAGACCTGCACATGAACAGCAACGCAGTTATTTCCTGGGCATTATTATGACCTCACGGCATGCCAAGTGCTTTAGTGGAAGAGACAATGTTTTAGCACCTTACAGAAGAAATTAAATCCTTCAGTCTCATGGTTAAACTTCCACAACTACAGACACTAGGTCTAGCATTTATGAGTCACAGAATCAATTAGAATCTGAGACCATCGACTCCAACCTATGACCCAACACCACCACGTCAAATAGACCGTGGCACCAAGTGCCACGTCCAGTTTTTCCTTAGACACCTCCAGGGAAGTGCATTTCTCCAGGGTCCGTGCATCTCATGTATTATGCCTGGACTCGGGGCAAAGCCAAGCCTGAGTCTGCACCGGGTTACCCCTTCTCATGAGAAGACCTACCCCCTTTACGCTCAAATGGCAGGGCCGAGGTCCCTCACCCTCGATGCTTAACCCGGACTCGGTAAGGCCCCGTCTCCGCGCTCACGGCCCGCACCCGCAGGGACACCGCGCAGAACCTCGCTCCGGCCCGCAGCCACGGGCAAGGCGCTGGCACAGAGCGGGGGCTCCCCCTCGCTCGCAGCCCGTACCCATGCGGATGTGGACGCTGGCCGAGGCCACGCTGCTGCCATAGTTGAAGTCGTCCTCGATGGAGCTCCGCGGGTACCGCTGCTGCTGCAGCTGCTCCGCCGCCATCATCGCCGCCGCCATCACCGCCGCCGCTTCCGGGACGCGCCGCCCCGCCCCGCCGAGCGCCGAGCGCATCGATCGCATCGATCGCGGCGGCCCGGCCGTGTGTCCGGCCGTGTGTCCGTCGGTGGCGCGGCGGTGTGGGGCGGGAGGGGC
>JAWWEW010000041.1:33683613-33701682 GCA_035583185.1 Anabacerthia variegaticeps
AAATCCCTACTTCTACAGCTCTAAAAATCCATAAAATACACACTAAAAAATACATAAAATCCTTAGGCATCACTCTTATAAAACCCTTAACTGCTCTTTCTGTACAAATTCCAGTGTGCTTTGTCTTCAGTCGTCTTCACTGGACAGCCTACATCACCTGTAGTGGCAAGTCATTCTGTCGTCTAAAATCTGAGTGTACTCATCTAAAGTAGTTTACCTTAACATTTGAACTCATTTTGTTGTGACCACTTTTAATTCTGAACCTTTTATTTCTCGGCATTTTGAAAAGTTGAGGTCAGATTTGCTTATTTCTGTTTGAGTGTCTAGTTCAATCTGGTCCTGATAAGAACTCCAGCGTGTAATGACATTAATAGTCTGTATGCTGTTAAAGGAAAAAAAAAACACCCTGCATTTAAAATATCAAAGGCTTTTCGCCTCTTGGTCAGGACTACTCTGCAGAGATTGAAGAGCAGGATTCGGCTCCAGGTAAAAACAACTGCATTTATATAGATAGGTACCTACATGTGTACTAAGTGCCTAGGCAACAATTACTGCCCATGGAAATAAGGATGGCATGCATATGCCTAAATATAAGTGTCTGATGTTATTTTATGGCACTTGGGGTATCAATCTCAATTCCATTTGCTCCTCTAGGAAGGCACTGGGCTTGTTTAAATCCTTTGTTGTATCTACAAAGCCAAGCAGATGCCTTGGGTACCTGGAGCATCCTAAAAGGCACCAGATGCCAATGGTTAAGCCATGGCACGCTGCATATGTGGAACATGTATCATGACTGGGATGGAGACACAGCAAGGGCAGAAAAGGGGGGGGAGGAGCTGGCAAAAAACTGAAGGCGTTGATTATTCCTCTGAAAGAACAGACCTGTAGATGTAGGTTCACCCAGAAAACCAAGTCAGCAAACCTCCTTTGATGGAGATGCAGTCCCTGTCTCTGCTGGAATAGCTTTATCTGCACAGAGGTACCCACAGAGAGTATGGCTTTTGTTATTCTGGTGCATATTGGTGCTAGCAGAGCTGGGAGGAGAGGAGGACACGGTCCACCCTCAGGCACTGCTTGTATCCAGGTTTTGTCTAGAGGGGCTTCATAAGGCACAAGGCATGCCTGAAATCACCTCATCTCCTCATGCTGCCATCACACACAGGTTGACCCTAATGTGCAGAGGCCACAGGCAACTTCTGCAGTGCCCTGTCCAGGGGCTGGGAAAAGAAACAAGGTATTCAGTGTCTTTCACCATCTTCAGGCAAAAATACTAAGGGCACCAAGGGGCCTTGGTTGTGAGATGCTTTTACCCATTAAATAGCCCTTAGTGTTCCCACACCTTTTTTTTTCCACAGCTGATGGCTTTCAAGACACTAGAGCTAGAGGCAGAGCTAGAGCTTCACAGCACTGAAAAATAAGGAGGGAAGGATAAAAGTGGTGTGGGATGTTTGTTTTGGTGCTGATGGAACAAGACTGCTGGCAGCCTCATGCAGGCTTTTTTGGAAGTGGGTCAGAGGCAAATCCATTCCTTATTCACAAGATTAGTTTCTTAGCTGTCTGAAGAGACCAGCGTTAAGTCTCAGGATGTGTGTGCCACATATGTAGTTCCTGCTGCCTTTGCATAATGCAGAAACAAAGCTCACGGCTCCAGACATATAGCAAAGTACTTCCATTTCACTTCAAGGTGCCTCTGGAACAGCAGTCAGAAAAGACTACTACTGCAGCTTCCTGAATACTGCATGTGGCCCAGCAACCAAGAAAAGGGACAAATCTCTCAACTGAGTGTTTTCTAGTGTTAATATTTAAAAATGATTTTTACAACATGAGTGAATCTTGTGTCATCTTGACATTCTCAGATACTAGCAGGAATAACAGTGGTTTATTCATCAGTCAGAGATTTGGATAATCACAATTGAATTTTTAGCTAGATGTTTCTTTTAAAACTTGATTTTGACTGATGTGACCAAGAAACATTATTCATTGATATGTGGTACCTTTGTAGAGGCTACGAGCTGGACAATTGTCTTTGTTGTATTCAACATTTTTTCAGCAATTTTGTCTGCATCATCCATGTTGAAAATGTTTTGGAAACTCCAGCCTTCTCTGAAAACTATTCCTTTTTTTTTTTTCTTTTTTTTTTTTTTTTTAAAGTTGAATTAAGGTTAGATGTTTCCAGTGCTTTTAGAACTGAGATGTATGAGCGCCAGAAGTTAATGCCGTGACTTAAAAAGCAGAAATATTACTTCTGCAACAACAAATCAGCTCAGCAGCCCCCGTTCCTTTAAAAAGAATGAATTGTTTCACTGCATGTAAAACTGTGAAGGTTTTGACTACCAGGACTGCTATTAGTGGCATTACCTCTACAAAAAACAGTCATCATACAGTACTTTGGGTTGGAAGAGACCTTTAAAGACCATCTAGTCCAGCCCTGTGCAATAACCAGGAGCAGTTTCAAATAGACCATGTTGCTCAGAGCCCATCCAGCCTGACCTTGAATGTTTCTGGGGATGGGGCATCCACCACCTCTCTATCCAACCTGTGCCAGTGTTTCACCACCCTTATTGTAATCTCTGTGGTGGCTGCCAGCCCACTACCCCCTGGGATCAATATGTTTGCACTGTGGTTAGTAACAGCCAACTTGAGGATACGTGCTGGTTGAGTGGGCTGTAGCATATAGGTCCTGTCTTGTATTGTGAAAAGGTCCTCATCGAAGACACCAGCTGTGCTTGAGCTCTTGCCTTCCTATAAGTGAGGTGTCTAAATTACATAAGCAAGGACAAGGGGTAAGTCCGTGGTGAGACATAACCTTTATACTTTTTACTTTTCAGGAAATCGCAACCATATCAAATTGATAGGTCAAATACACTGATTAAATTTAAAGGAAGCTGTTTTTAACAGGAGTGCTTGATTTTAAGCCTGTTTCAGAGATAGTTGATATTGAGCATGCAGAAAAGCAGCCAGAATTATGTATTAGTGGTAGTTATGCTAAGAAATTGAGCGATCCAGTTTAATTTCTACTGTAAATCCCTAAAGTTGGCTTTTGTGTGAGAGATCTTGTGGACCATTTGTAGCATGCCTCATCTGCATTGTATTGCACCCTGATCCAGTTATTCATTACTGCTTTCGGTTTTTAGAGAACCTTGACTGAGAAAAATAGATTTTAAAATTATTTCTGTAGGTAGTTGTCTCTGTATCTGAATGAGTCAGCCATTAAAGTGTTTGATTCATTAAATCTAATACTTGGTGTTAGACATCTAATTAGAAATCTAATATCTCTGCTAAAATATTAAACATGTTCATTAATACCTGCCAACAAAATAACTGTAATTGCAATTGGACCCTTTTAATGGTGGTTTCTTGATTCCTGGCCAAAAAACATCATTGTTCACAACTGTTGTGCAGTTCCTTTAAAGCACTAAATCCAGAATTAGCAGCTGTGTTTTAGATGCTACCACTTTTCCTTTGGCTGAAAATCACAGTTGGGGCAAGATTTTGCTGGATCATCTCTGTGAGGCCTCCGAAGAGAACAACAGATGAGACAGTTAAAGTATTAACATTATTATAGGTATTTATGAAACTTCCAACTTTATGAGTTTTGGAGAACCTATCCCTTTATATTCAAACATTAATTTCATCATTTTCAAAAATAACTGTAATAAGGAGAGAGTGATCTGTCAACTGGTTTCTGAAGCAGCACTTCCCAGGTATTTTTTAAGTACTGGATTTCAGTCTGAGAATTCCTCTGCTCTGGTGTAAAGCAAGACTGAGATACCTGATTTTAGATGGCTAGGATGCAAGTCATTTCAGGTAAAAAATAAAGAAAAGGCCCCAAACTCGGTGCAAGTTCCTCTTGCAAATTTAAAAAAAAAAAAAATTAGATTCAAATGCCTTCCACTATGCCTCAGAGTTGGTTCCTTCAATGAGCAAATGCACACTTTACGGACTTTAACTTCTAGGGCTGCTGAGGCAGACTCTGAATTTCCCAGGTCAGTGGAGAGTTCCTCTGTGGAAGTCTTCCTTGCCCAGCAACAGTCCTGCCTGTGTTAGAGCAGGGGATTGTACCTCCCTTGTCACGCCTGGGACTGCCAAATAGTCAGACTGCTGATTTTCTGGAGTGCTTCACGATACATGTGGCTACACGGATTAGTTTGAAGATCTGTGTACTTTTTTGAGGGTATGGAATAGGGCTGTATTTGAGACTGCTTGAGACAGAAGTTCTTCCTGGAAAGGTGGGATTTACAGTTCCAATTTAATCGTGAACATTAAGTAGTAATTTTAGCAGAGTTTGCATGGACTTGGCACTGACTTAACAACTTTACTACCCTCTACACTGGTTCACTTCTTTGAGTTTTATACAAAGATTTGTTTACAACTGCATATTAGCCTACACTAGAAGGAATGTGGATGGAGGTGCAGCCTGAAGAACTTTAGGAGTGGACATTTCCAAAGATAAAATTTTACAGGCAACCGTATTTTCATATAACTCCATCCTGAATAACTTACTGTGCAGATCATAATCAGTATGAGCTGAACTGTGGCGGGGCTGCTGTTTGTGCTCGCAAGAGGAGGGCGATGAGTGCGTGGGATTTGGTGGCAAGGAGGGGCTATTGCCTTTTTGGGTGGCAGCCTGCGTTCAGCAGCTTCGGCTAATTATGAAGTCACACTTTTAGTTAACATTTGACCTGTCTATTTCCTTTGTGGTTATCACATTCAAGTGTTACTCAGAGCACAAATTAGTCCTTCAGTAGTGTTTAGGATTGGGACAACATCAGATAAAATAACTTTTTCTGTGCCGTGGGTTGGAGCTCTGGTACACACTTGGTACCAGTGTAAAAGTGTATGGCTCACGGTATGTGGTAGAACCTGCTGGTACTCTGCCATGCTCTGGTGCCAACAGTTTGAATATTTCTTTGCCAGTCGCAGAAATACATATTGTGGATGGTATTTCATATTGGGCTTCTTAGAACTTTTGCCCAGAGATGGAAATGCACACACAGTCTCAAAATACTTTGAAAATTGCCGTATCTGCATCCATCTCCTGAGTGTAATTGATGACAGAAGTTAGGTGTTATCCGAATAGTGAATTCTCCCTTAAACATTCTCCAAATTCATGTTGCTTTTCTCTTCACATTTCTATGAAATTAACATGTTGCTGAGAGGTTGCACTGCTGTGGTTACACTGTGGAAGCACTTAGGAGGCAGCTGAAGGTGTCAGTCCTGTCAGATATTATTCTGGGTGAAGAAATCCCAAGCAGAGCTCCTCCATCTAAAATGCACGTCTGGATCATTTTAAAAAGGATATGATTTTGTTGAAGAGTTAAGGGGTACAAAAGTTTCTGACTTCATGGTGGTTTTGTCTTTCTAATACAAAAAATACTGTAAATTTTTCAGTGCTAGAAAATGTTACCTAAACATTATTTGTATCCTATGTTCCCAGGAAGCAGAGGGTATTATTCATCTAATTTAAGTTTGTGTTAATGGCATTTTAGAGCAAGATTGGGGAACACTGTTCTGTCTACAAGACACTATAGAAATACAGTAGCTGCATAAAGGACACCAAATACTCTGTAGCTGTTTTTCAGAGAGATGTGTAGAAGCAGAACTTCAGGCACTTATGCATTCTATTTGGGAGACCAGTTGTAGCAGTGATTATGATGATCTGGCTGCTTGTACACGAGAGTTTTCCAGAGGCCAATTTACAACATAAGCATTTATGAATTCACATTTTTAATTGGCTGTGCTGTGCTGAATTTTTTAGAGAAATTAATACACTAAAGTAAGCAATGAAATTCTAACAATGTACTGATTAAAATATATAAAACTCAGCAGGTTTTTTTGGATGTTTTATTTTGGTGGTTTTTTGTTTGTTTTTTTTTTTAATTTTTATTTTATCTTAGGAAACAATTAGTGTAGATGCATTCCTGAATCTCATCATTAAGGTAGAAAATACTGAAATATGCTTTGACTGACAGTTTCTAGCAGCACCAATGTGGGAAAAGATGCTTTTCATCAGCCCCACGTATAATTGTAATTCTCATTGAAATTGTTTCTCTAAATAGGTTGATGCTGGGAATATAGTTTGAGAAACTCACAGGCTTTCCTGAAAGTTATGATTCCCATGATGGCAATAAATTACAAAACTCATGTTAAGTGCCTTTGAGTTCTCAGAATACAAATGCAGATTTTTTTCCTTCAGATGCTTACTGACATTCTCCATCTGCAAAGTTTGTTACTTCTGTACAGAATAGAAAGCAAATGTAAAACTGTTGCATTTTTGTGATTTTATACATGTTTTTGTTCATCAACAATCTACCAATACATAGAGACCATTTATGGTATCATTGATGATATTTGTAAATACAGACTAATTTTAGCACAGTTCTATTTTGGTGTTAAACTGTACTTTTGTCTCTTAGGTTATGTCAACCTAAGCACTAGATGTGTATCACTGTGTCCCACCCAACTGATGGGACAGAGTTTGCACTATCCTGAAGTAACAAAAGATAAATTGTCTACTTCAATTAGTAAAAATTAACACTGGCACTGCGTTTTTCTGTGGCAGTAATGTCTTTTATGTGAAAAGTTCTTGATTAAGAAAACCCTAGTCAGGTTTCTGACAATAGAGAGAGTGGGCTTATATATAAAAATATATTACTTTCAAATATTAATTTTTAAAAAAATAATATTTAAAAATCACATCAATTTTAAATATTAAGAGAATATTCTTCTTTCCTGATAAGTCCATTACCAACTTGGCAACATCACTCTTGTGACATAAATGAAAAAGTAGACTAATATAAGGCTTTGTTATATATCATGGTTCCACACCCAAAGGGCAGAAAATTATCCACTGTACCTCTGGCAACATAAAAAATAAAGAACAACAATAATTCTATGTTTTTACATTGCTTTATTATTGGCATTTGGTTCTTTCTAAAAAATGCATTCCCACTTCATTCTTATTATTATTTACTTTTATTGCAGATCTTTGGAGAGATTGAGGAACTCCAAAATGCAGAGAATACGAAAGAGACTTAAAGTTTCCCACGTATCTCCAGCTGTGTTCCTGCCTTCAGCAGGTGTAGGTGGTGAGTGCCCAGCACCTGCCAGTAGTGTTGGTGCTCCCTTATGGCATTACCTTTGAACTGTGGTATCTGGAGAGAGAGAGATAATCCCATGTGGGAGAGTCTCACTTTTCTCTCTGCTTCACAGTCAGTATCCTCATACCACTCTCTTTTCATTTACTAGTTTTCATTCTGTGGACACAGCAGTGAAGAAAGTGTGTAATAGTGGTGACAAAATGTAGAAAAGAACCATGAAGCTGTTTTAATTTTATAAATGGATGATAAATAATACTCAGTTTTCTGTGTGAAACCTTGCGTGCCCATATCTACATGCCCACATTTACATCAGAGGAAACAGAAAACATAATTGAAAATTTGCTGCTTGGAGAGAAAATGTTCTTTGAAGTCCACAAATCAGATACTCAGAATCAAAAATATGCTATAAATTTTTTGGAGCAGGTGTAGGGATGGAACAATGCTGCTTTGCAAAAGCAAGATTGCTACTTTCCTGAGGTCTTGCCCAATATTTCCTTTTCTTTGCAGCAGAAACAGCCTGAAGTTTCTTGGACAATGAATGTTGCACGTGGATTAGTGAGGGCTTCCAAAGAATGGATTGGTGCTGAAGTTATTGATGAGATGTTCTATTATTTCTGGCAGTGGTTTTGATCTACACCCAGTGGCTTGAGCTTTGGATGTAAGCAAGGTAAATGACTTCGCATTTTCCTTTTATGGTAGAGGAGTTGCATCCCACATTAACTTGCATCTGTGCACTATAACTCACATACTGATTATATATGTTTCCTGGCTTATATATGGGCAAAACATATGAAGAAACAGTGAAAACTCTTTAATTCAGAAGTCCAAGCTTAGTTGATTTTATGTTTTAGCTTTTCCTTTTAACATTATCTTCTTGCCAGGCTGCATGTAAACCTCCTTTGTCTAAAAAATGCAACCTTTTCAAGAGTAAAATATTCCAGGGGTTAGCTGAAACTGGTCTTAACAGTGCTGTTCTTCTGGCTTCATGCCTATGGAAGTGATTAATGGTTGGAATTTATGTCACAGAACACATAATAATTCGTTAGAAGAAACTGGATTCAGTCACAGCACAGGCATTTTTCTCTTCCTGTCATTATATTTTGTGAGGACTTACTTATTTCCTGCAATCTCAGCCCATGTGAAGAAGAGAATGACAAAACTTCTGCATAATTTTTCTGAGAATACATTTATACTCCAGATGACCTTTGGAGTAAATTTGAACTATTAGATTTTCCCACATATTTATAGCTCTGGCTGTGCATCTTTGCCAGCAAATCTTACAGGCTTTATCCACCAAACATTTATTTATGGTTCAAAAAACAATTTGCACTTGGAACACTATAGAAAAAGTTCAATGCCATTACATCCAAAGTTAAGCTTTCATTTATAGTCTCACTTTTTCTGTATTGTCATCAGCCAGTGTTACATTCAAATTCATAATACATTTACCTAAGATGGCTCCTTACTTCATCTAATGCCTTTCTGTACTGATAGCTATTGTCTATGCAAGTGGCTTTCCTGAGACCACACTGGCATGTATAAAATACTAGTCCTTTTCTTCCTACTGAGCGATCAAGGATTCTAAAGCTACCCTGTGCCTAGGTATTTTCACTCAAGATTACTTGAACTAGATAGGTATTTTCATAGAATGGGCTGTTCCACTTCATATTAAGAAAAATAATGCAGAAGTTTTAATTTACAAATAAATACTGGCACTTCTATTTCACGGCACTTCATTTCCATGTCAGACTTCATAAAAATATTTGCTTACACTATGCAAGGTATCCTGATGTTGACTACATTAAGATATATTCCTAAAGAAAAAAATGTTTGCTGGAGAGTACTTTTGGTTTGAGAATTTTATCTGGATCTGTGTTTAGGATTTTCTGCTTCCATATGTGGCTTCACAGTGCTCTGGGCATCTCTCCACACCATGATATACTGGGGCTGTTATGTTGCTTCCACCGTGTAAGCTGGTTCTCAGTAGATACTACCAAATGATGATCCTGAGGAAACCTCAAAGGTAGTGAAAGGAGGAACAGTTCTGTGTGATTGAGCAGAGATCCCCATGGAGCAATACCTGGATGTAGAGAGTCCAGGGGCAGAGCGTACCAGGCACTGCATCTGTGTTACTGGCGTGAGGCATGGAAGAAATGCTGCTCTCCAGAGATTTACATTAACTCATAGTTTTCTTGAGCAATGGCCGTGACAGTCTAAGGCCCCAATTCATCAGTGCCATTAAGAACTGTTTCTTTTTAAAAATACCTTTAAATCTGGCCTCAAAATATATGTTTAAGTGCTCTGTTGAATTGAGGATTAAGTGTAACACTTGTGTTATCTTATAGGTTGGGTCTATGCACCACAGGCATTGAAGAGGGTCAAATGGGAGTTCATTTATCCTAATTACTCTGATGTAAGAGGAGCAGAAGGGGGCAGACAGGCAAAAAAATACTTAATCCTGCCATGTACAGAAGAAAAGCATTTTCAGCATGCTTTCAAGATGGTACATAATCTCCCATGTCTCTGCCAATACTTTTATAATTGCACTGAAAATGGATTTTCCCTGTCAACATTAGTTGAGAAACCCTTGTTGCCAATAATTGAAACCTGCAATAGCAATAAATTTTTCCTACGAGTAAATGGACTTTGAAAGTCTCCAGTACAACTCATTGTAAGACACTCTGTTACTGCTGGTGTTTATACCAATCCCATCTCTTCAATGTGTATTTTAAGGATTTCTATTTTGTGAAGGTAAGAAAAGAAGCCATTAAGGGTCTTGATATTGCAAATACTTCTGTACTTCTCCAGCATTAGTCTCTTTATTTTGTATTGAAAAAGAGTATATGAACTTCAGCCCCTCTGAAAATGTTGAAAGGTTATTTCTTAATTTTGATGACAAAATTCAACTGTGTGGCATTTAATGAAGAAAAACAAATTAGACCATTCAGATGGACGGAATGCAGAGTAGACTGTGTATCAAAGCCCTTCAGTGAATATCCAGTCTACAGTCAAAACCAGAATGGTAGCAATTATCATATGGTGCCTTTTTTTTTTTTTTTTGAGTGACATCTATTGTGCTTTTTGCAGAGGAATTTTTGTATTATACGAAGTACCTACTTAGTACCTCTGTTTTTGTAGTGACAGTTTATACTAGCAAATATATTTGAATATATTAATAGGAATAGCCAAAACTTTTCAGTATTTTCACATGATCCAGGTTTGCACTGTGATTTGTGACAGAATTGCAAGGTATGTTATAAAAATGACATTTTCATACACGCTGTGTAGTATTTATACACAGACAGAGCAGTAGCAACCAGCATGGCATGACATGCATTTAGAAAGCAATGGCCCCAAAGAATATAACTGTTCAATTCTCTTAAAAATTTTTAGTTTTTAAATGTTTGGATTATAAATCACTTGCTTAGTGTTGTCCAGTTGCCTACTTTTGTGAAGAGCTCTTAGCAGAATGAAAGGCATTAAAGTGGACCCCATTTCAGCTCTGACAGGGACCATCGGTCTGTCCCCAGCCAAGTTGTAGGTGACCCTGTCTCTAGCCTTGTCCTACCCCTGCCTGGCTTTGGACCTTGTTCACCCAGACCCTGATTTGCAGACTGACTTTCCAGCTTGTCCCCAGACCTGGTGTGTCACCACAAACATGCCTGGCAGTGGGCTGGAGGGTGCCCCTGGCTGCTCCCCCAGCCTGCCCACTCCCTTGCTGGGTTGGTGGGCTGGGCCCTGGACTGTTCACCTTCATGGAGATCACCCGTGGGTCTTCCCCATGGCTCCTTGCTCCTGGCAGAGACTGTGGGTGTTCAGTCCTTCCCTAAAGATCATACAGGTGCAACCTTGATCCTCCTCAAATTTTTGTTGAGTCCAGTGAACTTGTGAGTGTGAGACATGATGTATCTGTAGAAGTTTTGTTGTAAAATGAGAGGCTGAATTCTGCAATTTTAAACGTGCTTGAAACTTCACAGCTATTCTCAGTTATATGAATGAAAAAATTGTGCTACAGTTCATGGTAATCATTTGTGTCTTATCCACATAATGCGAATTCAGATGGATGGATTTTACAGGAACCACTATACAAAGATTGGCTTTTTGCATGAGGCCAAGTATTTACAATTTAAGGTCTAAAAGGAATTTGGTTTGGGAAGTTATGAACAGCTGAAGAGAGAATTTAGAATGGAAGTAACTATAACATTAGCCACGCACTACTACTTATAAATACCAAGCAGTGCGGTTGGGCACTGACCCAGTGTATGCTTATTTCAAGCATCTGCTCAGCTTGAAAATATTTAAGGAATCTCGCTGAAAATGATAGACTTTTACGTCTTCTTTTTCCACCACATACATAAACAGGACTGCTTCAGTGGAGCCAAAATGCTCAATAAAATATTGATGTAAGAAGCAGGAAGAATTTGATGCATTAGGAAAACATAACCATTGAATTTTCATTGCCTGATTTTTCACCCTCTATCCCTTCTCTCCCTCCCCACCTTTTCTCATAGATAAGATATATATATACACATCTATATATAATTCCAGTACAAATATAATTTTGGATTACCATAGTCCATAAAAATTATTGGATTTTGCTGTGTTATGCCTGAGATCCCAAGTGGTGGTTCATATTTGCACTGAAAGTATGGATACAAGTAAGTTCTGAAGATAAACGTCAGAGAAGTTATTAAAAGAGAGAAAAGCCTCTGTAAATTATGTCTAACGCTATGGAATTACAAATATCAACTTCTGTAAACTAATAAAATCCTTTTTTTCTGAATTATCGGATTAAGAGAGGGGATGATCTTAATTTTTTTAGCTTTGATTCGAAGTTAAATATTGTGCAATGATTTTGCTATTATAAGGACTATAAGCAATAAATAATAAAATAATTGCAAAAGAATATAAAAATATATTCATTAGCTATAATTGATTATTCATAGTTTATTAATATTTTATGATATTAAAAAATGTAGCTTTATTTTATAATATTTTAGGATACAATGGAAGTCTTGACAGCCTTTGAAGCAGAGATAAAGAGTCCAAATGACTCTCTTGGTGAGAGTCACAATTCAAAAAGGCACTTTATATTCCTAATTTTATTATTTTTAAATGTATCTAGGTTATACTTTTTCTGGCCAGAAAGATGTGATGGTCAACATAATGGAGAAAACTAGCTTTGTAAATTCTTGGTCTAGTACATTGATGTACATCACATGCAAAGCTGAGGTCTACCATGGGAGAAGTTTGTATGATATGATACCTTTTATGATCCAAATGGTATTTTACAACAAATAGGAGAAAGTCAGGAGCAGGTTCAAAAGCTGGTCACAAATGATAGCATGGTCTTTTCCAATTAAAATCAGATACCGATGATAGACGATGGGAAGATGATGAAATATATATATAATTAAATAGTGGTTTTTATATTACTGGTCTTTTCAAAAACCCCATTCATTTTCCCTCTCACATACTGTATCAGGACTATATGGATTTGGGCACCAGTATTCCTAATGTGCTGCTCAACACAGATATCTCTGTGTGTAGTGGGAAGAGCTCCCAGCCGTGTTGCAGATACTCTGGAGCAGTGCATATGGACCATCATGGCCTGTGCAAGAGTTGTACAGGATTCTGATTTTAAAGATTGTGAGCACCATAATGGTGGAATGCCTTCACTTTTTCTGGTTACTTTGCAATCCTTAATTTAAGTTAGGTCAAGGTAGAAGAACATAAAAATATTTTTGCATGTAAAGTTGAAACATCACACAGCTACAAAGTTCTATGAAGACACAACTAGCTTAAGGATCATAGGATCACAGGACAAATCAGCTGGCAGAGACTTCCAGAGGTCTCTAGTCCTACTGCCTGTTCAAAGCAGGCTCAGCTGGAAGATCAGACCAGGTTGCTCATGGCTTTGTCTAGACTGGCTTTGAAAATCTTAGAAGACGGCAACTGTGCAGCTTTTGACAACCTTACCCCTACCTGACTGTCCCTCATTGTGAAAAAGTTTTACATACAGCCAGTCTGAACCTCTTCTTTCAACTCACACCCCTTCTCTCTTGTCCTTTCACTGTAGACTGCAGGGAAAAGCCTCCCTCTGTCTTTTTGATAACCTCTGCATGAATACTGGACAGCTGCTGTAAGATCCCACCAAAGCCATCTCTTTTTCAGGATGAAGCAGCCCTGGTCGCTCAGACTCTTCTCACAAGGCAAAGCTTAACCATTGTGGTGGCCCTTTGCTAGGTTTACTGCAGTTCATTGGTACATTCTTCCCGTGTTGAGGAGCCCAGATCTGGGTGCAGTGTTCTAGATGCAGTCCAAAAATCATTTGATTTTACTTGGACCATGTCTCTGATCTGTCTCAGTGCAAAAGCACTGGTGCCAGCACACAGCAAGGAACGGGCCCAGGCTGGTAAGGGCAGCAAGAAGGGCAAGCTGCCTGTGCTGGCATCTGTGTGCACTCAGAACTGCTTACACAGCTCTTGTATGGTGTTGGGAAAGGTGTCAGCTTTGGGCTGCCCACGAGGACAGCCTCTTTTTCTTGTATTGGTGAGGCTCTCCTGGCACCAAGGACTTTCAGAATTCCTCTTCCACCTACACCCGAATTTTTGTGCAACCCCTTCTACACAATGATTGTATTTCCAGAAGAAAACCTCAGGTGGCAGCAACACCATAGCTTTTGGAACCAGTCCTGGTCTTCGTGCAGTTCCTCCTTCTGCTATCTGTCATTAGGACTCATTAATGCTTGTGTTTAACATCATTAGCAAACCGTCAGCTGATGAAGAATGAAAGTGTTTTTTCCTGACTGATTTAGTGATGTGCAGCTCTCATTTGGAAGTCCTGCATCCATGTTTTATATATTCATGCAAGCAATGCATTTTTTTATATAATCGTGTAAGATGAATTTGGGTTACCTGGGGTTGATAATGTATTTGAGTTAAACCTCTTAGAGCACTCTCTGAAAGATTTTCTGTCTCCTTTATGCTAGATAGTCATCCATTTTTTGGTTTCTTGTATGTGACCATATGTGACCAAAAAGGAGGAAGGAAGGTATTCAAAGATCACTAGAAGGGCAGTAGGGAATACAGGTGGGAGAAATCTGGGAGCAGAACAAGCAACAAAATGTTAAAAGAAAGCATGATGAGAAATGTAGGAAATCAGATACAGAACACACAAGGGAGGAAAAAGCTTGAGCCTGGTTGGAATAAGAATTGTTTCTTGTAGCTTTTTTTTGGAGGTCTTGAATACCTGCAGTTCCCTTACAATGCTTCAAGACACGGTGTCACAGAAATCAACTGTGGGATTTCAGGCTATTCTCACTTGCAATGACACTGTTCGTCTAATTGGGTTTTTAAGCACTGGACACTAGAAAATTCTCTCTGTTTCCTTGGCTTCACTGGCAGTCAGCCATGATCTTTGGAAGCTTTAATGTTGTTTCGTCTTTCAGGCTCCTGATATTGAAGTATATCGGCAGAAAATAGTAAGCACCAAAACTTTCTGTTCTCTCCTTCAAAAACAGACAAGTGAGCAAAGAACTTACCTCTTGAGCACAATGATTCTGAAGTCGCATTCCTGCAAGTGGACAGAAAAAGAAAACAGTTAAAGAATCAGCAGGGAAATTGCCACTAAAAGGAGACTGGTGATGGGCCATTTCTCCAGCACAGCCCTGAAAAGACCATGCTTCCTGATGCCCTCAGAAGCTTGCAATCTTCTTTCATCTGGCTGCAGCATTAGAACAAGATTTTCATGGTATTATGGGAGTGAAAACCAGACACCAAATGACATTATCTTCTTTTGCAATGGAAAATAAAGAAAAGAGTGATTTTATTCAGTTTCAGTGGACTCTGGTGTATTTTTGATGGATCCACTACATTTGATAGTGATTACAGCACGGTCTTTGATACTACCATCTGTTTATGTCACCTTGGCCTGGTTTCAGCAAAGGTTAAGTCATTATTTGGAGAAGTGCATGGATATAAACTGACCAGAGGTCTGAGAAGAGGCAGCCCTACTACCTGCTTAACTATGCCTCAATGCAGCACTAGAGGGTGAATTAGAGAACTACAGCCCTGGCTGGATTCCCTCTGCCCAGGACTAGGATGAGAAATGGGAGAGTAGTTTGCATCCACATAGGCCATCTCTTGCTGTATGGGATTCCTGAAGCAATACAAGGAAGGAATGTGTGGAAGGCTGCATGCATGGCATTGCTGTTTCAGAGACTGCTGCCAAGTGGGGGTAATGCCACTATCCACAACAATCTGCAGAATACCTCTAGGAAGCAGATAGATTAGGATGCTGTGTAGTGTTAAGATGATGACGGCATCTCAAAGCTGGTACTTTATTTCAGAGTGGTGGGTGATGTCAGTAGGCTGGTATGCCAAATCAGCATCTACAAACCTCACATCTCATCATGCAGCAGGTGGGTAGGTCAGCAAGGCCAGATGTCTAAGATGGTGCCCTGGAATGCAGAGGATGCCTATAGAGCAAGCCAGCCTGAACACTGTGTTGTGTACTTATGCTCACTAGGCAGAAGTACAGGAACATTCTCACACTCTGTCTAAATTGATGTCATACCTGAGCAGATCCTCCTTGACTACCTGTTCCTCAGATCAGCCAGGCTCTGACCTGTGAGCATTCCCACAGGCATCAGCAGGGCTACTCAACCTGTGGCACAGCTGAGGACAGCCACAAAACTGGGCCAGTGCTGCTGAATCTCGGTGCAGAGTGGAGCAGGGGTCTAACTCCAGTGCCAGGTGCTGAGCCCATCCTCTTCCAGCACCCCAGCACTCACTTCAGAGCCTTCTTGTTGGAGCCCCCAGTGGTAGTGTATAATAGGTAGTATCTTTGGCCAAGATGGTAGGCAATTTTGCATCGCAGGTCAAGTATATAAAGCTCCGGTTGCTTCAATACTGAAAGGATTTTGGGATGAAGAGTAAAAGAAACTCACGGTAGCATTTCCTCATATAGTAACAGTTTTTCAAAAACCTCAGTTATTTCTAAGTAATACAAATAGACCTTTTAAAATTACTTATTCACTGGAGATCATTTAATGTCATTTTATAAATGTACAGCCTAATTAAAGTACAATTGCTAGTCTATTAAATATCTGATTTGCCCATTCTTCATGTTTATTATTATGAAGCACAGTATTTTAAATCATGAGTTGACTTCAGCACAGAGTTTATATTAATGTACAATTGTTGATTTGTACTTATATTTGTGAGGAAAATTGTGAGATTTCCCTGGACAACCTAATGAATATTTTGCATTAACTGATTGTCTGCTATTTAAGCTTGCATAACTTCTTCCAGTATTGGAAGAAATAATTGCAAAGCTTCCAGAACTGCTTGCATTCCTTACATGCCAATTGGTACTTTTATAGAATTTGGGTCTCTTACAAGATGGCCTGTTCTCCCACACACTGTATATTGTTCTTGCATATTTTGAGGCAAGTTTCTATAAAGCATCGCTGAAGTCAGTGTAAAATAAGGCCATCTACACAGGCTTGAGAATAAGAAAGCTAAACTGATTAGAAAATAGAAAGAATAAATATTTGGATCAATCTAGAGTGTACAAAGTGACTAAAATTGGGTTATAGCATGTTTGGTTTTTTTTCAGTTGCAGTGGGAGGACTACAGAGTCACAAATGGATGTAAAAATAGCAGCCCCAGGCAAAGGTTGTTTCCCTGTGATATGTGGTAGGGAAGATGGATGAGGAAGCCCAGTGTGAACTGTATCCTCTGTGGTGGGAAGTTTTAGAGCTGTTTCAGCAATGTGGAAATAGTGTTGGTGCTTAAAATGGAGCAAATGCTGCTGCAGACAGCCTTTGGGTACTTTTACAATGTGTTATGGTAATGTCTCTAGATCAGGTCCCCATGTTCCAGGAGTCAAAATCCACCAACTCTGCTGCTGGGTTCCTCTGGCAGGGTGCAACAGTGAGAACATCTTAGCCAATTCTTACTGTTTCCTGCAGGGATCAAGGGCCTTGAGACACTGAAGGAACTGCCAGGAGTCTGTGTATGACCAGCATATGTTCAAAATAACAGCCACGGTGCAAATGTACCTTCAGGCTAGCATGCCCCCAGGAACCACGCAGGCAATTTCAGGTGTGTAATTACCCTCCCCAACTTCAGCAAGACTTCTCAAATGCTTGTTATTGTGAACATGTTCAAAGTGTGAGCCAGTGTCACAAAGCTGTGACAGCTTGACATCTCATGCCTAAGTGATTTGTGACAGAGGTGGAAGAATAGTCAAGTGCTTTAAAAAACTCTGTTTTTCCATCCCCTCTTCCCTGAAGGAAAGTGGAGCTTCTTTCTCCAGAAAGCTTATAGTATCTATTTTATGAATTATTTAGATGCAGTGATAATCAGTCCACACACTTATCTATGCACTTTTTCCTCTTTTTATGTCCATAGTTACACTTAATTTTTATACATATACAGAGGAATAGGAAAATCACAGAAATGCAGCACAGAGAACAAAATGAGACTTTCAGTGGTAAAGAATTTACTGATTTCCGTAGGAATAGGCCTATTTAACAAGGGTTCCTAGTTTTCATCTTGAGATCCACCAGTCCATTTAATGCATGACTTTGGCCTCTCAGCTGCTAAGTCAAAATGTCATGCTAGTTCATGTCCCATACAGATATTTACATTCATACCACTTCCTTGAATTCAGATAGAGCTTAGAAACGGTATTATGCAAAAATTTAGAGAAGATGGTAAAAGAAGTACCAATTCTATCATCAGCCTGTTCAAACTAAAGACTGGAAGTGAAAACAGACAGCCTTAAGGTCTGGAAAAAGATTCAATTTTGGTGAAGAATGGGAAGAAAGAAAAGAAAAAGGAGAGAAGGAGAGAGAGAGAAAGGAAAGAAAGAAAGAAAGAAAGAAAGAAAGAAAGAAAGAAAGAAAACGAAAGAAAGAAAGAAGGAAAGAAAGAAAGAAAGAAAAAAGAAAGAAAGAAAG
>JAWWEW010000041.1:33701782-33717240 GCA_035583185.1 Anabacerthia variegaticeps
AGAAAGAAAGAAAGAAAGAAAGAAAGAAAGAAAGAAAGAAAGAAAGAAAGAAAGAAAGAAAGGAAGGAAGGAAGGAAAGAAAGAAAGAAAAGAAAGAAAGAAAGAAAGAAAGAAAGAGAAAGAAAGGAAAGAAGGAAAGAAGGAACGAAAGAAAGAAAGAAAGAAAGAAGGAAAGAAAGAAAGAAAGAAAGAAAAGAAAGAAAGAAAAGAAAGAAGGAGAAAAAAGGAGAAAACCCTGAAGTATTGTATCATAGATTAATATCCTGTTATTACCTTGCAATGCCTGTAGCACCCTTGGTGATAGGCTGTATTAAAGAACTGTAGACAGGTAGTATCCAGCTTGTCCCAAGAACACCAATCTACCACGGGAAATGAGCATGCAGAAGGCCCTACCCAAAAGTTCTGTATTTCTACCAAAAATATATTCTATGATGTGTTGTTGATATATTGGCTAATGACTCCAGCTAGTCATGTTCTGGTCACCAGTTGTGACTGTAGCACCCAATTGTCACAAAGTACCGATCCTCATTTTTGTTGTAACTTTCTAGATTATATTGGAAGCGGGTTAAAAATACACTTAATTATGACTTTTCTTTGTAAGGTGTGTGGCATGGAAGTGGATTGAGGTCCAGGTTAGTTGGCTACACTGGGATCTTAGATCTGGAAGCAAGCAGAGGCTTTTCAGGCAAAAAGCCTTTGGTGATGCATGAGGAAGTCATGGTGCTCATTGCAGGTGCTTCCCAGTGCAGATTCAGGGACATAAGAACATTCTTATGTAAAGGGCAAAGGATTTGGAGGAAAACAGTGAAGTGGCAGGGTGTCTGAAGGTGACAGGGTCTTGGCTGATGGTTTTGATTACAACTTGCATGATACAGAGGACAGAGAAAGGCAAACAAGGATACGTGTGGTAAAAGAGGAGAGAAACACATGGAGGTTTTCTCCTTGAGTTTTTGTTCTGTTTAATTTTTTTTTAGTAAAGGTTATTGTCACATTGAAACAAGAGTTCACCTAAAATTTCTACCAAAGCAATGGCCAAGGGTGGGAAATCATATGTGAACCACTAGCAATACAGAAGTGAGACTAAGGATTTGGTAACACTTCCAAGACCACAAATCAGACCTCTGTTAATGTACCTTCCTTCTAAGACTAATCCTACAGATAGGATCCTGAGGTGGGATGTCTACATTGAACTGAGTGTTACTGTGGACAGCAGTGAGGGCCATAGAAGTCAGGCAGATACCAGGATCTGTGGTGCTGTGAGGTGCAGACCTTACTGCAGGACAAAATCTTCCCTCTAACAAAAAGTCTTCATTCATCCAGTTGGGATACATCTGTTCTGACAGTCCCAAGGAAGGAGCTGGAGCCATTTTCTTTCTTGTGGCATCTTACACAGAACAAGAGAAACAAGTACAAGTATTATTAAGAGATTGGAAGGCAGACATAGTGTTTACCACATTCCAGGGAGCTGATGCCTATTTAGCTTTGCCCTGCTGAGGGATTTCTGTGGCTTTACTCCTTGCCCAGAATGGTGATTACGCTGGGAAGGATGGAGAGGTATCATTTCTAGTAACACTATTCCTCTGTGTATATAAATATTCCCTGGCTGGGGCTGGCTCATTACAAAAGATGGCACTCCATGCTTCCCTTCCACTTGCCTTCTCCCCTCCCTCCTCACATCTCTACCAGCACAGCACATTCCAATAATAAACCCATCACTGTGAAAGCCAAGTGTCATCCAAATTCATTTGCTGCAGCGTTTGATCTATCCTCTGCTTCAAGATACAGGTTTCAGAGTATTTTATGAGATGCACTTCACAGCTTTGTATCATACAAGATATTCTGCAGCATTTTATGAGCTGAATTTTATAGATTTTTATCAAATATTATGTAAAATATTTTAGCAATAAGCCCTTTTTTAGGAGATCAATTCCAGTACAAGCTTGCATACACATGAAAGTGCATAGAGAAAATGTGAGCATCTTCAAAATACTGTTAACACTTAAATTTCCAGAAGATCTTTGCTGGGCTGTTTATTTTGTAATGGAACTTTTACAGTTCACAGGGAAATGAAAATGGGATATAAGGCACAGCCACAGCTTTACTAGGGCTATTCAGCTTTACAAAGCAGCGATGCCTCATTTCATCTGGTGTCCTTCACACTGTGCATTAGCTCAGGAGCGATGATGGGCTGAGTAGTATCACTTTATTCCTCACTGAGATCCCCTTGGCTTTCTTGAACAAGGAACATACTTGTTCTGAGGTCTCATCAACAATTGACACAGCCTCTGTTTGGTGGACTGACTGTACAGGTGCATCTGCAGCTCCAACTCCTCTCACTGCATTTATTTGTCTTCCCTGGCGCTAGGCAGAGCACAGCCTATGCTGCCAGCCCCCACACATCTGCATTCACAGCCACCCCTCCACCTTTCAGACACCCCAAAGTACCACAGGAGCTCATTACATCAGAGATCTGGGCATCAAACAGTTAATGTCATCCAATGCTGGGAAGGAATTAAGAAGTGGCATCTGAAAACTATGGTAATCTTTTTTTGTCATGGAAATGAAACAAAAACCCCCAGTCATTTGTTAATTTTCTCAGCCTGTATCCAAACCCATGAACAGGTAAGATCTGAGGTCTAGGGACGGAAGGAGAGGATGTCTGAAGATCTCCCTGCAATTGCATGAAAACAAGGTCAGATGCTGAGAAGCAGCAGTGCTTCTCCAGTCTTGTTATGATGGCAACCTTTTCCAAGGTCTGCGTTTCAGATCTTTGGGGCCACACTCCCCCAGCTTGGCCAGCTGAGAAAAGCCTTGCCTGAGAAGTGCTGGGGTGCAGGAGTCCCTGCACGTCTGCAGACAGACACTTTAGACATGGTAAGTCTCTGCCTGCCACAAGAAGTCACTTTCTGTAGAGTTCTCTGGAAGAGAAATATCAGTCCCATTTAGCAAAGTTACTATGAAATATTCAACTTTGTATTTAATTTTTTAAGTATTTTCCCATTTGTTTAGTGGAAGCTGAAACACTGCCATCACTGTCAGGCCCAGAAGCAGTGTTGCCTTGCCAGATCTTTTTGGGTTTACAGAAAATGGCAATATTCATACTTGCATTGCAACAGCAGAAAGTAAAATTGAACATGGCATTTACATTTGCAGCATGAAAATTCAGATCACTGAATGCAACATGAGAGTTAAGATCCTAATAATCTATACATGCAAACTGCTGGCGTTGTGTCCTGCCAGTTGTTTTGAAGGATGTGCACTCTAGATTTTTTGCAAAGGAAAAAATGCTGACAAATGAAATCAATATACTGCAAAGGAAATCCAAACAAGAAGAAAGTTAAATAAGAAGAAATATACAATGCAATTTTCCTCCATTAATCTAGGGGAAAAAAAACAAATCCAAAAAATTCAGGGCTAGTTTTTGATAATTTATTCCTAAATTGCTTTCTGTCTCTTACTTTTATAATCTCTGCACCAGTAACTTTCCTCTCACACATCAATTGCCATTCATTACTTGGTTATGTCAATGAAAACAAGAAAAAACTCGGGTAATAAATTCTTCTGTTGGAAGATGATACAGAATTAGATTATCTTTAATAATGCTGTAGTAGGGGATCATGAAATATTATAATAAAAATTGCATTACATTAAATGTAAAGTTGAGGTGGTCATCATGTTTCAGGCTGAGATCTGCTATGCTTACAGAGAATTGAGCTATTGCAAGCTTTGTTCATCTTCACAAGCCCTTTAAATTTTGGGAGAAATTGCCTCTAAGCTGGCAGAAGTCTGAGAAAAGTGTTTTGAAGAAAATGGTCTCTCATTTATTAATATAACAAAGTGAGTCTGATGGCTTAAATAAAAGAATAACTCTGGCAGCTGCCGAGTCTTACAACTACTGTTTTAAATCAAAGGGGAAGGAAAAACCCTATATATAAGCTCAGTGAGAAGCAGGAATCAGTAAAGTCAAGAATGAGAGCAGAGTAAAAGAGGGACACAGCTATTGCAAAGGCAGGCAAAGAGAACATGCCAGTTAGTCTTCTGCTGTTAACACTGTTCTGTATTTTATATGAATATTTAATCCCAATTAGGCTTTTTGATTCTACGCCAGTAGTCATTGATGTAAAATGCAAGTACAGTATACTTCAGGAGCATACCCTGGTAGATCTGCTGATTAGCTAAGGGATTTAGAAGGAACATGAGGGATGGTCATCAAAAAAGTCAAACCCCTCAAAATTAATAAGGTAACAAATTCTGTTCTGGAGCTGGGAAATACTTGAAAGCTATGGGAAATAAAAAATGTAAGTGTTGTTCAGTGATTCAAAGATGAAAAGTACATCTTAATCTTTCAAAAATATTACATCAAATACTTGCTTTAGACAGCTGTGAAGAGTCCTCTTGGCACAGTAGTAGAGTTTCTAGCTTTCCAGACTGGTTTCAGCTCAGGAGAAACTCAGTCACAGATGCAAGACACTGTGGGCCCCAGACTCTTCTCCCACTCCAGGGACCAGACTGCTGAGAGCTCACACTGGAGCTAGGCTCTGACACTCCATATGTTGGGCACTGAAACTGGCCTTGGAGCCCTGTCCTTCTTTCAAGGCAGATGCTGCTGCCAGGAATTGCAGGAGGGCCATGTGTGAGGCTTAGAGCTCAAGGAGGTGGCCAGCACGGGGCATCCAGCAGGGTGCTTTGAGGGTTACGCGTGATCCAAAATCCTGCCTATCTTTGAAGATGGGCATGTGCATCTCCTTGGAACCTGCAGCTCAGGAGAGAGGCTTGAGGAGCTGATCTGGCATGAAAGAACCATTGGAGATGTCCTCTGATACTTCAGGATCTCACTGCCCTGGACCAGCCCTCAACATCAGGCTTTGATCTTGCTCCTTTTCTTTTACTTTCCACCTACGAATATTTGATTTTCCTAGGGCATCTCCTAGGTATCTAGGAGGGCTGCTGAAGCAGACCCCATGGGGAAGTTAGGAGGAAAAACACCCCAGCTCTGGATCCTCACTGGGCTTTGCGCTATTCAGAACAGGACCATATGCAGAAACATGGGAAGCTTTGAATAAGTGAATAAGCTGGGTACCCAGGGTGCTTCAATAATTCCAGAGTGAGGGAATTACAGAGGGGGCTTGAGTTGTAATTTTGGTTTTATATGCCTAATCTTTGCTTAAATTCAGGTTCCTTCAAAGACTTTAAATCTGACTCTAATTTTAAATGCACTGCTACAAGCTCTTTTCTCGCTGTCAGCTGAAAAGCAAGGGCTCTGGGAAGTTGTCTGGGGAAAGGTAAATCTTTTCTATCACACTGAGCTACTGTGGATGCCAAATACAATGAGGCAGCTTTAAAGGATTTTCCCAAGTCAGTTCAGAAAAAGTGATTATATAGATTTATGAACCAGCTTCTCATAAATTTAATAATGACTCACCATTTGCTCCACTTGCTAGATTGCTTAGCACTGACTTGGATGATCTGATAGAGCAGCATTAATAGGAAACTGCATGATTTACCTTGAGGTATTCTCTGAAGATAGTTCACATCTTTGATATCAGAAAGAAGGAAAATAATGCTTGCATAACACAAGGTGTATATATATAGTATATTCAAGAAATATTTTTAACTGCTGTTCTCAGAGCTGTTTCAAACAAATCTGGATTTCTCCCCTTAACTCTGCGACAAGTCAAGAAGAGCCAAAAAGCCCTGAGCATAGGTAACTGATCAGAGAGTCTCTTAAAGGTAAAAGAATTTAGGAAGGTAACACTTTTAAACTCTTCTGTCTGCTCACGTCATAATGTTTAGCATGAATGCCCTTCACCTTTTTCATTGAGAAGAATGGCTGTTTAGCTTAAACTGGTGTTGCAAGCTGCTAAACTAAACTAATACTGCACAGGAGCAGATGAGTGCTGGGAGAGCTGGGTGTCTGCCTTCACCTGGGTGGAGGCTGACAGACCAGGAGAAACAAATGGGCTGTGATAACATCTGGTCCTCCTGATGACAACCTGAAGTCTCAGCTCCAACATTTACTTCCATGGCAACTGGCCAAAGAGTGTTTCATCAAGAGATGGAATAGTCAGATAAGCAATAAATGAAGGTATTGATGGGGATAATTTAAAACTGAATTGCTAGGAGAGAAGAAAAAACTTGTTCTGTTCCTGACCAATACCATGTTGAAAGACAAACATCCTGAATCTCATTGAGCTGATCTTAAAACCACTAAAAAATCGTTTTCCATAAAGATATCCTTTTTTGAGACTTAGTAGCAGTGGAGTATGTTGGTACAGTTCAAAATACACACATGAAATTTGAGTTCTACTGTGAAATGCATTGTGGAAGAATGACCTGGCATATTTGCATTAGTGTTGTCTTTAGTTCCGTATCAGATTCAATATATGAAATTACTGACTATGCCTTCATTAGTAATAAAAACACAGTCTTAATATAAGTGTATGTTGGTGTTATGTTAAAAAATGCAGAGGCTCTTCTGTAAGCACTCTCAGCTGTGAACAAAACAAGTCAGAATGCAGCAAATTCCATTCATCATTAGAACAAAAAATACAAGTATATTCATGCAAGTATGCTTCATGGGAACAGCTCTCTTAAAAGTAAATAAGTGAGAAGAGTTTTAAACTTCAAAGTCTATCACATCAATATAAGCAAATTTGTATCATTTTCTGAATAGCTGTTACAGGTGCAGACTCATACAGAGGGGTAGGAACAGTAAAAATACTCCTTTATTTGTTAGAAAACCTTTGCCACATGTCATGTCAAGAAGTAATTTTCTCTGCTTTACATCTTAAAACTAGCTTTTCAGGAGTTGTCTTATTGTTAAACAAATGTGGATGCAATTAGCTCACTGTATAGAATATGTGCATTACTATGGTTTTGGCCATTATGAACGCTGTATGAGTAGTGCTGATAAGAGAAATCATGATTCATTACTAGCTTCATAAAGTGTGGGATTTACCAGTGGATTCAGTCAGTGTTTTGCCTTTCTCCCTGGAAAGCTGTAGATGATAGGAAGCATTCTCTTTATTACTAATCAAAATTCTAGCCAAGGGATGGTTCCTAAATGAGCTTAGGTGAGACAGCACTGCTTATTAAGACTGTTGAGTTTTTTCCTTGAAAAACAGCTATGGAAATTCTGCCTTTCTTTCTTTGTTTTACATTCATTTTCTACTTTTTCCTTCTGCATCCTCAGAAAGGACAGACCTCTTTTTCCTTCCAGTGTTCACATCTTCCCCCATTACTCCATAATTTAGCATCTTCTAAAATTTTTCAACCTACAGTTCAAGGTAGCCTCCAGATTTGCATGTGTAGCCCCTCAGCCCTCCAGCCCTGTGTGCTCTGTCAGGGTTACTCCAGAGCGTGACATGACTGGAGATGCTGAGAGAGGACTCCTACTCATGTGGCTACCACTGCAAACTCTTCCATTACTTATAAGAGAAATCTTGGCTAAGTTACAAATGTTAGAGCTCCACATTAGACTCCCCCTTTTACTTTATCTCAGTCTACTTGCCATGCATCATGTCAAATTTTATGCTTTAGAAGAAATAAAAAGTTCACATCAAAAACTACACCAACTGAAAATTAGGAAACAGCCCTACAGGAACCAGAACATATGACTCACTACCTGCTAGAATTGTTGTGTACCAACAAAAGTTGAGTAACATGTCAGTGAAGAAAACAGGTTCTGGTTTCAGGTTCACAAAGGAATTTCTACATCCAATCAAGACTGAAAAATCTTTTTAAGTTTTTAAAAATCATCCTGTAATTTTATTTCTCACATATGACAAAGTCTTGGCCTGCAGTGATCACTAAAGGTCCAACACATTTCCAAAGGAAAAGGATATTAGCTGCAGCACTATATCAATCCCAAAACACACTGCATTTTTACCAGTCTCTGGGATTTTGGTCTGGAAAATTTAATTTGTGAGGACCCCAAAGGGAGATTTATTCTTTATTTTGCTCTCTCTGCTATGCTAAAAAAGCCACATGGTTTGGGCAGTTTGGCTGTCATTGTGCATTCATTTTCCATGAGTATCTTCTGATCCATACTAGATCCATGACCCAGCACAGTGTTAGGTGAGCATTTTAACTTTTTATTAAGTTCAGAGCTGCCATATCCCTCTTGTCATAACTACTTCCATTCTCCAGGTGGTTTATTTAGGATGGAAGCTGTCACAGAGAAAAGTGCACTGTGTCATTAAATCCCATTTAGTTTAAAATCCTTCTGACCTCTATACCCATTGCTGCTTGACAACATCAATAAACAAGACATCACCATTCTTCTCAGTTTTTCTACTGTCCACAAGCCCTTTGTATCAGAGTGCCTTACACAAAAAACAAAAGGCAGGGTTTACAGTCTGCTACTATCTATCCAGACCTGGAAGTCCTCGGGATGAATGGGAGGATTGTAAAGTTATTTCCTGGAACACTCTGTTAGTGTCTCTCATCTGCTCCTTCTCCATTCCTTCTTGTCTGTAAATCCTCCTTGAAACCCTGATTTTTTTCACCATAACACCTATTGGGAATGGCTGCTTGAGGAAAAAGAGAAGAATTAAAATTAGTCAGAATTAATCTTTGTATTCATTGATTTTGTTACAAAAGAAGATGAACAGTTGCATTTAAGCTGCTTTTAGCTGTAATCCGAGCACTTCCATCTGCTCATTATGCTTGTAAGACCACATGAAGAAAATTGCATTAAATTCATTACCAGAAAAGTATAGAAAAATTGGGGGAACAGTAACAAAGAAGGGCTAGTGCACAACTGTGATTTATTTATGAAGAAAGATTAATAACTAAACTCAGGAGCCCAGCTGAAGGCAAATAATTGGAAGGGCTCTCAAAGGACCCTCTGGAAACAGGCTCAAACCTCAGACTGTGAAAGTGCTTACTCATTTTTATTTAGCTCTCGTTCAAGAAAAGCTCCAGTTGAAAATTAAACAGGGGGAAAGTGGCTACAAATATTTTCCAGATCTGAGTATCAAGCAAGGCTTTATATAGCTAATGTGAGCAGTGGCCTTCAGTGGCAAACAGCTGGAAAGTAGAACTGCATGCAAGTAAATGACTTCTCTTGGGTAGATTTAGTGGCTACCTCTGAAACAGAAAAGAAAACAGGATCTGTTCTTTGGTCCTAACACTGAACTGCAAGAAGGGGGAGAAAAGCTCTCAGGACCTGGGCATCTTCTGAGGCGGTGTTTGTTCGCACAGGGCAAAATGTGCCAGGGTGCCCACAGCTGCATACAGTGTGGATGGTGGCACACCTCCACTCCAGCCTCTGTTCTGGCATGCGTTAGTTTGCAAATACAGATGTAAATTTGGCCCAGGATCACATCCTGACAGCCACATAGTATCATACTGCTGGCGGTAGGGTGATCTTCTGCTTAGGAAAGTTAAAAAAGGCACACTATTAAGCACGGAACATACTACAGTATTTGGTCAAATCCTGAGGGAAACATACACACACACACATACACACCCCCCATTTATTTCTCTCTGTTATCAGACAAATATTCTCAAAAAGCAAAGATGAGCAAGTACAGAGCAGTACTTAAAAAGTATTTACTAACATCCGTTTGTTTGACAGTCTCAAAAGACAGACAATTTACCTTTTCTAAGACCCCTTTCTACTTAATTTTGAATTTATTAACTAGGTCTTTGCTGCCTGGTTTACCAGGAATGTAGAGATTACAAGATTACACCATTACAAAACAATATAATTCTGTAAGTTATAAACATAAATAACCAGTCTTGGATTCTCTTGCAAAAATGCAGACATATGCAGTTCCTTTCTCCTCCAAACCATTAATTATGACAGGATCCTGGAGAAGGGAGGGGGGAGGAATACAGGCAAACCAAAATATTATCACATGGTCCTTAAAGTTACCTAAACTTTCATTTACAAACAGTGCTAGGGGATTTCAGGCATTTCTTAGGAAGGCTGGTCTTTGATTTTCTGGGGTTTGTTGGGTTTATTTCTTTTTTTCTGTTTTCCTCAGCCTTTTCATTAATGGAACACATAGGGATAACATAGTCTTTTTTTTTTACCTATAAGCCGCCAAGATATAGACTGTTTTAGAAAAAGCACTTCCAAGTATTATCCATTACGAAACACTGTTAGGGGAGGTTTTATGTCTTCCTGGAGAATTATATAACAGTACTGGATTTCTCTCCTGAGATATACAAACCTGTAAGCATGGCATGGAGCCTGGTGAATGAATGTAATATATTAAAGCAGAAATCTTTGTACACATACATTTAATTATAAAAATAGTTATTTGGTTTTTTTTAAGTCTGTAGCAGCAGCCATTCTACCCAGAAAGTTTTTTGTGTTAGGTTTGCTTTTTCCTCCCTCAGACATAGAAAGTTATAACTTGTAAAACCAGTTTTTTAAATGCTCTGCAACAGTGTGATTAAGTTTAAGTGACCTTGATCCCACATCTAGATGAGGTCAACATTCTGTAAGGAGAAATATATGCCAGATGTTGTGAACATTTTGTGGGCTTGGGAAGAAAGCAGAAGGAGACTTTTCTTCCTGCTACTATTTTTTGGGGAAGAAGTTAGCCTTGCAACAACAAATAAAGCATTTTTGAATTTGCTTTTAAAAATGAAACTATAATGCCTTTGAATAGCAAATAAATGGCCATAAAAACATTGCCTGTAAGAAAGGCTGGTAGGGTCTTGTCAGAGCATATTCAGTATCCATTTTCTTGACAACCTTGAAGCTGGAAATTTACTGATTTTTAAAAGTAAGCCTAACATTCCTATAATACCAAGTTTTCAAGATCTTATGAAAAATATGAAAATTCTTAGCAATGTACCTAACCTCAGCACACTCGTCACAAAAATAACAACCTGTTTAACAACTTATAGGAGTAGCAAGCCTAGTTAATATTCATCAACTCTTGAATCAAGTTCATCTCTCTTGTGTCTGATCAAGAGAGAACACTATCATCTGTCAAACACACTGTATTTAGCATTTTGATGCAGCACAAACTGATGTCACTGTGACATACTGGCAAAGCCCTTTTAGATATCTTGAAGAAATTTAGGATAGCTGCATTAATAAAAAAGAAGATACGCTACCCACTGCATTGCGTTCCTAAAGTGTTGCTAGCCTAGGCACATGAAGAGCATAAATGTATACAATAAGGTTTGGTTATACCCAGTAATAGCTGAGCATTTGCTATTTGGCATGGCAATTCTGGCTTCTACATTAAATACCACATGCCCTGAGGGAACACTGAAACAGCTTCTGTCTTATGTTTCTTACAGAGAAAAGAATGAGAGGAGGATGAGATGCTACACAATGCTGTGAAATAAGAATCAGTAGCCAAGGCACCAACAAAATCATTGCCTTTTAAAGGAGGAATTTAATTGTATAGTGCTACATAGAGGACTATATGGACTAGATAGGGGACTATATGCTTTATGACATTATGAAACATGTTTGCATCTCCTCTACTTTTTAGAAACAGGCCTTTTTAAATAGGATTTTTTTGACATCTATTTAAAACCATTTGATCTGCGCACTGCATCAAGACCTCATGAGTTCTTTTTGAAAAATTAAAAGGTTGTCTTGGTTTTTAGATTCTTCTGAAGCCTTTAATAGGGAGCAGACCTGTGTCAGAACTTTTAATTAAATGCAAAGAACCTGCCTTGATTCCTAAAGCTCTGACAAGGCCAAGCATGTTTTCCAAGCACAATTCAACACTATTCCTAATGTGCTGCTTTATACTGGCAGAGTTCCAAGTATCTGTCCTAACCAGAGGGCTCTACACTACAACTCTCAAGTTTTCTGAAAGCCCCTCCTCTAGGCTATGATTAAGTACGCTGCAATATGATGTTCTTGTAACGACCTTTTATATTAATGTTTACATATGTCTCAAACTCTACTATTTTGATACTTAATGAAGCCTGTGAGACATATATATCTCCTTCATGACATGTTGGACATCTTCTGAAATTTACTGTCTGGGGAAAAAGCAATCTCTGGAATTATCACTTTTTGCCTCATCTATATAAATGTCACCCAGCTATGAAGAGATTTTGCATGGGAAACTCTGGTAAATAACAGTGCTAATTTATCTGCAGTCATTTTACAGTCCCTTTTCACTAGCCACCACCCTCTGAAAGCAGAGCCAATGAGGGTCAGCTCCGAGGAAAACTTCCTGCTTCTGAATCATTAAGTTATGCCCCTGCATGAAAACATATTTAAGAAGTTGTTGCACAGTTGGAAATTGGCAGCCATGGATTAACATCACAACGCAGACATCAAGGTCAGTGCAGAAGGAGAAGCACGGGGAGGGATCCCACGGATCAGGGAAAGGACTAAAAGTTATTATTCCCTGATTACCATGGTGATGACCATGGTGATTATGAGCTGTCCCCTCGAAGCCCATGGGATCCATCGGGGTGCAAAGACCTCCCTGCCAGAGCAGGGGGAGGCATGAAAGAGGCTATTGCCTCATGGGAGGCCCCAAGATGAAGCAGAGTCCTGCAAGAGATTTGCGGCCGAGACCCGTGGAGGGAGAAGCCCACGCTGAGCAGGTACAGCCAGCTTTTCATGAGAGACTGCACCCTATGGAATGACCCACGAGAGAGCAGAGGATCTCTCTCGTGGCGGGGACCCCATGGAATGCAGGGGAAGGACTCAGAGTTATGATTCCCTTGTGACCGTGGTGATGACTGTGGTGAAGCAAGCTGTCCCCTTTGCAGCCCACAGGAAAGCCCCCTGAGACAGCACATTTGGACTTCTAAACTGCTGCTTAAGTCTTGGACTTACATCTGCGAATGGCCGATGCAACAACAACTGACTGCAAACCTTCCCTTCCCTGTCCCACTGCACCGTTAGGGGAAGGAGGGAGAGCATGGACAGACCGAGGAGTGATGGTGGAAAAGTGTTTTTAAACTGTTTTTATTTTTTATTTCTAGTTCTTAGTTTGTTAGTAATAAAGTTAAACATTATTCTAAGTTCTGCTTTGCCTGTGGTATTAATCAAAGTTCCTCTTTTGGTTGTTACCTCCAGCTGTAAATTCCTATCTGGGTTTTTTTTCCCCTTCCCTCTGGAAGGCAAAAAGGGGGTGGGGAAAAAGACCTTGAAGCAGTTTTGCTGGACACCAGGCGTTTAGCCAGGGCTCAAACCACCACATGCATTTATTGGCAAAACCAGCTTTCAGGAGAATCTGGATTATCTTTTCCCCTTTCTGAAGGACTTCTGCCGTGTTCCACCATACCATGATGTCATCAATATACTGCAGGTGTTCTGGAGCCTCACCTATTTCCAGTGCAGTCTGGATCAGTCCATGGGAAAGAGTGGGGCTGTGTTTCCATCCCTGGGGGAGTCAGTTCCAAGGGTACTGCTCGCCCCTCCAGGTAAAATCTCTACAGCACAGAGAAAAAAATACACCTTTCTATCTCAAGAGGAATTAAAGTTTAAATCTTTCTCTGCTAGTCCTGCCTCCTGCTGTGTTAGATACATCCCCTAATTTCTTCCCCTAAGGGCTGCCAGTTGATGCTCCTGGATGGCAAACTCAGACTTACTGTTGGAGTTCAGCAGACAGGAATGTCTTAAATCACAGCAGAGATCAGGGAGCAGCGAATACCCAAGATAATCTGAGACTAGGGAATCCCACTGGTGCTCGTCAGAGTCAAAGATGAACTGCTAGCCATCCCCTGAAAGGGGATGTCTGGTATGGGGAAACACTAAAAAATGTAGGAAGTCTTACTTAAATTCAGAGGCTGGCTTTACTATAATCCTGCAGTGTATAAATGGTACCTGTCAGAATGTTCTGAAAATTGTTTTCAGGGTAGGATGTCACATACCTATTTAAAGGTGGGAGATTTGTATGTGCGTACTTTCTTTTAAGTGAAAACCTGCTATTGTGTGTCAAGACATAAAGCAGTAAGAGACAGCAAATCATCTCTCCTTGTTCATTGTGACTTTGCTTTTTAGGGCTTTGTATTTTTATTTTCCTCACTGAATGCAACAATATTGGGTTCAAATTTATAAAGGTTTTTTTCCCCATTGACAAGAGGGTACTAACTTCTTTAGTGTCATGTCAGATTATACTTTAAGACTCACAAATAATCATGGCAGTGATATCATGGTGCTTTAGAAGGTAAAATCATAGGGTTATCAAAGCATGTTTCCTTTTACTGTACATTCTTGGGTATTGGGGTGGAATTTGAAGTGCGACATGATGGAGTAAAAGATAGTCCACAAAGCTAATCTAAAATTTCCAAGTATTTCTCAAAGTATGATTAAAAAAATTCATGACAGAGTAATTTTTGACTGAATCTCCTGGCTTTGTGTTCATCTTGTTTTTAATGCTTAACAATCTCCTCTTGTACATATATTGTGAATTTCTAGATCTATAAACTGCCTTATGTGTGTATATACATAGAGAGAGATTGTTACTCATAGCTTTCATGGATGGAATCCTTATATTAGAGTTAATAATTTTACTATTGACTTAAACCCCCCTTACTTTGATACCTAAGGATTTTTAATGTATTTTGTAGATTTTTAGAATTATATAGGTTGAATGGATTTTCCTAGGTTGCTCACATTTTTAGGTGGTGTTTAGAAATGACTGGGCACTTTCTCACACATTTCTGAGTTTTGCCAAGGACATGGTGCTTTGAAGAAGCATCTGCAAGATAGTTTGAAGACAGAACAGAAGGCCCAGAGGCCCCAGGGGGCAGTTCTGAGCTTTCTGAGGGGGGCACCAGGGGAAATGGGTACTATGGGTTGGTTTTCAGATATCATATACGCTAATTCCTGGAAGTTATAAAAACTGTAACATCAGTGAACCACGAGTGTGCGTACTTCGGATGTGCACGTGGAAGCTTCCAAATAAAGGTATTCATCTATCTAATCGCCACTAATGTTGTTTTAAGCCTTTTTCTCAGGAATTTAGGCATCAACTTTAGCTTCTATTCTGCAACTGAACGGGAAGCAGCGCTGAGTAAGGGGAGGAAAGGGAAACCAAGCAGACGGGAACCTTCAACTTGGCTACACTGCGAGGATCAGAAAAACATTTAGTCCCAAATTCCCAAAAGGATCATCTAACAGTCAGTGCTTGACCAGCGAGCCCCAGAAAACGAACCTCACTCCACCCGAGCAGCAAACACTCGTGTTTTTGCAAACCACGGCTGACCCGTTCAAGGCTGGGCACGCACAAGGACACAGACCGTGCATGACGAGAGGCGCGCCCTGGCCCCGGGTTCCGGGGCGGGGCCGCGGGCGGGCGGCATGGCGGCGGGCCGGGGCGGGCCGGCCCTGCAGCTCTGGGGGCAGCCGCTGCTGCCGCGCTCGGCGGCCGACGGCGAGGAGGAGGAGAGCGAGGAGGAACTCGAGGAAGAGCTGCACCTGGCGGAGGGGGCGCTCCTGGAGGCCGCCGGGCCGGAGGTGGCGGCGGCGCTGCCCCCGCGCCGCGCCGGTGAGGGGCGGCGGGGCCGGG
>JAWWEW010000041.1:33717340-33796043 GCA_035583185.1 Anabacerthia variegaticeps
GAGGGGCGGCGGGGCCGGGGCAGGGGCCGGGCGGGCCGGCCGTGGGGCCGGGGCCGGGCTGGAGGGAGGGCGGGCTCCGGTGCCCTCCTGTGCCCTCCTGTGCCCTCCCCGCCTGCGGGGAAGGAGCGGGCCGGGCCTGGCCCCGCGGGAATGGCGGTGGGAAAGGGCCATGGGGAGGCGGCGGGGAGGGCCGCGGGGAGGCGGCCCCCGCTCGGCCCCGTCCGGGCGCACATCGCCGGTCCGTGCACGGCCCGCCGGTAAAGGGACAGTGACAGTGACGCGGCGCAGGTGATAAACCTTATAGAGTGTAGTAGGAAGGGGAGTGTGGTTTGTGCTTTTCCGCGGGCACAGCGTTGCAACAGGAAGACAGCATAAAGTTTTCCCATTCAAAGTTACTTCACGCAAATAATACAGGTTTTTTTAATGATGTTATAAGAGTGTTGAAACTTCACGTGAATGATTGCTGACTTTCTGCTTAGTACTTAGAAAAACAGGTGAAGGTGGAGCGCCTGCTGCCTAACAAGAATATTTTATCCTCAAATTGTTTTTAAAATGGCTAAATTGAACTAGGTGACAGAGAGAAATAAATAAGTTGTTAAAGACCTAAGAGCTGCCCTGGTGTTGTGAGGAAGAGGCCCTGCTAAATGTAGGTGCCTGCTTGGTTCTAGTCATAGCAGTTAGTCCCCAGTCGTGGATCGAGGAATGGTGTATTAATTTTTGTCAGGAAAAGAGGAGGCAAACCAGGTCATACAAAATGTTAGGAGTTTATTATATTAATTGCTTATAGTTTTGGTGGTTTCAGTTGCAGGAAATATTTGGTGTACAAATGTATCTGAAGAGCATGCAGGCAATGTGATGGAATATTTTGTGACAAAACTGTTTAAAATTGAATTGTAAACTTGTCTTGGCATAAATAGTAAACCACAATATTAAACCATATATGTTTAATTGGCTTAATAAATAAGATACAAGTGGCTTCATACACAAGATTTATTTCTGATGCTTAGAGAAGCAGTTTCAATGCTTGTTTCTGAGATTGGTTTCTCTTATGTTTTTAAATAGTACTGGAGAGACTGACTTCAGGAGTTCAGGAAAACCCCTGCTTTACTTTTACTATTGCAACTTATGGAAAAGACAAAAACAAGCTTCAAACAAATAAAACTCTTTTAATCAACCCAAAGTTTTAACCTTTATGACTGTCAGTTGACAATGTGCTTCTTTTTCTTTTTAATGATTCAGTTATTATACAGGAAGATGGCACCAAAAAGGAGTATGAAGTGGTTGGACGTTTTCCATTAGTTGGCCCTTGGTGGAGAGTTAATGTTAAAGCTAAGAAAATTGGGTCGAAGTACTTTGTGCAAGGATATCCGTCATATTTTCTGCGGACTGATATAGAAGAAAACAACCGACAAGTATTTTCGCTTTTTCTTAAGGAATGTGACGTTCCTGACAGTTTTAGAGAAAAATTTTTTACTTGGCTTCCAATGGAGTCTATGCTGAATTTTAGAAATCTTAAAGAAAAACTAAAACAGTTCCAAGTTTCACACATACATCCAGGGAGGAGCCAAAGAGATACCAAGGAATATGACATTCTCTACTATGTTTCAAAATCATGTAGGTATATCCTGTGCTATTTTGATTGTTTTCTAAGCTAAGGAGTTCTATTTCAGGCGCTGTGTTTGAGCTAACATGTCTTTATATGAAATGTATATTCAAATGAATTTTGAACCTGCACTGATCTTTTTTAAAAACATATTTCATCACAGTGGGACAACTGACCAATTAAAGGTAGGCATACAGAAGGACTTCCTAAATTCTGTAGGCTTACCAAGTAGAATTGTCTGTGCTAGGGCTGCTCCATCCCTGGAAGTGTTCAAGGACAAGTTGCACGGGACTCTGAGCAACCTGGTCTAGTGGAAGGTGTCCCTGCCTGCGGCAGAGGGGTTGGAACTAGGTAATTTTTAAGGTCCCTTCCAATCCAAACCGTTCTATGAGTCTGTGATTCTATGATGCAAATACAGTGATGCTTCCTATAGCTTATTCAGGTAAAACAAGGCTTATTCAAAAATGGGTTCAGCACTACCTAAACATGGTGGTATGGCTTTTTAGGACAAACACGTGTTCAATAATAGTATCCCTGCTTCTTTGTAGTGCAGGGGAACAGTGAAGGAGTTCCGCAGTTCTGCATACTCCATCCAGATCAGCACTAAATAGTTTGTCTAAGTGTACTGGAATCCTGCCTGTCAGCAGATGGGTATGGCTGGGGAGTAGAATGTGGAAGCATCAGTGTCCCCTCACAGAAATAGTTCTTGGCTGCCGAGGATCCTGTTGTGGGCTGCATTGGTGTGCCTACACGAGTCTTAGAGATTGGATCAGGAGTGTGCTTTTGAACAGACATCCCTTGTCCCCATTGTGGTGTGGTCACTGAGTATTGGCTGTATTCCTGCTGGATGAAACCCAAATAATGTGTTCCAGTTGCATGCCTAAAGTATTCCAATCCCTAACAGACATTCAGTGTGTTGGACCGTAGCTGGTCTGAAGCAAAATATTAAAGTAGAGGGAAGTCAGGATGTCTGAGGTGTGCCTTCAGTGTTAGCTCTCTTGTTTTGTTCCAATGGTCTGTTTCTGTAACCTGCACAGGCAGATTGGGTCTGTCTGCTATTAAGTGTAAGGGAACGAAGTCTTCCAGGACCTGGTTTACCGGGTATTGTCAGATCACATAATGGAGGTGACTTTTAGATGTAAAATCATGTATAGCAGGAGAGTTGAGAGCTTCTGCTAGACTTGAGCTGACTTTACTCCAAATCCTGTGTGGAAGGAGAGGAAAATGTTGAGAGTTCTACAGACTTTTCAGCTTTTTGTTCTATTTTTGTAATGAGGGAAATGTTCTTAACCCTAGTTTGTGGACTTCAAATCTTTCCATGACCGCAAAGGGATAGGAGTCAATAGTGGTAGAAACACAGATCTGGTTTGCTTTGAAGAGTTTTGATGGGATATATGAATTGCTTTTGGTTGAGGCTCGTCCAGTATGTTCATGAATTGACACTGGTAGAGATTGCACAGTGTGCTTGCATACTCTGTTCACCTTTCTTGTAGTTGGGGATTTTTCCTAATATCTAATATAAATTACTTCGCTACGTTTTAAGCTTTCCTCCTTTTCTATCATTAGGCAGTATACACAGTCCCCCATCCCCCCCTTGCTACTTCTACTATTGGAAATTTTTTTTGGTTGTCATTAATTATTATGGGCTCAAGCAGTTTGTTCCTCTAGCCTTCATGGTATTTTTTTGCATGGAAATAGTGTATATTGATTCTCTATGTGTAAATTAAGTACTTGCTTAAAAGAGAAAGGGTTTTATCTTTGCCTTTCTGCATAATACATATTTTCCAAGGGAGTATACTTAGTTGCTGTTTTTATGTCACCTGTTTACATTGGTTTTTTCCCAAGGCAGTTCAGGGAAAACAGGCTTTAAAATAATTTAAAAAGGATTGCAATGAGTAAGAAATGGAAAGAAATTTGAGATGTTTTTGATGTAGGGGAGGCTGAAGAATGAAAGAAGAGTCAGTTTAAATTTACAAATATCTGTGTATATAGCATAAAACTTTGTTTATGGTGCATGCAGTTGCAGGGAAGGCAGTATTGGTAGCTCTGACTTTTCCGAGGATACTGGAATTCTTGCCCATTCTTCTGCCACGCCATTTTTGCTGTCTGTTGGATATGGCACACTGGCAAAGAGGGATTGAAGAAACCAATGATACAGATGGTGAGGAGGTAGATTTTCAAGACAAAATGCTAACAAAATTGGATGAGATATTAAGGAATGAGCCATGGAAACTTGGATTCAGCAAGGTAAGTAATGTTAAGCAGGGTAAAGATATGTTTTTTGTTGCATTTAAGCTTTGTTACACTGCAGTAATGTTTTAGTTATGTTCAGTTTATTAAATGGGCATTTGTAGGCCCTAGGCATAGTTCATTTGGAAATGGATGATGTGCTGGACTCAGTTTTAGCAAAGGGTTTTGTTTTTCCTGTTGGTCTACAATAAATTAGTCTTCTAAAAGTGGTTTTCTTACAACCATTTCTTTAGTATTGTTTTACAAGGAACAGCAAATTAAATACTTCAGGTAATTGAGCCAAAAGAAAGAAAGCTAATTTAAAATCCTAATTGTCCCCTTCAGTTTTATATCAGTAAATAAGCTATTTTTATTCCTAATACGTAGAACAGTATCTATGCTTTCATAGTAAAGTAGATAAATTTCTCTTTAAGAGGTCACCTGGTCCAGCGATTTGGTTTTTATAATGGGATTTGCAGTGGTTGTTTACTTCTTTTTTTCCTTTTCTGGACTTGCTGTGCAGCTTTGCTGCTGCACCTCGCCTTAGCACTCCTGTACCTCAGACAGGAGAGTAGCTTAATATGGTTGGTTATCCCTCTGCTTTAGCCCCCGAGTGCTTTACAGATGGATGTTCTGACTTGTCTTTTAAGACCTCCAATTTCAGAGATTCACCAGTGTATCAAATACATTCCAGTGTTTCACATCCTTTCCTTAGAAGGATTTTCCTGATGTCCAGTTAGACTATTTCCTGATGCAGTATGGACTTGTTGCTCTCTTGCTTCTTGTACCAAGGACCTCCATTCTCACTGCGGTTTTTTTATTGCTTGAAGATGCTCTTAAGCTTTTTCTCCTAAGACTGTGCAGGTGCAATTCATTATTCTTGCCCTCAGTAGTTCATCTGTTTTGCACATCTCAACCTTACACTGTTTTGTTGTAGTGCCTGTAAAGATTGTTCATTTCTTAAAGTAGCATGTTCAGAATTAGGTACAGTATTCTGGCTAATGCCTTTCCAGTGCGGTTTGTGTGCCTTTTCTTGAAATTGTGCTATGTGGTGTGCATGAGTTCTCCCTAATACCCAATTTCTGTTCCAGGTCTTTATTTTTAAAGTTCCTGTTTCATACAGAAAGGTGACTGAGATGAATTATCATTCCAGTTTACTTTTAAATATCTTGCTTTCATTTTGCTTGAAAAGTATAGTTTCGTATGTTATGAAAAGTACATATGTTTTTGCGAACTTCCGCCCTCTGGATGGCTGTTGGCATTTACTAGGAGGAATGTTACTCAGAGATTGAACGTCTTCTGAAATAAATATGTGTTTGCTTTTATACTTTTTGGGGAGAAGATTATCCATGAGGAACTGAACCTTTCTTACTGTGAAGCAACGTGGGCCGCCTTCTGTCAGTGTGAACATCTCCTCTGGAAGATTCCTGAGTTGCAGAAGAATGCATTGATTCTGTATGATCAGCTCAAGAAACAGTGTAGAGAAATGGGACACACATACGAAGATCAAGATGAATTGGCTCATTTTGTATCCAAAGATATGTCCACTGAGAATGTTTGGCAATCTCTTGAGTTTTTGAAAGATCAGAAGGTAGTGATCAGGGAGAAAAAGCTAGTGTTTCTGCCTCATCTTTACAAATCTGAAAAAGACATTGCAATGTATATAGGTCACCTCCTGTCAAACTACCCATGGAAACTGGATGCTGATGTAAGAAAGATACTTAACGTTTCTGAGACATCAAAAGAAACAGTAGATAACAAAATGAATAGTATGCAAGCACATGAAATGGAACATCTGAGGGAAGATAATCCAGACAATCATAATGGTGAAAATCACTTTCATGAAAAAGAAGTGGGGTCTGTGTCTGGTACCCAAAGTAAAGCAGAGGCAGACTTAGATCAGGTTATTGCTCTGGAAAAGATTTGTTCTAATGCTGTCACAATCATAAGTGGAAAAGGAGGCTGTGGGAAGAGTACAATAGTTAGCTGCCTTTTTCGTCATTTAAAGCAGATGGAAAAAGAAGTGGAAGCTGCTTCTAAGGACTTTGAAGGAGACTTGGATGCGTCTGAGGAATGGAATACGTTTGATCATCACTGGGAGTCAGAGAACATGCGTGCAGAAAAATGTTTGAATGTACTGTTTACTGCACCTACAGGGAGGGCGGCAAGTCTTTTGAGTGAAAAAACTCAGCTTCCTGCATATACACTGCATCAGGTAAGGTTTGTTTTTCATTTGGTTAGTTGGGGTTTTTTAATTAGGTTCTGAAACACCTTTTGGCACTGTCCATTCTTGTTTGGGAAAAAAAAAAGGCATGTTATTGACCTTTCCTTATGAAGTATGTAGCTTATTGTTATTAATGATAGCACTTAGATACAGCTTGTCAGCATTTGAAAGTGCTACATTTTGGGGAGTCATAAATCAATCATTTGAAAACATTACTTGCTGTAACTTTGGTTTTTTGTAGTTTTATACACATCACATTTGTGCCTCTAGGGCTTCTGGTCTTTTTAGCTTCTCAGTTTTGTTTTTTATTTTAATGAAGACAAAAATATTTTTTTAAGGTGGTAGAGCTGTTTTCTGGTATCCTGTTGCCTAGTAATCATACTGATACCAGCACATACATGAAAAGATCAGTAGCCTGGGGTTGAATAATGAGATAAATTTCATTTGCACAGTGTTTTCTTAATTACTGCTGGGTATTATGGAAGTTTTTTTAGAAAAAACTAGAAAGCAAACTCCTTGTAAATAGACTTAAGTCTCTTCTGTCTTAGGTAGCGAAAGGTGCCAAGAAGACATTGAAAGTATGGAGTAACGCATATAAATAAAAGTTATAACTTAAAGAGTACTGTTGGCTTATTTTATCTTTGGGGACTGGATAGTTGCCTGTTCCCCTTCCCCACACAATGTTGTGGATTTATTAATGTCAGCTAGTTGTAGTAGGAAGTGTTGTGTTACTGAGCAACCTAGTGGCTTACCTTGTATCTCAAATGGTTCCTGCAGGAAAAAAAAAAGTGTATTTCTGTGCTTTTATATAAGTGAGGTCAATAATCTCAGTTAGAAATGTATTCACTGAGGAGGAAAATAAGACTGAATGGTTGAGTCTTCTGGGTCTTTTAAGATAACAGCTCCACAAACAATATTAGAAGATACTGCACTGTCTACTTTTATAAGACAGTTGCTTACAGTGGATTAATGTCAGAGCTTCCTTTATTTTTATTTGTTTCTAGATTATCTATAGTTTTAAATCGTGGAGGCAGAAAGAACAAGCACAGCCATGGAAGTTTTCTGCTGTTACGGTTCTGATTGTAGATGAAGGAAGTCTGGTGTCTGTACGCATTCTTAGTTTAGTTTTAAAGCTCTTGCGTGAGCATGCTCAGCTTGCAAAACTTATTATTCTAGGTAAGTGAAACAGTAAATTTAGCATTATACAGTATTTAATAATTCACAATATACAGTAGAAGTATCAGGACTCCCACCGGTCTCACTGAGTCTCTAAAAACCCTGTAATGTTACATTGTCCTGTCCTTGGATATTTCTGCTAATTGCTAAAGTCAGGTGAGATACACAGTTTGCCAGGTGCTGGTATGAAAGTGTCAGTGTGAAATTATCAGTATCTCCATTCTCTGTTTAGCAGTATTTTGTTTGATTCTGAAAGTATTATGAATTGCATGCAGTAGCTTATTACATCTTGCAACTGGAAAACTTTTCCAATTTCCTTAAGGAATCTAATATTAGCATATTAATCATATATTAGAAAGGAGGTTTTATGTAATTCTTAATGCTAGGATCATCTTGTTTTAATTCAAAAAGGAAAGCAAAGAAATGTAAAGTCAAATTTTTATGCTTTCTCAGAGTCTTTCTTTCTGACATGCCACTTAGGGTATTTTTTTAAATATGTAGCTTTCAAAATGTGTCTGAATAAGATGTGATCACTGTCAGTGTTCATCAAGCAGAGGGATTTGCTCTTGTTAGTAAAGCATCACTGAGTAAGGAATATGAAAACCTTGAACTACAGCCTGATTCCCTAGGTGTCTGAGATTCTTGAAAGTGTTATTTCATGTGAATTGTATTAAAAATGTATGTTATTATGTAGAGAGTTGAGAATTAGTTCCAGTGAATTTTTTTTTTTTTTCCCAAGACAGATTGCAACACATGATCTGTTATTCCTTCTCACAAACGCTAATTTGCATTCTGTTTAGGTGACACTAGGCAGCTACCAAGCATAGACCCAGGGAACATGTTAGCTGATGTCTTTGAGGGTCTAAAATCAAGAGGCTTTTCCGTGGAACTGCGAACTAACCACAGAGCTGAATCACAGCTAATTGTAGATAATGCATCAAGGTAGGATATCCTTCTGCATGTATGGAGCATTCTTGTAGTAGGCCTGACCTTTTACTTGCAAAATAGCAGTGATCCAGATTTGACTCCTTAGTACCCCTTCTGTTAAATTTTTTGGTCCAAATCAGTAACATTGGTTTTAAACATAAACAAACCCCCAAAACAACAGCAAACCTACAGATTTTTCCAGAAGTATATATATTGGACAAAAAAGTTGTGTGTGGTGGAATACTCTTGAATTTTATGCCTTCTGTTGCTTTCAAATGAGTTGTAAATGCACAAATGACTTTTTGCCTTCTGAAATGGCTTACAATTGCTTCTCTAAAAAGGAAGTTTAAAAGACATCCCTGATAAGTGTGACAACAGATAAAACAGACTATTGCTTTGAGAGTTTAGATGTCAAAGGCCATTACACCATAGTTTCTTTTTATATCTTGCTGTATTAATACCTAGAGGCTCTAAATGCTTCCAACTTTTGCATTACTTTTGTTCTGGAAGTTCTGTTTCCTATCAGTATATGATTTCTTTTTTAAACCTCAAACAACAAAATCTAGGTTCAAGTGCCCAAGAGCTTTTGAGGTTTTGAGAATGTTCTGAACATTTGCAAGACGTCCAGAACTACTCAGTGTTTTACAAACATTCTCACCTTTTTTTTTGGTAACACTTCTGTTTTACTCCATTCTGCTTACATGAAAACTGTGCGGATAATACTAAATATCTGCTTTGGTGCTGGGAGGTTTAGAAAATAAATTACCAAATTTTTAAATGTGGAATTAAGTTATGCTCAGAGGAAAGAGTTTTGCTGCATGTAGTGTAGATGACAAAGTTGTTAGTGGTGAACTTGAAGCTCATGCAAATGATGATACACTGGAATCCTTTAACTGGAAATAACTTTTCTGTTTTCCCTCCACTGTTCTGGTCAAGAATCTCTCACCGGCAGCTTCCTGAATTTGATGAGGTGCTGAAAGTTTCTCCTTGGAATGAGGAAATGACAATTCCAAGCCCTGAGAAGAAATTTATTCTTATTGCTTTGCCTGCTGGAGGGAATTCTAACAGTATGTGTGTCCAGTCAGTTTGTGATCTTGATTTTCCCTTTAGTAAAGCATAGACTGTTGTCTGAGGAGTTTAGTCTGGGGATTTTTTTTGTGGGATAAATTCAATTGCTACATTCATAATTTTATCTTCTGCCTTCTGTAAGCGCACACAGCAAAATCTGTAAGTGCAAAGAACAGGCTGTAGAGCTCCAGGTCACCAGTTATATTTTGAAATGGGGGACAGCTTCCACCGCAGTAATCATACGAGATTGTCTTTTTATGTTTTGGGGTCAGGACTAGAGCCATTGTTTATTGGGGTTTTTTGACATTTATTTGGTATAGGTGGATTGAGGGGCCTCTATTTTATACGCACCAAAAAGCTTCAATGGGGATGAGGAAAAAACCCAGTGCAAACATCACCTTACCTTGTTATAGTAACATACTCAGCAAACAGAATACGAAAAGTAGATTTCTTCTGTGAAGTGTAAATGTATAGGTCTGTGGCTTAAAAATGTTTTAGCAAAACCTTATTTTGCATGAAATATGCTCGATGCAGCTGTGGTTTAACAGAGAAATAAGAATTTGTCTCCATATCACTTGTTTCACAAATTTTAATAGTGGGTTAACTGCACGATGCTTTTTTTGGGTAGTATGTACGTGGTTGTTTTGTGGTGTGCTTTTGGTTTTTCGTGGGGTGTGTGGTTCTGTGTGGCTTTTTTATTTGCTTGGTTATTTTGCTGTTGTATTAAACAAATTGAAATGTCATTGAAGCAAATGCAATTTCATATTAAATTATATTTTTCTTTCTTACATTGTTCTGCATATTTTTCTGCCTTATCTTTTATGTCTTTTAAAATAGATTTGCAAACTGCCATAAAGACTTTACTTAAAAAAGGGCCAGGATTGGAGGATGCCAAACAATCACAATTCATTGCTTTCAGAAGGTAATGGAGTATGTAGGCAGACATTGCAAAAATCCTTGCTAGCAGCCACAATCTAAAAATAGCTGAGTGTGTTGAGCTAGAGAGACCAGTGGCAGTATCATAAAATTACTGACAAAACACACAGGCTTGATGTCTCTCCCTGTACCTTCTGGTTGCCCCCAGTCTATCCATGACAAGTTGTTTCATTTTTCTCTATTCTTATTTTTCATGATTTCTGCCTTTGTACTCATATTCATCTTTATGGTGTATGTTAAAGAAGCATAAGGGGTCATTTTTTGTAGTAGATTATGAGAGCCTGTGCTCTGGTATTTGTTAACAGCGCAGTGTTCTTCAGAAGCAGAAGGTGAGAGCTTGACTGTAGGAGGAACCCACAAAATACAAAGAAAATGTGTATTCAAAGTTATCCCACTGTGGCAGATGTGAATTCCAGGCTGCGTGACAGAATGTATAACCCACTATCTTTTCAATGCTTCTGTCACAAGTGAGCATTGACCAAGAAGATACTTGTGTTTTGACCAAGTCTCAAGGGTCAAATTTAGTCATATAATCTCTTCTGCTCTGCAGTGACAGAGGCCTTCAGTTTAGGTATTTGGAAGCACAATATTCATCATTTAAGAAGGTGCGAGATATAGGGCTCTAACATGCACTGAAGAAAGATTAGTAATCATGGGAGCATGAATAGTATGGATGGCTTCACAGAAACACTGAAGGTATAAATGTAATGTGCAGTAGCACCAATAGTCCATACACTTGCAGTTCTGCACAGAAGGGTACTTAAGGAAAAACTCTTCCACTTTTATTTGTGAAGAACCTTTTCTCAGTAATTAAAAAAACACCCTATTTACAGGTTACCAGTGTGCAAATAAGTGATTTGTAAGTTCTAGCTAGTTCACCCTTTTGTTGTGAATGCTGAGTAACTGACATCAATTTTATTCTCCGATGCATTCAGGTACAATAGTGTTATTAGTGATTTTCATATAAAATTCATCTAGAATATATTTATATGTACTTAATCCCAGTCTTTAATTAGAATCCCAGGTCTTTAAAACACAAATAAATCTTCTTGCTATTTTTTTCATATATTCACAGACAGAAAATAATCGGTCCAGGCCTTGGTTTTTCTTTAGTTTTCTAATTAAATCTATCTAATTCAGGTATGCAGTTCAAATATTCTTGCCTCACTTTCTGTGGTATTTAGACAAAACTGTTTCTTTTACTGCTCCATCTTCTAAACTCTGAGTCAGTGATTGTTTTTAATTGTTGCTGGAAGATCCTCAGAACTAAAAGGGGCTTTTCCCATTATTGATAAACTAATGCTAATCTGACATTGCCTGTAATTGTATGCTTTGTATATCATGATTTTGTTCATATTCTTTTTTTGTATGATATAGGCAAGATTGCGATCTAATAAATGAACTTTGTTGCCAACACTATTCAAATCATTTAACCAGGTAAGCCACCGTTTTGCATTTTCCTGTGAACAATCTCATTTTGTTTTTGAAAGTGTTACAGTCAGGCCAATACCCTAAAATAAGATTGTAAAACTTTCAATGTTTCATCTAAATGTGATTATGTTTTAAATAATTTTTATAATAAACTTTCTGTGATGGTTTCTTTAATTTCAATTTTGGCTGTGAACAGTGGTAAACTACCTTTCATTTAAATTTTCAGTCTGTGAATTCTAAGTTACAATTGAGTATTCAAAATTGACATAAAACAACATGAAAAGAACCTCTCAAGGTTAATTATTTTTTATCACTGTAAGGTTTCTAAATAGATTCTGAAATATTTTTGAAGCAGGATTTTTCAGCTACTCTATATGACTTTTTCTTACTAAAAGATTTTATAAAAGTTCAAGAAATAAATGTGTGCTATCTTAACTGTTTTGAATATTATCAAGGTTTTTAACCTGGGCCAAGTGTAGAGAGTGGAAAGAGAAGAAATATTGAGAGATAGTAAGTGCATACTTTGTAAATAAGTTGTCCCTTCTTCTTTCTCTGACCCAGAGACCATAAAAACCGACTTTTATTTCAAAGTGGGGACAAGATTGCCTGCACACGGAATGCATATCTCAGGGATCTCTTGCCAGGCTCTGGTTTCAGAGATGGTTCTAATGGCAGTGAATGCAGAAGTGGAGAAACCACCCCCACTACAGAGGCTGCTGAGGAAGACAAGAGATTATGCAATGGAGATATATTTTTCATAACAGGGGTAAGTCCTTGCTGCAAGAACTTGCACAAAAAGCCTTGGTGGTAACTAATTCAGTCCTTGCTGAATCCCCGGAATGAAAAAGTTTATAAATTTAGTTCGTGATGATACATACTTAGTTCTGCTAAACTGTCGTGAAAGGCAAGGAGGCAGTCTGCAAACGAGAATTAAAAAACCCCCAACCCCGGGCTTTTCTGTAAAATGTGTTTCAGTTGCTCTGCTTGTGCTCAGTGTAAATACAGTCTGTAAATACTCAAATGCATTGTAACTGAAATGGATAATGTTTTGGATATAGGCAGAAATGTAAGTAAAGAGTAAAGCTAATGTTACAGTTGGGGCTCTCCCTGGCAGAAAACTAACCTGACTTAAAAATACAGCAAAACACCCTGCATTTTTCTGATGGGTTCAGGGAGTTGAGCAGAAGGACCAGCAAAATTATCAGTAGTTGGGATAGGCCCTGTACAGTAAAACTATTGAAGGTGGTCAGTGCAAGATAGCAGTCTGTTCAGTGTCTTGTGAAACTATTTCGCTTGGTTGACATTGCAGCTGTTGTAATTTCAGGGAAAGCGAGGACAGGGATGCACACAGATGCTGATCAAACTGTCAATACAAGCTCTGCTGAATATTGTGTTATTTTTTTAGGACGTAGAAATTGATAAACAGCGCTTACTGACCATCAGCAGCACGTATGGCTCCACATTCACTGTGAAGTATAAGGCACTGAAGAAGATATGTCACATAAAACATGCATGGGCCAGAACTATTCACACATTTCAGGTAAAGACAGACATCATATATTTTCACGTGAAAGAGTCAGAAACTTTCTTGAAACTACAATTCCTTGAATGCAGGATAGAAAATACTCTTGAAAGAGTGTCCAGTTGTTTCCAACTTCATCATTCTTGAAAGTCTTCTCTTTTTTTTTTTTTTTTAACTATTTACTGGAGATCTTACTTTGAAACAACATTCTTAAATATGTTTCAGGGTTCTGAGGAAAAAACTGTTGTGTATGTGGTTGGCAATCCCGGTCGTCAGCACTGGCAGCACGTGTACACAGCCGTGACCAGGGGACGCTGCCGTGTCTATGTTGTGGCTGAAGAGCTGCACCTCAGGAGAGCAGTCACTAACAGGAACGTGCCCAGAAAAACTCGCTTACAGAGATTTTTGAGAGAGGCAATCGCAGAAACAAGCAACTGTCCCAAACAAACGTCCTCTCCCCTGATGAAGTGCCAGCAACGTCAAGAGCTCGCAACTTGGTCTCTTTCTGCAACTCAGGGTGCTCTTGGTCCTCCTGAACCTCCAAGTGACCTCATGAAACAGGAAAGGCCATCAGATCTCACTAAAGAGCAGACAGGCAGTTTGCAGAAAAGTCCTTATAAAAGACACCAAACTCTTGCATCTGAGGATGCTACAGAAATACCCCCTGTAAGTATCTCCTTACTGAAGAAGTTGAGAACAAACTTCTGCACCCTCACCATCACTAGTCACCTGGGTACTGTTCTGATTGTTTTATTTATTTAACAATTTTCAAGATGGCCAGTAATTGGTGAAGCAGTCAAATTTGACAGATATCTTCCCAGAGTAATATATGACTAATATGGAAAAAATAAATTATGATGTCAATATAGTAAATCTATACATCTTTTTACTTACTTGAGTGATCTGTTGACCAGCTTAGCCTATATTAGCTTATTCTTTGTGCACAGATGTCAGTAGTTAGGTGACCAACTGTCAGAGATTTATACAAAATTTAATCATTGAAGTTGATTTTTATACAATCAAACCTGTTTAACCGATTTTTTTTTTCCATTATATGTAATTTATGAGCTCTAAAGAGCTTTTTTTTTGAAGATGTTAATTATTTTAGGTCTTGTTCAAACATGGATGACGTTTTTGTTTTGTTTTGACAGACAACAGTAGCAGAATCCCCACTTGGATCTTCCAGACTTAAGAATCTGACTTTGGGACAACCAGTTCCTAGGAAGCTTTTCAAAAGCTAAAAACAATTACTAACTGTCCTTGTTATGAACCTTTATTGAACCTGTTCTGCTCAGGATTGTTGGAACAGAGAAGCTGAATGTACAGGTGCTTTCCAAAGGCTTTCCTGTTTTCGCATGTTCTACAAAGAACAGCTTACTTTGCACAGAGCCTTTTACATTTTCAGTGATCTGTTTTTAGTATCTTCATTTTTGGATGGATCACCAAAAAAATCACACAGTTCCCTTTTGGTGAAGAATGAACTTTTACGTCTTCCAGGATCCAAATGTTCCCATAAAAAATACATGAGGATGTATTTTGATTTTTAAGACTCCTTGCTCTATACCAAGATCTATCCATCTCCTAAAGCTACCACATTGACAAGATGCTCTTACTGCTGTGCCAAAACTGTAGTTTGCTCTTGAGTAAAAGAGCATTTTACAAAGGGGGCTTTTGATTGATTTATGGGCATGAAACTTCCATGGATTACAGCTTTTAATCTTGTTAAAATAGAACAAGAAAGTTGCAATCAGTGACATAGAAAAATTTTCCCTCTTTGTACTCGAAAGAGATGTAGAACTTGCCATTGCTGCTTTAGCTAACAGTTAGATGCTGCTGATGGTCTAGAGAAAAATTCCAGGTCAGAGTCCAAATAACATTCCACTTTCAACCTTGTGTACTGTGTGACCTGTTTCATTGTAATTTTCAGACCAATAAGCTAAATGTTAAATCAAAGCATCAGACACATTGTACTAAAATGTGTCTTTAACAATTTTTTTTTCTTTCACATAGAGTAGGAAAAAGTGTACCACAAATACAAACATGGTATTTTTTGCTAAAACTGGAAAAAATAATGTGGGAAAATATAAAGTAGAAAAATATCTCATTTTTAATGTCTTTAAATCACTGTTTATTTCAATTTATACAGTTTTTCCATACAAATATTTGCAACAGTTTGAATTTCAAAAAACATAACATAGACGATAAATATCATGCTATTAAAGTATTAAATTTGTACAAAAATACTTTACAGTTTAATACTTATTTGTTACAAATAAAAATACGTATTTAAGTGACTCATGAACTTTGTTGGGTTTTTGTTTGTTTGTTTTACATGATTCAGCCTTGAATGTCATTCTGACCTTTTCTGGCAGTGCTGAAATAGAAATTGGAGATACTTGTGTGTGCAGGGCAGGTGAGCTTGTTCATGTACTGGAAACAGCAACAGGGATACAGTAAAACAGTTTAAATTGACCAGAAACGACTCTGTAAGGTGATTGCTTAGATATGGAGACTCTACAAATGTACAAATCCAGTATCTTTATATTCACCAATAACAATAATTACTAGTAACAACTTGAATACCAGAATAAACCAAAGCAGCTGCTGGTGAGCATATAAAGCAACTGGCAGTATTTTATTGCTTAGGGGGAGAGGGGAGAGGAGAGAATTTGTGTGATGTGTTTGTAAAATATATTTACAGTTTTAAATTCTAAAAATGTGTTGCAGGGGGAATAATGTTTATCATAAAGAAGGCTGAAAATAAAGCATATTAAATTGGACCTTTGTCCCTTCAAGAAATTATTTGACTTAAAAAGCTCACATGTGCCAGTACAAGTTTACAGGTTTATGGATCATTAAACAGCTTTCATATCAATCTCCATGGACATCGTTTAAAAAAAGCCATTTTCTTTTAAAAACGTTTCTAATTCCAACTCATTTCAGTTTTACTCTTTTCAGTAATCCTCCTTCAGAGGTTTTATCCCACTAGAAAAGTCTCTGCTTAAAAATCCCCACAGGTTGCAAGACATACCATTAAATATTTCATTGCATAGGGAATAACATAGGTTCTAACAAAGTGGGGGAGTAATGTTCACTGCAAACTGCAGCTTCCTGCAAACATTCTGTTAAAACATCTAAACCGTGCTTTGTCTGATGCATGCACCCTTCTTGCCACTGAATAAAGGTTTCCAAAATCAGAGATGTTGCCATTTCACAAGAAAACCCAGTGCAGTAGACCACTCTGCCATGTCCATCAGACAGCAGCACCTTTCTGATAAAATGTTTTTTAAAAACAATGTAACCTGGACACCACTGTTTGTTAGCAGAGGTTAATTCCGTGCTTTTCCCTCAAACAGCTGCTGCTGCTGAAGGGAGAGGTACATTTAAATAATCTTTACAATATCTCCCCAGTTTCTTAGTTGGGGGGAAAAAAAAGGCCCTTATGATTTTTCTTACTATTACTAGTGCTAGATTGTTTAGAATAGAATGACTTGACTTAATGAAGAATTAAACTATTTCAAAAGTAACCATGGATTAATAGGAGCCTTGAGACAGACTGGCCTCCTGTGCTTTTCAGTGCTCTACAGCATCTGAGCCTCAGCCTCAGAGAAATCTTAAAGGGATTTAGCACCATAATTGTCTTTTGTTACCGAATGTCCCACTAAAATGGTTTTCTGCTATAACGTATTTGTAGGATCCCGTGTCTCTGTATTAATGTGAGTGTGTCCACTCTGCTGAAGGAAGGCATTATTTGGATCACTCCACTCCCCAACTGTGGAAGGATGTTCTGAGCTTCCTTTCTGAGATGCCAGTGGGTTTCTGCTAATAACCAGTTCCAGCTTATTGCCAGATTCTGCGATGAGGGGCACAACCAGACAGCAGTCAAAGTCTCTGGTGCGAACATGGTTTACCTGAATGATGAGAAGATTGATTTTTGTTACCATTTTAGGAAAAAAAATGAGATCACAAGAGAAACTGATTTATCCTTGAGAATATGGAGACTGATTTAACTATTCCAGGTAGAGAATCACCCAATACAAGCCTTTTTACTATGGTGTCTCGTCTGAAGACATCAGTTAAGTTTTCTATACACTCGTAAACAGCATGTAGCTGAAGTGGAGATATTTATGCCAGTAATAGCTGTTGGCAGCTGTCACAATGCCCAGTCCATAAATGACATTTAACAGCCCATAGTTTTTCTATTCATGGTGTTTGTCAATTTAAACGCAATAGAGCATGTCTGAAATTTTAATTCAGTTCAGGTCTCCTATGGTTTTACTTAATATATATAAATTTATATAAAGTATTTTACTGAGCTGGTTGAGAATAATTTAGCTTTTTTCATCACAGTCCAACTTGGCACTGTGGTAAGTGTGCTGAGTGAGTGTTAAGTTATTCCACTATGTCAGTCAACACTTGGATTAAACACAGAAATAGTTCTCAGGTCTGTATCAGGAACAGCAAAAAAGACAAACCTGTCTGGAAATGCTTTGGGAAATTCCAGCTTCCTAGTGAGCATCTGTAGTCTCCTTTGGAGTTCTGAAATACCTGTTGTTCTGAGGGAATTTGTTTATACAAATATGACTGTGCAGGAAAATCTAGCCTTAGTGCCACTGCATAAAAGCCCAAGCCTCCATGAGTGCTGCCTTTTCTTACCAAGGCTCTAAGAAATCTACATGGCACAGCCTGTGGCACAGAGCAATTGTGATAGTTTTTCCTTCTTCCTGCCCCCCTACACACATCCTTTCCCCACAGAAATACAAGCAGTAGTGTTCATTATTTAAATTGTAATAAGCAATGTAGGTAACAGGACTGTTCCAAATAAGTGATGAAAACACTTTGTGCAGTTTTCTAGAATCATATCTGCAAAGAGAGATACCCAAACACACTCCGATGTGGTCACAAATCTTTTCACAAAGTAATCTGTATGTCATGTCTCTTCAAGCTAAACCTGTGTGGTGCCAGAAACATTACCTGTAAAAGTCTATCATACGGTTTTAAACCTCCTAGATCACCAGGGCCAGCTGGTCGAATGTTTTTAACATATACTCCTTTTTCCAGTAAACCATCTGAGACACTGAACCCGAAGTCTTCTCCATCAGAGTCCTTGTACAAAGTTACCTGTGGAGGGGATGTAACATGATGAGAAAGAAAAAAAGTTTGTTCCCATTTCTGAAAGGATTAGGCAGGCTTTCTTCCTAGGATGATTTTGGTGGTGAGTTTTTTTTTCACATTAGACAGATCACTTACCTACTATTTGGTACTTACAGTATTAAAGTTGTCCCCATTTTGACGTTAATATTCTAAATTTGTGTTGGGAGGTTTAGGTTAGATATTAGAACAAAGTTCTTCACTCAGAGTGTGGTTGGGCACTGGAACAGGCTCCCCATGTAAGTGGTCACAGCACCAAGCCTGCCAGAGTTCAAGCAGCATTTGGATGATACTCTTAGGCACATGGTGTGACTCCTGGGAATGGTCCTGTGCGGGGCCAGGGGCTGGTTTTGATGATCCTTGTGGGTCCCTCCCAACTTGGCTGATTCTGTAATTTTGTGATTCTCGGAAGCCACCTTATTCTTCAGTAATAAACAGTTCTTTTCACTTCTGTTTGTCAGCTGGAAATTTGTGCTATTTAGCCCACCACTTTCCCGGTGCAATTTTTTTGAGTCTTAGTTTTTTGTTTCCCTGTTCTCTAGCTGCCAGGATCTGAGTACAACATAAGGTTTAGTTTTCCTTCAGTCATGAAGACATGGCCTCAACCAAACAATTGGTGGTGTGCCTTCCAAAACTTCCAGAGGGAGTAATAGACCATTGGCACTATAAGCCCTAGACAGCCTGTTTTTGGCCAGGCAATGGCTCACCCTGTGAAGTCTAATCTCAAAAGTGCTCAGTATAGGAGTTATAATGCGATCTTTTAAGAAAGTACAAATAAGGCTCCTTCTGAAAGAGCTTGCAGGCAGTGTTCCTACAATTACATAGCCATGAGGTGGTCATTCAAAAGCAGGAAACAGAAGTTAATAAAACTGTTAGGAGAAGGTTTTTCAAGTGTTCAGAAAACAAGTCCTCACAGGTAGTTTTGTGAATTCAGCTATTTGACAGAAAAAGATATAGACTTCTTTGTAGGTAAGTAGCATGCTTAGGTTTTTATTTTTTCTTGCTTCTCCCTCATATCAGAAGTGCCGACCTATGCAAGTAAATTGTGTGAGTCAGTGGTGTACCATCTGACTGACACTGATGCTGTGAGCACAGATACAGTCACACAAAAAGCCATGCTTTTACTGTTATAGCTTATGTCACCTTGGATTCAAAATACTGGTTTTATCATACCTGCTCACTCTGGAAGGGAATCACTGCTCTGCAATTACATCATTTTTGTGGTTCTACAGATGCTAATTTTTTAAAGGTCATGTTCCTTATGGATATCCTCTCTTGGCTTTGGTATATTTAACAGGAGCTTAAAGAAATTGATACTTATTCACTTAAGGGATGAGATAGAGGAGTTTACTCTGTTACATGTTTGACAGCTGTCACATATTTTAGATGGAAGTCATCTGCAGAGGACTTTCTTTTGTATTACAATTATAATTTTGGGGCCACTTCTTTTTAGGGCAACATATATTCTTCAAAGAGCATCTCAGATAAAAGCTCTGCTATCTGAAGTACTCAATTTTTATTTAATAATGAGTATGGGCAAAGCCCTACAACACAGATTTCTCATCTTCACTTGCAGCAGCCTTGTCTGAGGGGAATATGGCTGCAAACAATTCATGCAACACCTAAATCATGCTGGTTTATCTGTACTGCTGATCATAACTCTTTGGAAGGTCTGCTCTCAATAACAAAATCTCCATTTGGGTGATTTGCTAGACTTTTAAATTTACATCAGGAGCCTAAGGGAAAAAGAAAGCTGAAATGGAAATTTAATTCATATTTCATAAGCAATTAAATAGTTACGAATTTAAAACAGAAGCTTACACATTTTGAGTCTGTGTCTGTGCTTCTTCTCCCTCTCAGATCTATGGAAAAATGCCTAATTTAAATTCATACATCTTGCACAGATCAGCTATTGAGGTATTTTAACTGACTGTAATTTTAGGTTAATGACTACTTGCAATAATAATATTGAAAAATTATCTGATCCGAGTGCATATTTTTGTTCTCAGAGGAATGTGTGCTCTATGAAACTTTTAAAAAAAATGGTCTGCTATGATTTTTGGAAAAATATTAATCTGTATTATTACCTAAGTAGATAAAATCAGTTAAAGGTATTCATTAAATTTGGGTACTGATAAAGCAATACACTATCCAACTAAATTAAATGCTACTTATTAAACCATCTAAAACAGATGTTTGGAAAGATTCATACCACACTTATCTCAGTCCTAGCTTCCTCAGGACAATGACTGTTCAAATGCACAACTAGTCAATGCAATGCGGTGAAGGAAGAAAGAGCAGTGAAGAATTCAGGTTAACTTGCTGCAATCTGAACTCTGATCTATGGGGTACATAAGCCCTGACTCAATGGGGATGCAGATTCACTGCACTGAGACCGAACAGAGGTACCTGCTCAAGAAACTGGGAAAGCTCAGCAGCACGGAGTTAAGTACATGCTTGAAAATCTTGCCAATGTAAGTCTTAAGCAAGCTATGTCTTAGATTGTGTTTCAAAACTGTTTCTACTATTACAGTTTTCCAAAACTTCCTATTTTTGTCAGTGGCCCAGCTAATTAACACATTTGCCTGCAGAGGGCAGAGCACATTTGCCAGCAAAATGATACATGAAAAATACTTCAATCAATGCATTTCCCTGACGGAAGTAATTCCTGTGGCATTGCAGTGCTTTTGGAAAACTATCATTGGACAAGCTGTCCATGAGAAGTAACAACTGAACAGGTTATTAATGTTAAACTAGAGGTCTAGATCTCTAACACAAAAATGAAGGAGGAGAGAGAAAGTAACAGGCACACTACTACACAAGAACCAGTAGGAAAACTAACAAGTAAGAACTTACTAAGGTGGGCATGAACACAAAAGCAGTCCATACTGCCCGAGTTAACCTGCACATGTGATCATAGGGGTAACAAGCCCACTTTGGGGAATGAGACCATAAGATCCAGTCACTAGTTTCTATTTTTCTTGAATGACTGTTAAGGATTTGGAAAATCCTTGGTACAGGTTCAACTTTTGTACTTTTAGAAAGGAAATTACTCTTTTCTGAGTGACAGAAGTGACAGTAAAAGCAAACTTGACATCACTTCAGCAGATGGGAAAAGTGGGTATATTGTCTGAATGAAATGGGAAATCACTAAAACAGAAGTCAAAGCAATCTTAAAAATAGTGGCTTCAACTGAAGCCAGAGAAAGCTCAAGGACAGGGTATTTTGTACTGGCCAGGATTGTAAGAGCTAGATACTATCACGGAATACCACCAACTCATTAACAGAAATCTGATGACTCCTTTCCATAAAAGGATTTATTTTATCGTGAAAGGCTGGTTTTATAATCCATAGGAGAAAACTATGCCTTTGCTGAATATGAGCACAATATGAAATGCCTACTGGCATACTTTTTTTTGTGTCTCTCATTTATTCACCACTCAGGAAAAGAGCACACTAACTAACTCCATTAATCACTTCACATCGAGCTGGAAATATGAATAGCTTAAAACCATCACAACACTTCCTACTGATTGTTTACAGTGGTGATGAATTCATTTACCGTATTTGAGATCAATTCTCTACTACCTTTTACAAACATTCATTTAGCCCGTACTCATTGAGTCCTTACCTTACTGAATGAACTACAAACTAAACTCAGTCAAATCTGCAGGGACTACAAACCAAGCCAAATGTCTTGAGAACGACCGCATGTGACATCTTAATGAAGTTTCTCCATGCTTCTGCCTCCTCTCTGGAAAGATCTCAGACCTTTAAGAGGAAGATGGGTGCAGGAAATGGGATGCTCATTCCCATCAAGGAGAACAGCCTTATAATGTCCCTTAAAGTTTTGGAAACTTCCCTGGACTTGAGATTTAAACTTGCAGGGTGTTTGCTGTGCACATCTAAAGATACTTAATCCAGTACTTCCTTGGGGTGCAGAGCCATCTCCATATCACCAGGTGATTTCAGCAGTCTTGAGCAGCGAAAAACTGCACAGACTGAAGATTATTTATCCTTTTTAGAGCAAAGAAATTATAAAAAGAAGCAACACCTAATTTGAAATAACATTCTATATTATGTACATGGAGTCTCAATTATTTACTTCAAAATGAGTGTTAATTTGAAAAAGGACCAATGGGAGCCCCAAAACCTCACGAGTAATTTCCTAAAGAAATGTATTTTCTAGAAATTAAACTTTGCTTTCTTAATGAACACATTTTGCAGAGAAGAGTTATTGGTCTTGTCAACTCAAATTACTAGTGCATGCTCCTTTCAAAAGAACAGTGCCTTTTGAGGATTTATTGTAAAATGAAATAGTAGACAAGGATGCATCTTATTTGTTTGTTTCCCCCCACAAGGATCTATCATTAATGTGTTTGTAAGAACTAATATGCATGGTCCCCAAATTGTATCTGTGGAGTCATTACAAAAAGTGCTTACTGTGTTGCCATATAATTAGATTTCCTATGCTGAATATATTATTTCAAAGCTGCCAGAAGAAAAATTACAGACCTTGTGTAACTCCACAGGAGTTGGTGACATGATTTCTTTCATTTCTTGCTTAAATTTTCTCAGAACCATGGACTTTCTCCCCACATCTGACGGCAATGTGTTGCTACGAGTAGCTTGACTGTAATGTGGCCTTACAGAACTTCTTTCCTGGAAGCTGGCTTGTCTTCCCAGCTGGTTACGAGGTTGTGGGTTTTCATGATTCAAACTCATTGTACTTCCTGACATAATTGTGGCCTAGAGCATTAATGAACAGGTTAATTTTTAACAAAGAATGTGGGTTAAGTAAGTGGTTAATTCACAGCAGTAGGAAAAACGTCTCTATTCTTCGTTAGAACACAAACACTCAGGGCACAGCAAAAGGCAAGAGGATAATGTTCAATCTGCTTGCAAGTCACTATGAAATAAAGGACCACAACAAAACACAACAACAATATATGAAACCTATGGGCAAAAGTTTTCAGAAGGCATTTCAAACTAAAATACTGAGCACTAGAATGGCTGTGCTTCTAAGCTACCCCCTGGTAGACTGAAGAGTCTGTAGTGTAATTGCTTCTTTAAAAAATATTCTACCCATAAATAAAATGGCATTTAAGTTGTGACATAATTGCATTTGTTGGAATTGGAGCTATAGGGAGGCATTTACAATTCAGACTGTGCGTGCAAGGTAAAAAAATGTGAGTCAGCAGAATATGTAGGCAGCTCTAGAGTCATGATGGGCGTGCCCAGATACCACCCCAAGCTGGAGAAAACTCAGTGCAGTTAAGCTCACTGCCTGAAAAGAAACTTTGCATGACATGCATATTGCAAGAGTGACACCCTTAGCTTAGCACTAACACTGGCCCCTGACTCACTGCTGGTTTTAATCTCAGTGAAAACTAGCCTTTTGTTTTAGATGCAAGCACACATGGAGGATGAAATCTTGAAACATGATGATGGGAATTACCTCACCCCCTGGGTGAAAGGGACTGACATGAAAAGGACCCATGCACAACAAGGAGCCTCCTCCCTTGTGAAATATTTTCTGCTCCTGGGAATGGGAGGCAAATGGACTCTGGCATAGCCACCGTACAGAGGTGCCACTGCAGGGATAGGGTATGCTGAATTTCCTATTTATTGTCTCTTCTGATGAACAACTGAAAAGGGAAATTTAAAGACCATAGCCTGAACTCTGACTGGGACTGGATGCAGGCAGCCTGCTTGAAAATGAGAAGTAAAAAATAAGGGCAAAACAGGCAAATAAATGTTTTCCTATGACTCCGGTAAGCATGTCCGTCACCCTTCTTTCTCCCAGCTCCAGCACTACTTTCACTACAAGATAATAGACAGTAGCCATAACAGTCTCTGTTGTGCTCAGTAGTGACTGATATTACTGCCTGTTAGAGCAAAAGCATCCAGAGGACATGGCAAACTACAGACTTTGCTCTTTGGCTGAAGACCTTGAAAGGAAAAATGATAAGGAGTCCTTGACTATGCAATGGTACTTCATAAAATAGAGGCATTGCCATTCTCAGCATCCTGTCATACTGAATGAGTCTGGCATTCTTTTCAGAGCTGGGGGTTGTGCAATGAGGCAATGCTATAAATGGTGCAACATCTACAGTTCTGAATTTTGTTTTCATGAAAGGCTGAGGAAAATTCAATGTGTTGAAGTAACTGAATTCTGGTCAGCATGAATGACATATTTCCCTTTTGGAGTTATCTATTTCCATATCCTTTTATTATGCTCTGAATACTGAAAACTACAAGAGAAGCCTGCAGTACTGAACCATATCTAACTATGGAATTAAACCAGTATAACATTTTCTCCTACATTTCTCTGGTTGGCAATAAAAAAATACATGAGAATCACATTTTGCTACCCATACATGCAATACAAAAGCCATAAATCTGAGGAAGTAAATTAATCTGAACTGAAAAACTTTCACCCAGTTATGCCATTCACATTGCTCCTGGCTGCTAAAGGACTTTATATAAAATAAAAATGAAAATGAGATTCTGCCAGTTTTGCAGCTCGAGGAATTTAAAAGAACATAAAAGAAAATATTTTAGGGCCTTTCATTCCATAGCTCTAAGTGGCAGTATAATCTCAAGTGTTCAGATTAGACAACTTAGAGAAAAGATGATTATAAAAATAAATACTCAAAGTTACTCAGTCTCGGTTTCCTTTCCCCTCTGCCCCCATCACTAACTAGCACAAAGCACAGTTAGATTGCAATCAGCTTCAGGATGAAATGTGAAAATTCATTACATAGTGAAAAACTCGCTGTATAATGAACATTTCTCACATTTGGCAGCTTCTCTATTTTTCAGAGTGGTAAATTATAGGTAAACATTCTGAAAAGCTGATTTTCTTTTATGTTCATCTTAATCAAATTAAGTTTCAATTTAAAAGACAACCTGCAACATGCTAAGAAAAGCTGCATGAAGCGTCTGTCAGAAAACAGAATGCACAGCTGCAGGAAGTTCTGTACCATTTGCTGCCTGTGCAGACAGCATTGATGGGTATGCACAGCGGAAGCTGCAAGTCAAAAGCACTGGGGTGAACACATTTATAGAATTTTGCTTGCATTGTCCAAAAGAAAACAGCTCTGGTAAGGGGCAGGGGAGGCAGCTGCACAAGCAAAAATATAAAGGTAAAGGGTAGGTACCAAGAGAGTCATGTTTCTCAAACACAGACGCGTGTCAGCCTTGTCCTGTGGAGAGGGGTTAAAGCTTTTAAATGAATTGGTGTGATTAGTGCAACTTAAAAGAAAAAAGGAGAAAATAAAATGAATGTAAACCAAACCAAAACCATTATATTTCTCTATAATTGGAAAGAAAGGTTAAGATTGTTCTACCTCTAGTTCCCTCAGAATTCCTGACTGGCCACAGGTCTCTAAATCCTCCAGAGCCTGAGACCAGAAATTTTCCTCCTGGTCAGCCTCGGTGTTATCATGGGTACCTGTAAAGCTAGATTTACAATGAGAAGTTAAAAAAATGTGGACTTTATCTTCCCTTTAAAAATATATATTACACACGTGCCTTGCCACAGATTGCAACTTGAATGACAGAACATTACACAGGAGAGTGGGGAAGAGTCGCTGGTCAGGAGAGGCTGGATGGACATGCAGAGCACATGACAGACAAGCCTTCTCACAACCTGGCAGTCACTAGCAGCTGGCAGGATCTGAGCAGCGAGTTGTTCAGTAAGGACATAAATGGATTCCAAGAACAATTCAATACACATTTTTACTGGATTGAAACTGGACCTCCCTATGAAAATTAACGAATCAACCAGTAGTTGTGTGCAGAGCTGCTCCGTGCAACAAACATTTGCAATAAAACCTTTCAGCTTCACAGACTTCTCCCAGGCAATATGGAAAGAGTCCTCATTTTTTTCAGTGTTTTGCAAAGGAGGGATGGTGGTGTTTTTTACCTAATTCCTTCAGCCTAAGCTGCATTTATCATTGTCAGTTTAAGCCACCTGACTGCCCTAATATAAGCTCCAATCATTCCATACATGAACACAGGGAAACTTTCAGGAATGCAACTGTCTTGTGTGGAAACTTGGGTCTCTGGTGTTTCATAAATGCACCAAAGCCTTATAACAAGCACTCTTGAGCAGATGTTGGTGACACCGATGCTTAGGGAAGTTGCTCAGCAAGTGAGATCTGCTAAAATATGCCAACTCTGGGCTGCAGCAACATAGCCCAAAGCAAAACCATTGCAGTGTTATGTGTGTATACAGGTTTTTGGTTTTTTTTTTTTTAGCAAGGGGAAGCAGCTCAATAAAGGTTCACACAAGCATCAGAGCTGCTGCATGGGAGAGGGCTGATTATGTGAAAGGCACAGGGGAAGAAGGATGAGGAAGGAAGAAATGATAGTTCGCCCTTTCAGTGGCAGCAAGCTGTTACTTTGGAGCAGCTGCCCATGGATTGCAGCTAGTGGTGCTTAACAGCACAAAAACAGAGCAAACACTATTATGGAAGCATCCGAGGCCTTGCTTGACAAACAATGTGTTTACTGAGAATAGCATGAATGTAACTCTGTTTACAGAATAGCTTTTAAATAGGACAATTGCCCAGCACAAGGGACAACAGCTCGAATGCTTCACACACATGATACTCTGCCTCAGAGATGCTTTCTTAAAACTACAATCAGTCAAGCAGATAATGGTCAGCCATTTCAATCTCTTATTGCAATGATTCTCCACCTAGCATCAGTGTCTCTTCTAAAATATTGCAATAGATGCAGCGATGGCGAGAATACCTACTCAGATCACAGATGCAATTCCTCCCAGGCAAGATAAGAAAGTATTTAAAACATGATTTTAGAAAGATCCTCCGCTTTGGAAATGAGCTCATTCAATAAATCTAAGTATTTCTTTCAATAGCCAATGTTGAATGTAGACTAATTTATCCATTACAATACCTCTTGTTATACTGCACACTAATGATATCAAATGGAACTTGAGCTAATGACCATGATAATTTGATGCAATTGTCTGTGACAGCAAGTCCAGATTTCCCAGAATTGGAGGTTCATTTCTTCTCTGACTTCTGTGAAATATGAGACCGTGATGCCTATCTGGACCCCTTAGCTGAAGCAATTTCTTTTTCTGCTCTCACCTCCTGTTTTGCCCTTTCTCTGAGTCTTGTCTCCTGGTGTGTGAAATCTCAACTTTTGCATCTTCATTACAACCATGAGTATTTTGTAGCTGAACCACCGCACCAGAAAAATGAATGATGAGAAATACTTTCTCATCTAAATGTTTATTTTATTGAAACCTGAGAGATGAATTTGAAATCATATGAGATATTGTTTACTCATAGTGAATATATTTGTTTCTCTTATGTTTATTAAAAGAGCTATCAGAAGTTTGGCTGCATAAAAATGCTGAAGGAAAGGTAGTAGGATAGATAATGAAGACAAGGGTGCCTATGTTTCGGTTCTTATTGCCATGTAAGAGACAAATTATTCTTTTTTTCTAAATTAGCAGGTGATAGGATGTTCTAGGATCTGGCAGATTCATTCCTGTAAGCATTGTTTTAATGTGTAAAACAGTATCTCTGGAGCAGGAACTGTAACAGACTTGTCCTACCTGCCAGTGATAGGCAGACACCAGGCTACAAAGGATTTAAGCTCTCTGGTTTCATTTGCCTGCCCACTGAAATTTCATCATCCCTCAATGGCATGTTCATGTGGTGATTTCTGCTTTTACCCTGTTTTACTCATTTTGACTGTTTTTCCTTTCTTTCCCCCTCCTCTCATGCCCCCCCGCCACCCGTCTCTGCCTCAGCCCCGCTGGATATCACTTTTGTCCATTTTTTGTTTTCCTACCTGGAAGTATTCCAGTCTTCCAGCTGTCCCCCACCTTTCCTTTGCCCTCCAGAGGCACCTTTCCACATCTTTCCCTCTTTCTTCATGCTCCTGGTGCTCTCTCCACCTGATCTTTCCACAGAAGTTTGCTTTAAATGGTTTTCTTGAGTCTCTCCCAATGTCTCAGACTCCTTCTGTTGCCACATATTCTTGGAAGCTGTGCTACACAAAATAAAGGTAAGAAAAAATTACTTTCTAGTGTTAGAGAAGAAAATAATATGCCTAGTTAGAACTAGAGGAGGAGAGGTGCTTTTCTGGGAATCCCTGTAACAGGCTGGAAGAACAGACATGCCCTTCTCAAATACTCCAGCACTGGGTATAGGAACACTATCAGGCGTGGCACAATTCATTTTACAGATACAGAGTTAAAATCATTATTTTATTTTGTACTGTATATCTCATGTGTGAGTCACATTGACAAGTAGAACAAGACACTTTAATGTGCATCCTTTCTACTGAATAGTGCTTTAGAATGGTAATAGAATGCATGCTTTTGATTTACAAATTCTGTATTTTACAATCTGGCTTCCCAATTCCCTGCTCATCAACTTTTTCAGCCCATTACTTATATGGCTGCAAAACAGTAGGTGTTCTGGAATCTATGGCTGCATCTCATTTGAGAAACAAAACATGGGCTTTAAATGCCGATAAGGATGGTGCTATTAAACTAAAGACATTAGGTTACCAAGAATGGGCAGTATGAAGAAAGTTATCTTAATTCCCGTTATTAAACATTGTCCACTATTAACCTATAGAAACTTTTGGTGTGGTTCTGGCCAACAGGGACCAAAGGAGCTGAGTATGGACTGATTTGATGCTTGTCCAGATCTTAGCTATCATCTTGCCAGGCTTTGTCTCCAGACAAAATGCCACTGAGCAATCAGTGAGCAGTCAGCAAATTTGTCATTCAGATTCTGAAAGTAGCATATAAACTTTGCCTTGATTTGTATTTCAAAGGCAACAGACTGGACCTTATGGATTTACTTATCCAGCATATTTATACAGGCACCAGAAAGGTTTTCTTTAGTACTGAACTTGAATTTTCACAGACTGGGATTTCAGGCTCATTGTGCTGGTACACCAAGAAATCGTATTTCTCATGAAGGACATGCATGTCTGCAGGTCCTGAGGATGGGTACAAAAAGCACAGAAATCTCTCTGTGATGCCTGTCTTCCCACATCTGAGGAAGAACTGTTTTTTTGGCAGGAATTACCCAAGTCTCTGCGGTGGTTCCACCAATGGATCAACCTTAGAATAGAAAATAAGAGACTTTTGAGTCTTCCATTATCTCCAAGAACTGCCATGTATGAATTTTTCCCTCAGGAAGTTCTTTTGTCTGCAGAGAAATTAACTGAAAAGGAGGAATAAACGCATGGCAAACTACCATAGCTTTGGACAAAACATTTCTACCTTGATCACTTTTTTCTCCTACTGAATCACTGTGGGTGTTTATGGAAGAAGACTGTAATTTGTGCTTCTTTGCCCGAACCAAAATGAATTTTCATGGAAGACAAAAGATTAACATGTCAGTTGTCTTTAGCCATATTATTTGTAGGTTTATTTCTGTGGAGTGAAAAACAGATCAAATATTTTCTGAAGCTAGCCCAGGGAAATGCCCTAATTTTTTTGTTTGTTTATTCTTAGGAGATAAATGCTGTGTTTTTTAGGCTGAAGTAACTCAAAATAAATATATGCCTTCGTTTTGGCATCATAATCCTCCATAAAGATCACTAATCTACTGTAATAAGTTTCGTGAAGTATAATGCCTCTCATATTTAAAGTAAGAGCTCTTAGGGCTTCATCAGAAAAAGTAAAAATAATTTCATTTCAGACAGTAAGTGTTAAATCTGGGGCACTGATGCAGATTTTCATTCTCTGATTCAAACTGACAACTCAGTTACATGTCCATTTGTTTCCCGCAGGTGACAGAGGCAGTACTGGTTAAAGATGGATCAGTGGGAATAGGACAAGGCTGCCCAACAAACTTTTTCATAATGCCACAACTTCCCAGATATGACAGCACAACATTGCAGAGTATTCTGAGTTGAAAGGGACCCACAAGGATCTTCAAGGCCAACTGTTCAATGAATGGCCCATACAGGGATTGAACCCACAACACTGGCATTATTAGCACCAGGCTCTAACCAGCTGAGCTAATCTGAGAGGTGATGCAAATCAGAAGTCAGAAACTCATATGGGAACTTACCTGCTTGCTGTAGGTCGATCCCATTCATCATCACTCAGCCCTGTATCATGAAATGGGTGGTTTCGTGGTTTGCTTGGAGGGGACAAACTAGTCTGTTTTGGACTCCTCCATTCATAGGCATTGAAGTTGTACCCTGAAGCCTGATAGGTGTGTCCTAAAAAGATGAATTCGGTATTTACACCACTGCATACGTTGTAATGACAGAAAAACACATCTCTGAAGCTGAGTTTTCTAGAACTTCTGGGTTCATCATTGTTTCCTTTTTTTTTGTAGTTGTAGCCAGATTATTTATGACCTGAATTATGTCTGGCATTAGATGTGCTCTAGAGCTTCTTCTGTGAAAGTCCACTGAAAGAAGAACATTAAATACATATAACACTGTTCTCCTACTGTTTATGTCTCAGCTACTTCTATGTTTAGTTTTCAACATTGCCACAATTTATGAATTTCCAATTTGACATCCCACATTGAATACTAGTGAATAAATCCCGTGTTATGGATGTGATAAATATGTGTTAACATGGTCATATACAACATGCCTAAAATAAAAGTGAAGCTATCACAAAAACTGTGCTTCAGATTTACTGAAAAAAGTAAAAAAAGAGCTTTCAAAGATGCATTAAAATATGCCATGAACTTGACTTTTGACATACCCTTTTTGCTAGGGCTCTGAGAGCTCAGGAGAGGCCTGTCTCACAATGGATACACAATCCCAGGACCAATATACATCCCTGGAAAGCTCACCTTGCAGAAAGCCACTTCTCTGTCACCCATTTCCAAACATCTGAAGTCTGTGTAACTGGCATTAGATGGCCTTTGTACCTGCAGAGTTTATTTCTGAGTGCTCTTATCATACATGCAAAGCAGGTATTACTTCAATAGTATTTCTTTAACTGAACTGGCTGTACTTTGAATTTCATGTAGGAACCAGTTTCCCAGTGATGTATCGAGAACACGTGGATCAATTGGTCACAAGGTGATTCTGAACTGGTAAGCAAAATCCATTATGGTAGAGCTGATATATATATATATTTATAATATACTTCATCTTGATATATTCCTTTTTTACCTCTATAGTTACTGGGTTTTGATGTGCATATTGGATTAGAAAGTTCTATTTTTTTGATGCCTAATGATTATCACTACTGCCACTTCTCTTAAGAGGGTAATTTGCTTCCATAAATCAGTCCAGACGTGTCTCCCTCAAATCCTATGTAACTACAGAGTTGTGTGCATTTTCCAGCTAATTGGCAGACATTAACATACTCCCAGATTCTAGGAAGGGTTCTGGTTGCAAAGATGTGACTGCTGTGTGGGGAAGGCTCCAGATTAGTAAGGCAGACACATAAAACAAAGGTACAAAATGGAGTATTAATTCAAGGAGAGAAAAGACAGCTCACCAGCATTAAATTGGTAACTAATAGGATAAAGAATTATCTGGTACTCCAGAAACATCCCCCAAACTCCTCAATTTTCTCAGCTTGTGCTTATTGCCAAGAAAGGTTTGGAGAAAAGCCAGACTCAATCTGACAGGTCAAGACAGAATGAACTTTAATAGAAATGTGGGCCACCATCACAGCAAGGGACAAAGTCACAAATCTGTTTACACTCAGGCTGTTTAGCAGAAGTGCCATATATCCAGCCAAGTCTGGGCCGATTTTTTCAAGGGAGTTAAAAAAAAATCTGCTTTGAGATACTGGTTTTGTTTTGGCATGGCATCTGAATCAGGACTTTGGAAAGCATTCTGAGCTTCAATCCTTTCCACAGTTGAACAATTTGCTCCAAATACCATCAATTCACCCAGGAAATGAGAATTACCACTCTGGCACTTTTTCAGCAATACTTCTCCTTAGAACTTACAAATATCAGAAGAAAATCTAAAATTACTTATTTTGATAAATTGATCAACACAGTTAAAAATGAAAAAGGGGGGGAATACATCCAGACTAAGTCCAGTGAAAAAATTATTTGAGATAAAGATCTGCCTGTCCAAATACCTGCCAGGTAGTGGAAATACATGCTTTACTATGGAAATAAAACATCAAAGCTGTAAGTTATGTTTTTGTTATCAAGAATATTACAAGATGCCTGTATCTCTCCGTGCCTAAATAAACATGTGTTGCAAATTGGGATTATTTGAAAATCCTTTATAAAATAATAGTCAAACAGAAGTAGAAAAATTATCATTATGGAAAATCATGTTTTTAAATAGAATGACTGTTTTTGACAGCTGTAAGTTAGATGTTATTATTGCAGGAATGAGGAAGAAGCAAAAGATTTACAAATCATAAGCAATGACTGATGTTCCACTTCAGCAGCTTATAATAAATCTGTTGGCACTTAAAAATTACTGCATATGGGCATCAAATTCATGAACCTCTCCAGAATGTTCTGTGCCTTGCACTGACCTGTATTTGAAGGATAAACTCATTTGGTTGTGGATGAGCTATGGACTGGGCTATTCAGATGTCAGTAAAGCTAACAAAAGCCTGCTAATGTATTGATAAATGCTTCATAACACATCACATCCTCATGAAAGAGTGAATCTGAGGCCAGCCAAGTGCAAGAAATCATGCTGCCTGGTGAGGTGTATGGCTATAATGAGACAGCAGTACATTACAAAGTATAGTTAGTATGGATAAAAAGTTCTCTTTAGGGCAAAGGAAGGTCAACCATAAAGGCAATAATTCCTATTTTAAATGTCAATTGCATTCTTGACAGTACCTTGATTTCCAAAGCTGGTATCAATACCAGAGCCATCCCATGACTCTACTGCGCTGTCAACACTTGGGACTGTTGTGGAATAGATGTCTGAGAGCTTGCCAGATTTCTGTGTAGCAGAGGTTTCATCTTCAGCATCACTCAGTTCACTCATGTGACCCACAGGGACAGAAAACTTCTTGGGACTGGTAGCTGAATAGGATTTAAAAAAAAAAAAAAAAAAAAGGGCTGGTGGTGGTCATTGCTTTACTGCAATTCTAAGTATCCACTTTTTATTACTGACACAATACTTTTCCATAGATGGCTTAAGTGCTTGTTAATCTGTAATAACACACGAATTAAGGACCACTGATGGTACCCTTGGCTGTACTCACCATCTGTTTGCTTCTTGATTTTCAAGGTGACAGTTTCTCCTGCCATCTGCAACAAATGAATGGCTTCACTCAAAGGTTTTCCTTTCAGACTGCTACTATTTATTGCAAGGATTCTGTCTCCTATGTGAATTGCCCCAGTCCTATAATAAGGAAGAAGTAAAACACTGAGAAGAGAGCATAAAAGGCAACAAAGGCAATTTCTTTGCATATCTGGAGCATGAAAGTCTCATCTCCGTTTCTTTCATTTCGCTTTTATAGTTGTGTTACAGCGTTATTCTTTTGTTAGAAACGCTTAAAGCAAGGCACCTTTGCTGTAGTGACAATAGCGGAGGTGAGGCATGAAGATGTGGATTCCTGTGAAACTTCGACAGTTGAGTTAATCACCTGTGGATTATATTCACTGCAGCCCACCTGTTTAAGAGCAATCTCAGACAGCTCAGTTAAGCTCTGAAATGAGTCAAGTTTCTAAAAGTCTCACAACATAACAAATAAAAGCAGTGTGAGCAAGTAACCAGCTATTTCACCAATGTGGCTTTCAGGAAAATCAATCAAAGAAGAAAAAAAATTTTTTTGAGCAAATGCACTGTTGGTTCTGGCATGCACAGTATCATGTGTTGCGAGAAAAGTTCTGTCTGAAACCACCATCAAAGGTACCACTTTCAATGACTCAACCCATCTTAGATGTAACAGGCAATAGAAAATGTTACCATTTTCATTAGTGTCTATCACTTACCACGAGGAGCAGTTCTGCTCCCCTGATAATGGTGTATAAAAGTGCACATACAGACTGCAGTGGCAGAGAAGCATATGATAAATTCAGATAAACGTAGACACATGAAGTACTTTCCGTACTTATTATACTACACGAGGCTAGTGGTTTTAAAAGGCTGCTAAAGTGTTCCTGCAACTGAGCAGTTTGATTGATTAGTATTTCCTTAGTGATTTATAGTAAGGACCACAATCCTCTGTGCTGCCTTGTACAGTATGTACAAGTAGATCCTGTTAAGATATTGCTCATGCTCCTGAGCTTGGCAATGATCAAAACACAATAGTAAAGAGACTGTAAACTCAGATTTGGAGAATTATAAAAAATAAATTTCTAAACCATAAAAATTAGCATTTTCAGGTAAACAAAACAAATCTTTATCTTGACAAAGAGCATATTTAAAATAATTTGCTTTCCAATTTACCTTTCGGCTAATCCTCCTTTTGTAAGGCTGGAAATGATTATGGGATCAAAGGGCTCTTCAGTACCAGAGATTGTAATTCCAAGAGGCCCACCGTAGCGCTTGAGCTCAACAGTATAAATAATTGCTCCAGAGCTCTCCTGTTCATCTGCAATAAATGCCAAGGGGATGCAATTGGTTTCTTATGAAAGAAGGAATGAAAAAAATAGCACATTCAGTCTAGTGACTGGTTATCAAACAACATTTTCACAGGATTATAATTCAGATACAATTCTTAACTATATTCTACTGGATTATTTTGAAAAAAAAAACTATTGTTAATTTCTTTATTGTCAAAACCCAGACACAAATCCAAACTCCTCTCATTCTAGTAAGACTAAATTTTACTCTGTTTCAAATCTTTAGATCTTCTTTCCTATTAAAATATACCTTCAGGTTATTTTGTTACAGGATCACAAAATGACTGAAGTTGAAGGGGGCCTCTGGATGACATCTTGTCCAACCTCCCTGCACTAGCAGGGCCAACAACTACAGCTAGTTGCTCAGTGTCCAGATCACTCTTGAATATCATCAAGGGTAGAGACACCCCAACCTCTCTGGACAATCCGTGCCAGTGTTTGGTCTCTTTCAAAGTAAAAAAGTATTTCCTGATGCTCAAACAGAACATCATGTGTTTCAGTTTGTGTTCATTGCCTCTGTCATTGGGCACCACTGAGGAGAGCCTGTCTTTGTCTGCTTTACATCCTCCCTTCAGATATTTATACACACTGATAAGATCCCCCCTGAGCTTTCTTCTCTCTTCTCCAGGCTGAATGGTCCCATATCCCCCAGCCTTTTCTCATAGAAGAGATGCTCCAGCCCTTTCATCATCTTTGTGACTCTTTGGTGGATCTCATCCACTGCATGCCCATGTCTCTCCTCTGCTGGGGAACCGAGGGACTGTGCCCAGCACTCTGGAAATCTCTCACCACTGCTGAGTAGAAGGGAGTGATCACCCCCCTTGACCAGTTGGCTGCCTCTGCCTATTGCAGACCAGGAGGCTGTTGGCCTTCTTTGCTGCAAGGTCACATTGTTAGAGAAAAGGCAAGTTACTACTTCTGTATAAATACTGATACTCATCTGTTTCTTGAACTGAATAGAAGGTATTTAGAACCAAAGGTAATTCAAAAGTTTTAAACACAAATTTCCTTAAAATAATTCTTGGAAAAGTCAAAAGTCATTATAAGATGGGCAGCTGTGTTAGTAAAAGAATCCAAGTTTTAAGCTTTTTGTAACAGAATGAAAAATAGCTCCTGAATAGTGAATTATCAACTAAGTTGAAGAATAACTCCATTAGATATGACTTCATTATATTGCATTAAATTCACTGATTCATTATTTCATTATTCATTATTGATTCATTATTTGCATTATTTTGAAATGTCAGTCTCACCAAACAATCACCAGAACTGGAGAAGAATCCACCACTGGGTAAGCTTAAATACCATTAGTTCCTTAAACAATACTCAACAGGTATCAAGAAAGGTGCCCGTATTTATACAGTGCATGCTCTTTACATATGATTAAAACAGATCCACAGCAGAAGAGCAATCAACTGCAGCATCACTGAGTTGTGAAATAATATTTTAAAATTTAAAATGCCATTATTTCTCCTCAGATCAAAATAACAAATGCTTTCTTGCTCATATTCTGATATTGGTGTTCAGCTAGGATGACTGGTCTGGCAGGCAAATTTTCCTAGATCTGTGGGTAATGACATTTTGAGCAATTCAGTGAATGTGGAAAATGTCTAGGATGCACATTCTGTAAATGTTACTGAAACTAACTGAGACAAGTTAGAAAATTCAAATATTCCTATTTCTATTCTTGTAGATAGAAAAGCTTTGAAAGGAAAAAAGATACCTGCATCATTAGCAAAGGTTCAAAGAGTTGCTTTCTTCTAATACCGAGCATGATACTTAAGCAGAGTTGGAGGAACACTAATATCTTTGGAGCTACTTTGTTTCTTCCTAATTTTCAGAACCTTTAGTTATTTAGCTTCCCCCTACCCCAACTCCTATTTCCTCCTTGCTATCCACATAAGAAAATGGTACCCATAGAGAATCAAAGGAGAGAAGAATCAGTGGTGTTTATTCAGCAAAGAATTTTGCGATGTTTGTGCCTACTTGGGGCACTGTCATCAGTGTTTTGGCACAGTTTACACAAATTACACTTTATCCGACATGCTCTTTCAAGAAGCACCCAACACCCAAGATGACACTGGAAACCTCTGGCTAGCATGCAAGCTGCTGCTGTACAGCAGAAGAATGGCACTTCTTGCTTGCTTCTTAAAGCATTTATGGAACAACCACAAATGCCCTGAGATCTAATGCTAGTACTGTTCACGCAGGTGTGGCATTGACATGGTACAAGATTTCAACTGAAGGATGGAAAGTAACCCTCCAAGATAATGGAAAATGTAATAGCCATTATATCTGTCTTCTGGTTAGCTGTAGGTCAGAACATTAATGGCAGAATGCTATGCTGTTCTCTTCAGTGATCTCCGGCCAGCAGTAATATGAGCTATCCATGAACAGGGCACACATGTGGCCTGAATTCACCATGAAGGCCAGTTTTGCCATGAAATCAAAGAACGCTGATATTCAAGAAAGGGTGGTAGCTATTAGGTTAATCAGGAGACAGAATTGTCCTCAGTTTGGGAAGTGGCAAGAAAAAAAGAAAGGAGAAAAATTGCTTAAAACATACATCCCTCTGGGGACAAAATATAATCAAACTACCATGGTTTTGAGATTTCCCATCTTTCTTTTCTTATGATGCAATTGCGGATAATTCTTGGAAACCACATCTAATGAAAGCAGATCCTCTGTGCTGCAGTGCCTCTGCTTTGTCTGCCAGTGTCTTGCTCTTCAGAGCTAACATCTGACCAATACAGTGAAAAGGGCAAAGAGCAGCACGGTCTGGGGAGCACATGCCATGTACCGCCCTGGCCTCACCTGCCCAGTGGCTTTGAGGAACACAGCTCTGAGACACATACAACTGTCTGGAGAAGGGAGGAGTTGGAGAGACAGCAGAGGAATGAAAAACAGAAGGCTGGAAAAATAGCTACAAGCTAGAAAGACTTAAAAATTAATATAAAATGAAAGAGTTCGAAAGAGAGGAAAGAAGAACCTAGGGAGGAAGAATCCCTTCTCCCTTCCTTGCCTTCCTCAAAAAAGAATGCAGTGAAAAATTAAAAAAAGTCTAAATCTTAATCTTGTTCTGTGATTTAGAAAATTATTTAGAGTGCTCTATGCCTACTCATCAATTAGCATCAGGCTTTTATCTTCTCGGGGAATTTATTATTTGTCTCTGTTGAGTTTGAGCTGCACATTTTTCCCCTTTGTGAGGAAAAAAAAAGCACTTTCATAAGTAAACTAATGGCAAATACACAAAAAAATATTTTAACTGAGAGACACTTTTTGCTACAACTTTGCTACTGTTTTGCCACTGTTTCTAAAATATTTTTTCTTTAATGTTTTAGGAGATACTCACTCATGTTAAATTTCAAAATACCTGAAATCTGCTATATATACTTTCAATTACACTTTGACACTTGGTCAACTGTTACCAGAACCATTTGTATAAAGGATTTTTTTCTATAAGTCTCTGAGTAGCTGTCCATTTACATTTGAATTTGTTCAGTTACACCAGTCACGTCTGGATAACACACTGTAGTAGTGTGAGAATTTTCATATAGATACAACTATAAAATAAGCAACGTGAGTGTGTAAAAGAAAACCTTGGAATACGAATCCCACTGAGACTAAAATCTATACCAGGTACCATGGTGTGCACTACCTAAGAGAGTTATTTTACGTGGGTGGAGACTGAAATCCACATTTCAGTGACAGCAACAGAAAATCTGCACCAATTCCAGTGGAAATGGAATCTGTCCTAGAAAAAGATTAAGTCCAAAAGGTGAAAGGGAGAGGGGGAAGACATGACACACCACACACAAGACAAACCCACAAGTGTTTAAAAGTGTGGGAGAAGTTACTACTTCTATGTGGCTCTAATTCATGCTCCTCTTTTACGGTCTGTTGGTAATTTCTCTGCAGGCGTATAATGAGTCTCTCCCAGCTGAGGGGAAGAATTTGAAGGAGGGATCCTATGTGCCATGAACAGTTAAAAACCAGACCCCTTCTTGTGCAGGAGAAAAAGCAAAACTTCCTTCCAGTCAATCTTCAGCCAAAGGCAGTTCCATTTTTGCTCTTCATAACGTACCTGGTTTGCTCAGTTTTGTACGGAAACTGTCATGTGTCCCTTCGGATGTATAGCCCATGGCCAGTTTGGCCAACCTCTGTCCAAGATGGACCAACTATGTGTAGCAAACCCTATCTCAATATCTGCGGGGATCAAAAGACAATACGCTCCCAAGTTCACTTTCAGTTCACTTTCCTTGATCAAAATTTACTTCAGAAAGCCAATTTGACAAGGTACTAAATGCATCTGCCTTTGCTTTGTATTGATCATACAGAGATGATACTTTGCTTTCAAGGCAATTAAAGGAAAAGAGAGTTCTGATGCAATTCTAAACACCGGTTCAATGGTTGCACTTGTTGTCAAACAATAAAGTGTGGCAGGTTGTGACTTTTTGTTGTAAATCGTAGAGAGCTGAAGTAACTCTACAGTTCATGCTTTTGTGTAACACTGTAATATAAATATCAGCAGTAATAGCAGTTATAACTGTCTAACTTCCTTTGCCACTACAATGCAAAACAGAGCTCACTTCATTATCTCCAGGTGTGCAAAATTATGGCAGGTCCATTACTTCCACTGGGCTGCTCAGACATGGCTCCTCCATCAGCTATTCAGCACAGCATGTTAAGTACTACTTATCTTTAGGCATGGAAACAGTTATAGTGAAGTCAAATTTGCAAGTTTATGGACAAAGCATGCACTTCACCACTTTGCTGGAGAACTGAGGCCTATGGATCCATGCTTTGATAATCATGATTCTAATATTAAGAGCAGAGAAAATCTCAGATATTATCAGATCAACTTTATATGGCTGCACCTGGGGGGAAGTTGCCTTTCCAGAGAACTGAAGATTGCATTTTGAAGTGCAGCTCCTGCAGGCAATATAGCCAGTCAGGAAACTCAAAAGTTTACACACAATTAAAATTCTTTTTAGGTGACATTTTCTGATTATCATTAGCATAACAGAGACACATTTAGAAAAAACATTTTGCTAAAATTTAAATGTAAAAGAAAACCCCTATGTTGTAGAACTCCTGAAAATACACAAGAATCTGCAATAGGCTCACTGCTAATACCGGAATTATCTTCATCTTTGCGGATCTTTAGCTTTACAAGGTCTTCACAGTGCTGAAGGATCTGGACAGCATCTTCCATTGAGCAATTGTCAAGTCGAATGTTATCTATTGCAAGCAACTTATCACCCAGTTCGAGAGTCCCAGTCCTGTGAACAAATGAACAAGCTTACATGAAATTCTAGTAACATTTCTAGTAAGAAAGGTGCCCTAGAAGATATGAACATTATTATAGAAATGAGATGGACCTTTTTACAACTTTCTCTCTTAATATGCTAGATTTTAAATTTTCAACTGGATTTTACAAAAAAGCCTAACACCACCCTCCCAAAAAAAAAACAACCACAAAACCAAACAAACCAGTCTCTTACAATCTTCCTTAGTTTAAATTAAATCTATCTGGTTACACAACAGAAACAGATTTTTACTGGGAGCTTGAATGTCTTACCTGTGAGCAACACTTCCTTTCTTGATATCAGAAATAACCAGAGGGTCCCCTGGTTTTCTGCTGGATGGAGCTGTAATAAAGAATATATACAAGCATTTGCTTTTATTTCTAGATATGTAGATGGGCTAATTATATCCATAAATCAATACTTCATACACATTATTTTACTGTATTATATTCCTCCCTTCCCCTAAATTATACATGCATATAATATAAACAAACATCAGCAACATATCAGTAAGACTGCATACCCCTCAAAAATTAGAAAATTCCAGAATTACAGTGATTGGTACAAAGTGAACTTAATCTGACATGTCTGACTTCTGGGTTAGACCAAGACTGACAATGTGAAGGTATCACAATACAGCTCCAGTGATCTATCATAAAATGCTGTGTAGGCATAACACATAAGGAAGACTCTATGTTAGTAGAAACTTTCAGTACAACTACTAATGATGATCTTTTGCCAGAATAAATCCTGGTTTATTATACCCCTGACCAAGAGAGCTGCTCTGGCAAAATATGTAACGTGGGCCAGCCCACGTTCTTTACATGCACTTCCATTCCAGCCAGTGCTTAAGGCAGAGGTATGAAGATAATTATTCTTGGGTGAGAAGAAACATACTTCACAATAAATGAGATGCTGTGGATAGTGGTCACACATACTATTGGGCTGACACACAGTAATCACATTTGCCCAGATGTAGCCTACATCACACAGATGCTTCCTTCACTGTGACTCGCTGCTTCCTCCAAAGTAAATAGGTGCCTCTTTTGATGAATAACCTTGCCCCCTGTAGTGCTGCTGAGCCTCAAGCATTGTGGACTTCTCCCATCTTTGTACTGGGGATACCTACTATAAGCACTGGAATTGCAGCAATGGTCAAGTTAGTAAAACATCCACCACTTGCACACCTAACTCATCTCTTTTTGGAAGTATCTGGCATTAACTGTCAATTTTCCATCTGTCCCTTGTGGTTAAAAGCATGCTCTGCTCTTTGAAGACAGTCATTGCAATTCTTTATTGACTTGTGAAAAAGTATTTGACAAGTTTCCCTTGCCCAGGAAATTCGCTCAGCAATTTTGCTTGACTTTTGATTGAATATGAAGCAGTTAACTAACCCAGAGGAAGACAACAATGGTTACTGATTACTTCCAAGGGACTGTTTCTGGGAGTGGCTTCAGTGAGGGGGGTTCATCCATTTGCTGACAGAAGACTGCACTGAAGATCAGATATGATAAGCAGTGGGCTGAGAACTTGCAGGTGATGAAAGACACATTTTTAGACAACTGTGTGGCACGTGCTGTCTCCCCTTGGGAAGAATACCACCTGCAGCTGCTCCGGCCAGGAGCTGGTCCATGTGGTGAACACAGGCTGACTTTTGGGATTGTTGTTAAAAAAAAAGTGTGCTAATATTGAAACACTGCCCTGTAGTATAAGGCTCTCAGTTCTCCTGAAAGTGCTAATGGGTTTTGCGTATTTAGGGTTCTTCAACTGCCCCAAGCCATTTCTGCTCTGTGTACTGAGCCCTCTGCATCCACTCACAGAAGGTACTTTTCCATTAGGCTCCAACACCTAACTGGCAATCACCCCAAAAGCTGCCCATATTGGAGGATCACCTACAAAATCCCGATGTCAGTTACTTTAGCAGGTTGTGAATCTTCTCTTTGATGGAGAATGACAGATCTTTACCTACAGTAACCACAAGGTAAATTAATAGTGACATTTCCAGCACAATATGCTAACAGATCTTGTTAACCTTAGCTGCCCTGGCCAAGAAAGCCTTGGAATGTCTGAAGGGACTGTTCAAGAATTGCTAAATAGCCATATTTAAAATTCAATGTCTCAAAAGTCCAGAAGACGGATGTACAAGGACTTTCAAGAATTTGTAGAAACTTGTCTAAGCCAGCATGCTTTCAGGAAATGCCTATGTTGCAATTTAGAGAACAGTAATTAACTTTTTGCAAGATGTGTAACTTCCACAGTTTATCATACTTTCATGTCATGGGTCAACTACATCTTACATAGCAATTCCACGATTTACTTGAATTCTTTGGATTTGTTTCACCAATTAGTATCCTGTTAAAATTTTAAAGTAACGCCTTGGTGAACTTTTTTTTTTAAATTCTGTTTTTACACTCTGGGTTGCCTTACAAGCCTCTGAGGTTATATGCTACCCACTGTACATTGTCTGCAGTCTAGGGTTTGAGTATTGAAATACTTTTTATGAAACTGTCCTATCAAAATTACCAGCACTTGAGAAAACAGTCCATTATTGTTGCAAAAAGAAGAGAGAAGGAACCAAAATGGGAGGAAAAGTGCAAAGCCACAGAGTCTATGTGGATGCAAAGGGTGTGCCATTGCACACAAAGTTATCACAGTTTCAAACTGAGTAAGTGTGAACCAGCAGTATCTTGTCAGTTACCCCGGGCTGTCACTGGGTCTGTTGGTTGAAAGCCTTTTTGTAGGCACCAAACAGAGCTCTGTATGAAATGAATCCCCCCGCACTGACAAGCCCTTAATAAGGGGGAACACCACACTTCGCTTTATTACTGTTCAGTGCTCATGACATACTTACTACAAACTATTCAAGTTGTATTGCAGAGATAAAATCATTAATTTCCTCCTGAACTTTTGTACTGCACATCACCACAACCTAAGATTGCCTCCCAAATACTGGCGAACAGATGCTGTACCCAACAAGAAGATTGAGTACTATTATCCTGATTTGACAGATAAGGAAAGAAAAAATAGGAACATTTGGGTCAAAGTATAACAGTTTTTGGTGAGCAATTTCAGATATCCACGCCTTTGTCCCACAACAGTGTGTAGAATATAACAGCTTCTATGCCCAGAGCACACCTACTGGCATTTTCAGCAACTGCTGAAGATGCTCAGCATTTCTTCAAGTGCAACCTCAGGATCTCAACAGTTTCAGCAGAAAATCAAGCAGCCATCTCTGGAGAATCTTCAGCCTCACACCCAAAAGTGACTTGTCTCTCCACAAGTCTATTGCAAAGGAAAAACACCCTAATTTCTCCAGGGCAGCACGAAACCACCTTGAGCATGAGATCACATTCTTTGTCTTTCTGCAGTCCTCCACCTCATTCATTAGGCAGCCTCCACTCCCTTTGTTATACACCGTTTCATCTCTCCCCAGAGAGCAGAGAAGAGTTCCAGTGAGAAAGCAGTATTTGACCACTTAATTAAGATAGTCTTATCAATTAATGCAAGTTTGAAGTGACACTGTATAGCTTTGTCTCCATTTTTATGTTTAATTTCAGAATTATTTTTGTTTTTAAGAGGCTATTAAAAACAAAGCACCTTACCACTCAAGCCATGTCCAGCCTTCTTGTGCAAGTCCCAGCTGCACCTACTCCTGATCAAAGTTCAGTCTCTCCTCTCATCTGCTGTCTCCCTGTTAAGGCTCTCCACTCATTTTCTCTCTTCATCCTATTCTGCTTATCCAACAAAGATCTCATCCCTTCTCCACCCTGATCCAGCTGTTAAGTCTACCTACTGTTCAGCTTTTGCAGAGACCATACACAGTCTGTATGAAGAACTACAAGTGGACTGAAGAGTGCACAAGGTTGTACAGGTACCAAATTTAGTGTTCCAACTATAAGGCTGATCTTAAGCAAGTTGTTTGTTCTCTCTCTTTAAATAACTGTATGATTCTAGGTCTCCATACCAGGTTTCTACCCTATTTCTACTACTACACTTTCCATGCCTGTGCCCTGCCACTTGAAAGAAGGTACAACAAAGTGTTGCCAGCTTTGTAGATCAGCTGTTCATTGAGTTAAAAAAAGCCCTCAAACAATGCTCCTTTCTTATGTCACTGCTAATAATAAAAAAAAACCCAAAAAACCACAAAGTGACTTAAACAGATTTAGGGGTGGACATCTCACCTATCACCCAGCCAAAACTCACTAATCTCAGCCTGGCTTCCAGCTTTGCAGTTTGATCAAATCGAATGAACGGAAAAAGCAAAGAAAATGCTCAGGTAATGGAAAAATATTTTTTATGCAAAGTCAAACAATTTATCTACAATGCTGGTTAACAGCTACTAGACAGTTTTAAAAATAGTGTGATAATTAAATAGGTGAAAGAGCTTTTTGAAGTTAGACTGATGCAGCTCTTTTATTCCTTAAGCATTTGTTCTTGTGGAGCAGCTGAGAAATCTGCTGATTTTTTCTGTCTTGAAAACAATTACTTGTAACATTGAAAAATGAAGTGGAGTTTGCCAGGTGAAATCCCAAATTATACAGAAACATGCTTTAGAATGTAAATTCTCATAGTCAATGCTAAATATCTGTAAATATTTACAAAGCTTGTTTCTGATGAACTACAAAAACAGTAACACAGACTATAGTACAGCTGCTAGTCAAAATGACTTAATAAAACTGATGATTGCTTTGGTGAGATTCTGATATTCTTTCCAGCTTTGCAGCTTCTTATTCCTTGAGTAGTCCCATTAGCTTCAGAGAGATTGTTTTTGAAGCGTTGTACTGCAGTTCATTACCAGTAAGGATATCAGAATCTTGCTTAAGAAAGAAAGAAAGGAAAGGAAAACCCCCAAACAACTGTTAACTACAATTACCAGAATCTACTAGTAAGTAATTTTATTGGACATCATTCAATGTATTAAAAAAAAAAAAAAAAAGTCTATGATAAAGTAGCCAGTTGCCTCAAAAATGTATCTAAAAAAAAAAAAAAAACCACTATATTCCATTACATGGTCTAAAAATCAATGTCACTGGCAAATAAATTGAAACAGATTTGAACACTACTAGATCTACCTGAAAGCCATCCTTCTTTTAGGGAATGGTCCTATTACAAAAGCAGAGACACTGCTTTATATATAGAATATTAATTATACATATATATGTACATTAATATATATCATTATTTTATATTAGATACTATTTATGCCATGCTTTATTTGGATTACATAATTTTAAAAACTGAGTCATTCTAACTGCTCTATACAGGTAGCTGGGTGTGAAAATAATGATATCTAAAGCACAAAATAGTCACTTGTATTTGCAAACTATGAAACAGGGTATTTATTGAGTGTGTGTATGAAGGGAGCAGTGGTCAAGGCCTCCTGTGAGGTAACTAACATGCACTATCTAAAACTCAGAGCCCTAAATAAACAGTGGTGCTCTTGAAACTTTCTTACTTTCTAGGGGGTTTTGCTATCTATGGGGATTTTAAATTTTTTTCCTATTATTTTTTTCTTGCATCAATAAATCTGAAACTAAGAGAAGTCTCTTCCCCTATTACGTCTTGTTTTTCAAAGGCCATGAATTGGCTTAATTGTCTTTAGTGTTGTGTGTCACCTCAGATATGCCTTCAAGTTCTGGCTGTAACTCCATGCAGGCACACTTGGTGTTCAATACAAAGGAAAACAACACAAAGAAAGACAAATATATTCCTCTTTTAGGATGCCTGACTCTTCATAGCTGACTTAGAAGTAGTCCTGGACTTAAAATAGATGTATATCCAGAAGCCAACCCAAGGTGAGGTTACATTTCCCTTCTGACAAAAAATGTCTGTCTTGTCTCTCAGGTCAGGTGATTTCATGACTTTCTCATAAAAATCCCTAATTAAACTGGGGATATGGAAAACAAGACAGGTGTTTCTCTGTAACATTTTAATAGCACTTTCTCACTCACCATTAACTCCACCAACTTGAGAAGAGAGACAACGAAAGAGGTCTATAGCACTTAAACAGATCAAGCCCAAAAGGGATCTGATCACCTCCATCACCCCTGTTTGGGACTGGTCATACCAACTCTCCCAAGTTTCCCTTAGTATTTGTTTTCTAAAATAAATCACATAGTTTTCTGGCAGTATCAGTAATAAAGGGCATGCTAATGTGCTAAAGTGCCCTGACAGAAATTTGATAAAATGAATATAAAATGCTTATATTCTTCACATCAGAGTGCCTCATTTAGGAGTTAATTATGAAGAACAGAGCAAAGCACTGAAAAGCAAGCATGAAATGCAGCAATTCGAGACTTCTAACAAGCAAATTCACAAACTTTCGTTCACAAATTATTCATATAAACCCTTTAAAAGCGAGTAAATAATTACTCCTAGATACATTTCATAGGCATTAAATACTACTACTAACTGAGATTATTATATATACATACCAGAAAATTTAATTTAATTATTAAAGATACTGTAGTATACATGGAAAAGCACAGATAAGACCAATCATATGTCACTCTGATTATATAAAGCACTAATTTTATAAAGCATTAATTTTTGGAATTAAGTTCCAAGTCAGTAAGTATACAAAGTTAGGAAGAGGAGTGCTAAATGCTAAATTCCAAGAAGACTAGCTTTCTATTAAAAGTTTATTCCTACAGACACAAAAAAGTACAATAAGTCTGAATTCTAAAAAGCAACACAAATCAAATTAGTAGGAAGACCCCATTTTTTCAATAATCTTAGAAACCATTACTGATCCTAAGAATAACATTTAAATAGAACAGTCTCGCTCCAGGTTTTCTCATTTTCCAGTATTTTCATTTGCACAAATAAATACATGTAGACCCTATGACTTTGCTTCAAACATCACATCACATCACGTCACATCTCACAAAGTCTAACAGTTACTCATTCAAGTGTGCAACGCAATCACATAGGCCTGCAGTGTCTCTCATTTGTTCCTCAGATGCAATCCTTAGCACTGAGTACCCTGCTGTACTTTTGGTTAGCCATATTCCATTGTGCTGGTAAAAGCTTTGAGAATACCAGTCAAAGCACAGCCTTCCCCCAAGACACATGAATAATTGTGAAGAAAGACTAATAAGAAAGGCCACAACCATAAAGGAATGTTAGTTCTGATCACACCAGATTCTCCAGTGTCAAGCACAAGCCCATTAACTTTGATATGGATTGTTTTTCCTTCCGCCAAGGGCTGAACTCAGTATACTGGAGTTTACGTGGTCAAAATTGAGTCCTAACACAGCATTTACTGTCTCCTCCCAAAGTAAGCAGAGAAACACTTTGATTTCAAACAATAGTAACAAGTATTTTTTGAGAAACAGATTAATGCAGATCCTTGCTACCTTCTTCAGCAATCTCTAGAATCCCTAGTGAACGGAGATTCTGCTAAGTGACCTGCACATTCAGAACTGCCCACTAGTTCTACAGATTGAGACTCTGGGTTCTGAAGCAGAAATAAATCCATGTATGTGAATCCTCATGCCTGTGAGAACACTTGAGTTCAATGGGATTTGTGTTGAAGACCATGACAGATTCTGCTTTAAACTTCACAGCTCTGGAAATACTTTTGCATGGACTTAATTCTGTTGACTATTTTTTTTTTTTTTTTTTTTGGTTGGTTGCTTTCTAATAAATAATTTTAATGGGAGTTAAACACGTACTATGCATGAAAGAATAGGTCAAGCATTATTAAACCTCGCAAACTTCTGACTTTGTTAACTACTTAAGCTAGAAAATGGAGAACGAAGTTTATAACCAAAGAAACAAGAGTCTGTAGCCACAGGACCTACTCTCTGCAGATTATCTCATAAACATGGTCTGAAAAATAAGCACTTTTACTTACAACTTATGGTGATGCCAAGTTCCACATTCTGCTTCTTTGGTAGTTTCACGTGAAATGTTCCACTACTTGGTATAACTGATTCTAAAAAGATATATTTAAAATGTTAGATAATTTATAAGGCACATCAACTCCAAGTGCATGGAACTATGTGTGTAAACTGATGAAATCACATCAGAATCACAAGGTATGGATGAAACACAGGTGCTGAAGTGAAGAAGGTAGGACATACAAAGTATGATTTTTAACTGTACTGGTAATTTCATAGTAACTCAATGTTTTTTAAGGTTTAACTGAATTTGTGGAGATTGCACGGGCTAGCAGCCAGCTGAGACTGCAGGTTTTTAACTCATACGCAAGTTTTGTGAGGACATGTGAAAATTATACTGCTGGCAGATAACTTTTAATTAAAAGGACAGGATATTGAGTCATAAGGGTTTCAGGCCTTCATTGCTGTAGGACTAACACGTTTTTAACTGTCTACTAAGGTAACTGCTGTAGATTTTACAGCTAGTGGGAAGAGAAGGAATCAAAACATCACTAATAGCGAAGCGCCTGGAGCTGACTGAAGAAAAAACCCACTTGAACACACAGCACTGTATTTGAGTCCTGACTTTTGGCATCACTGCTACCAAAGGTTTGGCCCTTCGCCTGAAAAGGAGCAACTAAAATTTACAGCTATGGAAACATAGAAACCATACATGAGTTTGAATCTGCTGTCATGGAGCAAACTGGAGAAGCCCAAACAAGTCCAGAGACTGAAATACATGTGACTTCAAGTGTATTTAAATGTTTTTCTCATTATTAGGTTTTCTTATTTTTTAGTATTTTGTGTCCTATGTATATGAATGTATGTATTGCATTTAACTTTTTTTTTAATATTATACTAAATGGATGTGTGTACACTTACAGAATATACAGAATTACTCTAAGAACCTTTAGCCTACTTGTGACATCATGTTTTATAATACCAGTAACAATAATCACACTATGCAAAATATAGCACATCCCACATTGTCATGACTAGAAAGGAATTACTGTTAGATTTAAGAAAAGTTTTAATAGTTTTTACTATTCACACAGTTTGTTAGTGCAAACATAATGTGTGCTTGTTTGATATACACAATTTATGATTTTATAGATGTAATAGGTATGCTTAAACACATCACAGAACAAAGGAAAGCCATTAGTAATAATAAAGACTCATCAGCAACATTAACAATGATTCTTCTGGCCTATACTAATTCAGTTTCTATTATTTTATTTAGATTGTTGGTTTGAGATACTGTAAGTGAAATTCCTCAAAGTTTTCTGTATATCTACCCTTTTACGACATTCTTCTGTCAGCAAAGCATTTCACTATTTGGCCTGTAGATGATTTGTCTCCACTCAGCAGAACATTTCTATCTCAGGACAGAAAAATGTCCTGAAGCACCTCAGAGGCGGGACAGTCACCAGATCTTACTACAGGACCTGTCATTTCTATCTGCGTTCAGAAATACACTGCAGGGCTATGTGAAATGAGAAAGCTGTACAGAAAGACACACAGTTCAAATAAGTCACTTGAAAACTGAATGGTGTAGGTGTGAGAAGAAGCCTCCACCTTGGATGCCTAGTGCTCACAAGGTACTTGGGATTTATTCCTTCATTTTTTGCACATGACAGAATAACAGGACATTCATACCTGCAACATCAAATTCTATTTCCAAAGTGACCTTGTTGTTGATAGAGGAATCTCTGAGCAGTTGATTGGCCTCATCAAATGTGCTGTCTTCTGTTGGGATACCATTTATTGATACTATTCTGTCTCCTATTTGCAGCACCCCACACCTTGGTACACAACCATAAAAAACAATCATCAGATGTACACATTACCAGAACCAAAAATCATCAAATCCAGACATTAACCCAGCACTGCCAAAACCACCACTTGTGTGTGGAATTGCCATATCTACATGCCTTTTAAAACCTACAGGGATGGTGACTCAACCACTATCCTGGGCAGCCTGTTCCAGTGCTTGACAACCCTTTTCAGTGAAGAAATTTTTCCTAATATCCAATCTAAACCTATTCTGTTGCAACTTGAGGCTGTTTTCTCTCGTACTGTCACTTGTTACCTGGGGAGAAGAGGCTGATCCCCACCTGACTACAATCTCCTTTAAAGTAGTTGTAGGGAGCTATAAGGTCCCCCCCGAGCCTCCTTTTCTTCAGGCTAAACAACCCCTTGCTCAGACACTCCTCAGGAGACTTGTGTGGAGCACAAGTATGCCCTGCTGTGGACATACTCCAGGACCTTAATGTCTTTCTTGTAGTAAGGGGCCCAAAACTGAAGTCAGCATTCAAGGTGTGGCCTCACCAGTGCTGACTACAGTTGGCCCCACACAGTTCCGGTTACAAGCCATCTGATCAAACACATTCAACATAACCTTGCAGGAGAACTGTGGCATAGCAGCTCAACAGCTTATCCAGGCAGAGAGGGGGGAAGAAGCTGCTGCCCATTAGCACCAAGACTCTATTGAGCACTCCCAGAATGGGCTGTGCTCCTTAGGTGCTGGAACCCAGGAAGAGGGGTCTTCATGCTTCCATCCCACCCACGGACATCACCTCTGACACTAACCCTGGGCTGCAGCTGAAATGGCAGCTAGTACTTGCCTGTGCAGTTACTATTGTTCTCATGACATGATTAAATACACAGATAAGCATGAAAATGCAATTGAAATGCTACAATGAAGTTATTAGTAAGTCAAAACTGGCATTCCCTACCATTTGAGTCAGTACCAAAACTGAACAGAGCTGGATGTAGTCTCCCCCCACAATTAATTATCACTGTTTTGACTTCAGAGATGTTTCTGATTCTTTTTCCTTTTCCATGAATACAGCTTCCAGTCTCCTGCTGAAGGACTCTGGATGATAAGAAAACTGGTGCTTGTCATTCTTGTTATAGCTGATCAAGCACATGAAATACCACTGTCAGAACAGGAAGTTTAATACTTGCCCCACTTCCATCGAGCAAGGCCCTGCAATTTGTCACAAATTGAAAGCAACAAGCCCAAAGTACCCTGAGGAACGCTCACCAAAACATTCTTAGCAGTCAATTGAAAGAACCTCACCTTTCCGCCGGGCTGTCAGATTCAATATAGGAAATGAGAGGTGGAGAAGACAAGGTCTCAGTAGCAAACACGCTACCCTGGAGCTGTATCCCAAACCCTACTATGGGGTCAGCTGTCAGCACTACTTCTGTGGTTTCTGTGTGGACGACCTGCCCAGCCAAACCAACAGTGCTAGAGGCTAAAGACACTATAAAACAGAGCAGACCAGGAGGAAAGACATTCATACACAGCAGAAATTGCTTTTTGAGAAAATTGATCTGTACAGTAAATCAATGAGTCAATGAAACATCTCTTTTAAAGTCAATTTAGGCTAAAGTTGATAAATTATATAAACAGTTATGACATAGAATAGAAAACATCTGGTTGTACATTAAAATGCAAAAAGACAGTTCTTGTACTGAGTAAAATAAACGTGTTTTATATCCCCATCCCAAAGATCTCAGAACATCCTTCAATTTTGTTTGCATTAGGTTTGAGGTGTGCCTGAGCAGAATTTTCGCAGGAGCGAAGGGAATTGGAGGCACAAGCCCAGCTGTTATTCAGGCCAATTCCCATGAGCTCTTCTTAATATCTCACAGCAATACATTGTTATTAGCAACAATGCACATGGTCCAGGCTTGTTTGCAAGAAGTAAGGATGCCCTCTTCTCGTACATGTTCACTACCAGTCAGCAATTTGTCAGGTTAATTAGATATTGTAAGGAAGATGAACAAAGCCCTCTGTTTTCGCAACCAGTATATCTCAAGAGATGATGAGAAAAACTGTTCTTTGGGGTCTCTCAAAGCCACTGGGGGACTCTTCTGTGAGAAACACGGGCAGCAACTCTGTTCTCCTGATTTACTCCCTCTCTCTATTCTCACTCTTTTTATGAAAGGCTGCAGTACAGAACAAATCAAGACAAAAACAACACTGAGATTCAATGCAATTACCTATGAAAGGAGGAGACTGCACCTTTGCTTCCTTGATCTCTGTCTAAATGTCTATTATATCATTTTTGACTTCCCCAAGTGACAAAGTACTGCCTTTCCTACACAGAAAGCTAGAGTTTTTCAACTCTCGTTCAGCAATGATAATCCTCCAACGTCAATGATTTGGAATGGTTTTGTGTTTGTCATTACCTTTGCATCTCTAATTTCCTTCAAGACCCATTTCTGCTGCAATAGCTACTAAGAATTAGGTAAAAGTTCATGGTTTATCTGGAGGATAATTTACATATGGATTGTTTTTTCTCTCAGATGTGGGAAGAAATTAGTTCTTGATTTGACATACTATTAGCACAACTGTACAAAGATGTCAGAGGTTATATAAGTATTTTGGGGGCTGCAAGCATTAGACTTTTGCTCTGGAACAGGTAGTATAAAATCTTATTGGTGTGGCATAGTTGGCAATGATAATTCTTTGCAAAAGTTTCACTTGCCAAAATTCTCATGAATTTGTTTTCTTCCAGGAAAGCTCCTTTTCACTCTGAAACCGTCTTTTCCAAATTACTGTGAATTTTCCCTCATTTATTATTTTAATTTTCCTTTATAAGAATTGTGTATTATTTCAGCTACTGAACTGCTTCCTTCCTACTGTTTCTCAGTAAGGCATGCTTATACACAAATGCAAATACTAATAATCTGTTCTTAGAAACTGCCACCAGCTTTAGCATTTACTGCACGTTTACTTAGCATTAATTTTCTACAGCCCTCAGCACTGTAGAGGCTAAAGTATGACTGAACTAAATAATTTCAGAGTTAATATAATACCAGATTCCCTAACGCACCTTCTAGTAACTTCTAAATTTAGGGCATCCAATCTCACAAAACTTCCATTTTCTCTATCTTAAAGGTCACATAACAATTACTTGTTAGCTTCGTTTTTGTTTCCCATCACTTATGTGTCTATTCCCTCACGCATCCAGTATCTAGCTGACTCTGTAACTTTCTTACTTTTTTTATGATGCCTTACCAGGAAACTAAATGTCTCATAAAATTTACTTCAACTTTTAGGACAGCTAAAGTTTTCATTCATATTGGGAAATTAAGTCACTATCTATGGGATTTAAAAGTCACTCTGATAAACATTTTGATGATGCTGACAGTGACAATTAGGAAATCCTGCCACTCTCAAAGAAAATGAAAGAGAAACATGACTCCCCAAAAAAGCAGAGACGAAAATATCCTTCCCAAATTATGTAACAATAGCTATCTTCTAAGCCTTTATAAAATACCACAGGTACCCAAGCCCATGACTTAGAGAACGCTGGGGTTTGTAGCTCAATAACTGCAGCAAGAAACACTGCCATTTTTTGGCTGCTTGATGGATTACAATTTTTAGGCCAGGAAGCAGCCTCACTGATTTAAAAAGGGGACATGGATGTATATGTACTTCCATTGAACCCTGGTTGCTACTGCTAGGGGTACATTTCAGCATACTTGTATAGTTTTTGTCTGTTACCAACAGTATTGGGGGATGGTTTGCTATATGCCCTACAGTTATGCAAATGATCTGGAATTTGAAGATTGTGTACTTGTTATTTTTATTCCTGCAGTTATATGAGAAGCAGAGCAAGATGTATTTCAAGGTACATATATGGATTATTATGCTTCCAGTCTTCCACTCTGACCCTTAAGAAATTGCAAAACGTTCACTATTCTTCTGGTAGCTGCTGAGAAAACAACACCCATGCATGTCTAACACCCTCTTCAACTTCTGCCAGATATACAATCCTAGTAAATGTAAATTGGTATAAATTATGTCTCACTTTCGACTACTAATAGGGACATTTTACAAAACACTTCAGGATTTAAATAATAACCTGTTTCCACAATGAATACCATACTTTAAAACAAAACAAACAAACAAAAAAAAGCAGTGGAAGAATAAAAATTGAAAACAAGTGGCATAAATAAAGCATGTGCTGGCAGGGCATGCCCTCAATTTTTACAGCCACGTGTTTGGAAAGATCAACGTAACTAATGCAACAATTGTAAAATCATGGTCATAGAAGTCTTGTAACCCCTTGTGCCATCACACTTCATCATCACATTATGTTATGCAAATTTTCTTAAATAATTGGCAATCTCAATTTCATAGCACCCTATATATTTTTCTTCCCAAGTGACATCCTTAATGACTTATTAAAAGTTACATTAATACAATCCTCAAATGATCCAACTGGATTAAAGGAAAAAAAAATCCCACTAAAATTAAAAGAGTGTGCCATTCCTTTTCTATGAAAAGCACGGCAGTCAATCTACCTGGTTCTCATGAGTCTCCCACAAGGGGAGAGGGGCCAGGTTTTTCAAGTCTTGTTGACAGATAGTGGGAAGGTGCAGGACCAGACATTCTCTTTCCTGGCCACTTGTAGCACATTCAGAGTAGTGTGGGTCTCTTAAGCTGGCTGTTACTACTGTCACAAGTATGTGTAATACATCTAACAACAGTGTAAGGAATTCTGCACAGGCTGAAAAGCAATCTCACAGAAAGAGCAAGCAAGCCTGGTTGGCCAGCCAATTCCTCCCAAGCCAGTTCTGATTCAGGGTTATTGAGGTAGTCACTTATTGTAGTGAAGAACAGACTCACTCAGTGATGGGACCAGTTCCACATACTTTGTAATGCTCTATATCCAGACCTCACAATGCAAATACATAATAAACTATCTCATAACAAAGCCTCATTCTAACTTCTCCTAGCTAGAGATTTGTTTAATCATAGCAGCTTGTCATCTCCAGGGCCTTCTGACTTGAAGAATCTTTCAGGTGGGTTGCAGTGCTTATGCGACTGTCCCACTTACAAACCATGCCACTGGCCCTGTTTTAAGCCTTTACAAGATAACACATCATAGGGTAAGGCTTCCTGGAAGGAAAAATAGCTGAAAAACTTAACAAATAACAGCTGTCTCCAAGATCCATAACATGACTAGCTTTTTTTATCCTTTATTAAACAGCTAAAATATAGCACAACTGAAGAACTACTTTCTGCATTGATTTTCAATTTGACATTCAAATAAACTACTACTAGTGCAACACTACTACTGTTTCTCATGTGCACATGAGAACATGTAAGACCTGGGCCCCTACTGATACTGTAGCATGATGGACACAGTATCTCCCAAATGAACCAAAAAAATGCATTAGAAGCTAACATGTCAATAGATGGGCTGTGAAAAATGGCTGATCAGATTAAAAAAAATGCACTCACAGGCAAACGTTATGCAAAAATATTTGCTTTACGAAAGAAATAAGAACAAGCAAGCAACAAAAGCTGCAAGAAAGCAAAACCTCAGTTCCTCTCTAGTGTGTCCTCACAATTCCATAGAGACTGGCCTTAGTTAGAAGCTGCTGATTTGCTCTGATTTTGCTATGACAGGGAAAATCTTAGAAACAGGGCAGCAGCGCTGTGATGTGCAGCAGCTCAGTTCTTCCAGACTGGACCTCTGAGCATTGTTATCCAGAGCAGATGGTTTACAGGGCAGTCCTCACCTCTCTGATCTGGAGGAACTGAGCTGCTGAAGATCACACAAGGATGGACAAACCAAAAGGAGAGGTGGCACATACATGGAGTCTGGGAAACAATATGCTGACACAGCCATACTCTCTCCGGCCCTGTGAATACTTAGCAATATGCAAAGCAGAACAGCCTGAAATATATCTACCCTGCCTTGGGAAATTACTGACTCATAGGAAATCCATGCTTTGAATCCCAGAGATTAGTCAAACAAGGCTATTTAGTCTTCACTGTTACTTGCTGCTCTTCCTCACAAAAATAACCGTACAGGTTATGGTGTAGATGTAAACATTAGAACTATCTAGGAGGTGCTGGGGCTAGCTCTTTGCCTTCCATAATGTGATAGCTGGTTGAGCTTATCAACAATAAGTTTTTGACTACTCAGCTATGAATTCTATTTTCTAAAGGAAACTGGGAGAGTTGAAAAGGAATTTGAAAAATCACTTCAGTAACAGTACAAGAAACTCTTCCAGAATTGTCTGAAGAAAATATTCCTTCATATATTTCAGATGAGATACTTATTGCGCTATGATATCCACTCATCTCATTTTAGCATTAGACAAATATTTTTATGCTGATGTTTCCCTACATCTAACAGAAACTCCAATTGTTCTCTCTTCTGTCTAGAATACATATATATTAATTAAGGTACTGTGTACCTTTTTTTCTGTATCTTCCCCCTCCTCCACCCATTCACTGCACATTTTGAGCAAATGCTGTTACCACCTACAGGAGCTTTTGAAGTCCTTCTTTTTCATCCTCCGCCTCATCATTGTCCCACGTGGGCTGGTGGAGTAGAGGCTGCGAGGTAAGGTCCCCATGTTCAGGGAACTCAGGCTGTATGCACTCATGGAGGTAGGAGAGAAGGATGAAGACACCAGAGCTGCAGTAAGAAATCAAACACTTGGCATATAGCACTCAGTCTTCAGGGAAGGGTGTAGCGCGTGCCTGTAACTCATCAATGAATCAAACATTGTGTGTATATGCTGTGCATGATGCACAGGACTGGTTTGTGTATTTCCAGTAACAAAGACATTAAACCACACAGGTGACCCTAGGAAAAAAATACAGCTAGCATTTCATGAAAATACTTGCTGGAAGCTAACAAAAATAATGTAGATACAGAAAGTACATTTATAGTATACAACTTATTTTAAGCGAAGCATTTTAAATTAAATTTTTCAACACATATCCACAAACTAATGCAGAACAATATGTCTAGATACACTGATTTTAGAAATGGCTTTTGTAACAGGTGATTTCTGACAAAAAATTTGTAAGCAACGCCTTGCATTCAGAAGTCATGCTTTATATACACTACTCAAATCCAATCGTAAACTCATATATAGGAGAAGAGCTGATTCATTCAGAATTTTCAAGCCTTTTCCTGTCTACAAAATCTGCTTTGTTGCAGAAAGGAAAAGGTGTAAAATGTCAGAAATAACCCTGGCATGGTTATGAAAAAGTGTGGCATCCATAAAACTGAAAAGGTTTTAGAGCCTGAAATGGGAAAAGTATGAGTGAAACAAGAGGGGAGTGAAGAGGAGGAAGAAGAAGAGGAGGGGAGAGTATGTCAGCAGGAAAAAGCGTAGAACATTACGAAGGCTTTTTTGAGGAGGTGCTTTCTGGAATTTCAAGGCTGGCATCCTGCAATGGTCAGGGTGGTAGGTGTTATAATGGTGGTAGGTGAGGAGGCTGCTGTGGTTGTTGGCACACGAATCCCAGGTAAGTTGCCTGTTGCTTCTTTGAACCTTCACTGCCCGCATGAAGGGACGATGGAAAATCAGAAAACAAAAGGACCAGAGAAGAGGCAAAAGTAACTGAACTGCACAAAGCAAAAAGCATAAGTAAAAGAAAGATAATAAACTGAAAATAAAATGAAATGAAATAAAATAATAAATAACCTGGTCTTGTCTTCTTATCATGGGGTGCTAACTTGAGGAGCAGAAATAATAATTCTTCTCAGAAAAAATGCTTCTGAATGGTTTGATTTTGTGTTTTTTTTTTTTTGTATTTGTTTTTAAAAAAAAATGACTACTGAATCAATTTCTAAACTCACGCTGGCTTGGGGTCTAAGATGGCAAACTTTCTTAGAAAATACTGTTACTTCATATGACCACTAACTGAAGGTTAGTAAGTCTCTGCTTGCATTCATCTACTTTAAAAAGACCAAGCAGATACTATATATATCGCTGCTTAGAATGAAGATGCTTACCTGCCATTTTAATTTTGCCACCATCTATTTTTGATATTATGCTATTCTGTGCAGTAAAACAACTTCCTGGGACCCAGAAAACTCTATCCTGAAATCTAGTTCATAAAGAAAAGAGGTCTTACTGAAGTAAGAAGTGCAATTTAATGCAATTTAATTAGGTTGGTTTGGGTTTTTTTGGTTTGGTTTTTTTTTTTTTTTTTTTTTTAACTTGATCTTCAAAACTTTGAAATGATCCTTCGCTGGATGAAATTTGAAACCATATTTGATTGTTGATTCTATGTACGTGGAATCTGGGATTGCCAAGAGTGAAGACCAGTATTTATCAAGAGAATGGGAAGCATTTCAGTTGATGTGTCAAATCTTGAAAGAAAGTGATTGAAGTCACCCTTGATTAAATACATCATATTCAGAATTAAATTCAGCATATCCATATCCTTGCTGAATCATAAAGGAACAGTTCAAACTGGGAACTATTCAACAGCGAATTTTTGTCTTAAAACACCAAGGGATTCACCCATACTACAGAATCATAGAGTCGTTTGGATTAGAAGGGACCTTAAATATCACCTATTTTTCAATCCCGCTGCCACGGGCAGGGACACCTTCCACTAGACCAGGGTGCTCAAAGCCCCATCCAACCTGGCCTTGAACACCTCCAGGGATGGGGCATTCCCAGCTTCCCTGGTAAATCTGTTCCGGTGCCTCACCGCCATTACAGTCGAGAATTTCTTTCTACCATCTATTGTAAAGCTGCCCTTTTCTAGTTTCTGTGAAGGAGGGGTTGCTGTCTTTGGGCCACAAGCTGTATTACCTGTGTCCCTCTTCTCAACCTGTGATGGCTACAGACACATACATCCCATGCTGGATTTTAACAGTAGCACAAAACCTTGAGCGTTTAAGTTGGACCCATACCTTGTGTTCACATCTTACTCCATGAGACAAAATTAGGGGGAAAAGGGTAGGCGCCACAGCAAGCACTGTGCCAGGCCAGAAGGAAAGCATTCTTTTGTTTCACTGCATATTACATGAGCAGTTATCTAATTGCCTGACTGTACTAAGGCTCCTGTGACTCAGAAGCAATGCCAGCCACTACAGTGAAGCCACACCAGGGACAGGAGAGGAAAGGGTGGCTCACTGGGGCTCACCGTGCCCCTGATGTGCCAGGTCTGACCCTGTGCACTTGGTCAGACTGCCCCGAGCTGTGTCCCTCCTGCAGAGTCCCTGCTGTGCCCTGGCACGTGTTTCAGTCGAAAGAATTATGTTTCCCCCCGCCCCCAGCAGACACCAGAGGTGAACAAGGGCTGTGGCACCACCACCCACACTCAGGGACCTGGGGAGATCTCAGGTAAGCCAGAAAAGCCCCAGAAACAGCAACAGCAGCCTGATAGGGCCACACATATCTTACAGACTCATCATGTCCTCTCAGATGAAACCATCTCTTTGATTACATGCACAGACAGTGATATTTCTGAACTTTAACTATGCTGCAAAAATTAAAATCTGATAAGAACAATGTGGCCAGGTGGATTTTCATTATTTTCAAGCTGCTCTAAGCCTTGTTTAATTAAAAAGACTGCTTCCAGCAGGAAATTATCTGGTAGTCTTTGAGACTTTTTAAAAGTGTTTTATTTTCACGCTGAGAGTAGAGATAAAAATGTCCTACAAAGTGGGAAGGTACACAAATTCAGTCTGCTCAGCTTGTAGAAGGATAATCCCAATTCAACAAAAGTTCTGTAAAAGAAAATCCTATTGTGTGCAACCTTAGTAATTTAGTGGTAATTTGAGCAACTCCAACTCTGGGTTGTGTACAGCAAACATAAAACTAATGGGGCAGCAAGAGAAATGAATGTCAACAGCTCAGTATAAAGAAAAAAAAACCATGAAAAACCCCAATCTTTTACAGTGCTGTTCATTTCATTTTAGGGCTAAAATTTCAATTTATTTTATATACTGACTTTCCTGTCCATTTCAAATTCCTAACATGTTCCCACAAGACCAATAACTGAGTTCAAAAGATACAGCCCTAATGATTCAGCTTATCCCAGACACATAAAGGGAGATTTTCAGTGTCTGCAGCCTCTAGGCCATACCACACCTGATGAAAGGCTGTTTGCAAGAGGGTACTTCCTTCCATAAAGCATGGGATATCTTGAATTGGTCATCATATTGGAGTAGCACCACCTGGTGAGGGGCTGGGAAGGGCTGTAAACATCCTAGTTATTCTGCCTTTCTTAAGAAAGCAACTTTATTTCCTTAGGAATACTTTTCCCCAAAAGGTGCTCATATATCTTCTGCAGATCAACTTGACACAATTTTGTATCAGCCAGCTCTTAACTCAGCATAGCAAGAACTTTGCTTTTTCTCAGCATCTACACTGGGCCAAGGTGACTAGCACATTAAAAGCATCAATCTGTTTTAAATGCTGGTTAACAAACCAATTGCTTCAAGTAATACAGTCATCTACACAAATCTTTGGCCCTGGCATTCATCTTCCCAAAAGAAACACTCTTCAAAGGTTCTTTAACCAGCCAGAAATTAATGGTGTGACATCTTTGCTTCAAAAAAATTAAAGATCTGTTTGTAATGTACTGTCATAACCGAAAAGAATGAAAACATATCACAAAACGTGGTCTCCATCTCATTTTGCCTGTGCAGTATCACTCTCCTCCCTTGTCCCTTTAACAGTCTTAAGGAGAAAAAGGGCAAGAGCTGAATAATGGACAAACATGGAATCATAAGGGTTACTTTTTGTTCATCCTGGTCTAGGAGAAATTAGTGTCTCCGCAGTTGTAACTTCAATATTCGCCACTCTGAGAAGCTGACTAGAGCATCACTTATCAAGGGACAGCCTGGATCTTAGAGAGACATCCAAGAACATTTACCATCACTGACATTTCTAGGCCTCAGAAATCTTGTCTTGGTCTAAACGAGACAGAAGCACAGTATCACAGGCTCAGAAAATGATACCACTGGTTCATGCCGCAACACAGGTACCTATTCTCTGTGTATCTCATCACACTTGTTACTTCTTTGATGTCCATCAACATGCAGTATTTTAGATTGAATTTATGAATACTGTGAATTGGCCACTTTCTCAGGATTAGTCAGAAGACAAGACAGGCAGGCTCCATCTTCAAATACTAAGACATTTTATATATATTTGATTTGAAAATGGAAAGCCATTCTATTCAAGAATGTTTGTTATGAAATAAATATCACAGTGAAAAAGGTCTGGGATCTAGAGAACTGTTTCCAAACAAATCATTTCCATAAGCTGACAATGAACCCAAGCAGCAATCTCAGAAGTGCTTTAAAAGATGGTGGCAATAAATAATAAAGTCATTAACAAGAGAAAATATGGGGGAGGAGTTCAAGTATTTTAGGGAAGAACAAGTGTTATTAATGAAGTGATCATAACATACTCTCAAGTCAATACCCTGAAAATGAGTTGACTCTGGTTCTTCTTCCTCACTCTAAATACAAGCAGCAATTTGGGGATTCATTTATTGGAGTACCTTGCAGTCCCTGCAATGACTGCAGGAGTAGAGCCAACAGGTGCTTTATGTACATCTGCAAGTACGCAAAGCCATTTCTTAGCGAAACACTTCCCTCCCAAGCCACAGGAATCTTAGGACATTAAGCCCGAGAAAACACAGAGTTGCTCAGATACTGCAGACACATAACATGGGGAGCTGAAACAACATTTACAGACATAACTGCGGTGACAGCCTTCTTGGCCATTCAGCAAGGGCAGGCAAAGTAAAAGACAGAAAGAGGATTTGGTGCTACAGATCCTCTTACCGTGCTCCGGGCCTTTCAGTGCTAGCCGTGTCTGGTGATGAGGAAGGATTTCGAGTTTGACATTATCCGCTGCATTGGCCAAAAACTGCGTTGCTTCTGCCAGTGTACAGTACTCCATGCTGGTGCCGTCAATGGACAGAATATGGTCTCCTACATGCAATGCACCACATCTATATAAAAGGGGAAAGACTTGGTATGATCAGGTATGCTCTTTGCTTGCAAAATGAGTTTTTCTGCCTTCAAACTGGTCATGACAACTATGAACGTGTTCTTTTTTTCGAGAGACATTTGTGTTTTGTAGGCACTGTCACTGGTCAGACTTTATATCTATTAGTACAAACCTTAAAAACAATTCAGTTAATACAATATATGCCAAGACATCGCTCACAGAACTGCAATGGGGTAGCTGACTCTAAAAATATGTGTGAATGGCAGCAGGATAAAATGAGAAGAGCTTAAGGAGACTTAAATAACTTGGTCACATATCCCTCACACAAGCACCCAGTTCATCATTTTTTGAGTTACAGTTCAAACATTTATTAGTACAAAAGCTGTAAATGATGATGAAATTATGCAGTAGTCAAACAAATAATGAAACCAGGGCTAGCATGGTGATTTGAGGAGTAGGGTGGGAAGGGAGCTATCTGCTAGATCTCGCTGCACTCAAGAGACTGGCTACTGGATGAGTTGAGAAATGCAAACACAGCAGTCAGCATCCCGACGTACCAGTCAAGTGGACAGCTCCTTTAATTGGTTACCCCCTGCGAAACGGGAAAAAACAGAGGGAGAAAATTAAAGCATCCTGCACCATTGAACTGGAGAACACCCCTGGATCAATGGCCGTCACTCTCAAAGTTTCTACTGTAGGGAAAAGCCCACAGAGGAGCTGTAGACTCACTGCTACAAGTGGGTGCTACCAAAAGCACCTTTGGCAAAGAGGAGTTACAAGGTAGGGTGACTGGGGACATGCAGGAGGAATTTGCTGCTGAAACGTAACATTTAAAAAAATTTTAGATAGAGATATGTATACAGAAATATATAAACGCACACACACACACACACGCACCCCAGAAAAGATCCCCCAGCTCTGCTACAGAGGTTCAGAGCACTGGGGAAAAACATCTGCATTTTTAATGGTTTAAATGGTTTTATTTAAAGGTTTAAATGAAGTGGGAAAATTACAGCAAAGCAACTTAAAAATACAGAAGCCAGTCTTCCTAATTTCTCACTTGTATTCTAAAATATCAATAAAAAATCCAGACACAAGGTTTTCCATTTCACTGTGCCACAAGAATGAGTGATATATTCTAAAAGAACACTTCAAGGTTGCAAAGCCTCAAAATTTACTTCTCTTGACAGCTGTTCCATATTGTGGGCTTACTTTAAGAATTCCAGTGGGTTATTTATTTTTTTAAATACTAATATCTGCCATGACATTACATTTAATAGCCAGAGCAGACCTCTCAACTCCTGTGTTGCACAGTACAAGCAGCCACAGCCAGTCACATATTACACAGGGGCTGGCTTATGTCACTGAATACAACATGAACCAGATAAAGTAAATTTTGTCCTGGAAGTCTTAAACTCATCAGTATGGAACAATGATCTGACAAAGTGCTCATTTTAAGACATGCAACCTTGAGAGCATCTGGTTCAGTCATTTTATCAAAAAAGGGAAGGGTTCCTTTAAAACCAGACCAAACAGAGATAAAATGGATGTGTGAACCTTCAGTGCCAGCCCTCTGTCACACTCACCTGTCTGCAATACTCGCAGATTTGATTTTGTCTATGACAATGACCTGTTTGTTGCAGCACATCGAGGTAGATAGTGCAACCCCAAGAGCAGCACCGGGAGTTTTGGCAACTTCAACTAGCAGTGGTCCAGATGCTGTTGCTACTGAATCTGTTAAAATCAGACAACAAAAGATCAGTATTGTATCAATGTGGTATGTATACCATTTTTGTATTTTCCCCACATAAAATCTCCATGGCTATTCTACTTCTCTAACCAGATAATGTGCCGCTTAAAGAAATTCTGGAATAGCATCAGTTAATCAGCTCCTAGTGTTGAAAATTATAAAAGCAAGAGGAAGTTTGTGAATCTGGGATGTCCCAAAGTTTCTGAGTGTATCAGAATCAAAGAAGGACCACATGAAGGAAACGAGATGTGTTAGCAAATCATTCTCTTGAATAGCTGAAGCTAATAATTACCTGAAATTTAAAACAGGAATGCTGCAAAACTAGAATTAATTAAAATAGTAGAAAATTATCTGAAAAAAAAGAGTAAATGAATAGGCTAGAGAAAGAAGTTAAATTAATTTTCACAAAAGAAGGTGAAGGGCTGTGGACAGAAGTTATAATAATCAAATAAAGAAGGTGAAGGAAAGGTCTACAAGAAATCCCTCACAAAAAGAAAGGAAAATTTAGGAGAAAATGGTGAAAGTGCTGGAGGCACAACACTCAGAAGTAGTAGAAGTTAAAGCAAAATACATATGAGAAGTTTCAGAATGTTCTTGTAATATCCTGTCACTGGATAAAATACTGCCTTGCAACAGGGCTTAGGTAGTAAGTGACCAACACTGAAAAAGAGAAAGCAGAAAAATAGGAGGGAGCAACAGTCACGATCAATGACTCTGATGAGGAACCATACCCAAGACAGACAAGGGCCAGAGAAAACAAAGCAAAAAGACAGCAGGCTTCTTCCTAAATGCCAGAAGAAGGCAGGTAGTGATCAGGGTGAAGTACATTCTGGAGACTGGCTGAGATCTTCTACTAACCAGTACCCATGGATCAACAACAGAACTCAGTGGAGCAATATACAGTAAGAGGAAGTGGCCCTTACAATCAAAATACAGAAAAACCGAATAAACAAAGACTTGTAATGGAACAAAGTTACCAAATGTCCTGCCAGCAAACAGGAAAGGTTCATATTCACAGTGTACTGGAGCCAGCTGTAAGGATACGAAGACAACATTCAACTGTGATGTTTCAGAAGTCTCTGAGATTGAAGAAGTAAAAGAACTGCAGCTGGGCTTCCAAGTATGGGGGAGAGGACAGATATAGGATACTGCATTCAGTCTTAAATCTAAAAAATTAGTCCAAAAATGTAATACTGACACAGAATAGACTGTGAAACAATATTATCATACAAAACTAGGGAGCTATATAATGATACAAGAAATTGAATGAGAGTGATTAACTCAGCTAAGGTGCTCTTCCTTGTTAGACAGTAATGTAGGTAAACTGCATAAAGAAATGGAGTGGGAAAAGGTGCTTGCATGGAATAACAGGCAATTCCAGAAAAGCATCAGTTAATTATTAGAGAACATCTTTTTCCTCCACAACTTGAAATAGTTTTTATATTCCTGCTGAGCTTCTTTTTCAAGTTTGAAACCTGAGGGTTTGAAGGAGAAATTCACTACTTTTGAAAGTGCCCATTAAATCTGAGTGATTAATTTTTATGCCCAACTAGGACTGACTTTTTAAAGGCTGAACTTCCACATGCACTACCAAAATAAGCTGCTCCAAAAACTTGAACTAATCTTTAAATTCTGAGCCAAAAGAAGAGAGTCCACCCTGTAGCATTTCTGCCTGGAGCTTCAAGAACTAAGAAGCTTTAAAGCTGGATCAACTGCCCTCAGCAGCTACCTGTCTTTCTCTAGTAACTAAAGGAGTTTATCACAATCAAACTCCTGTCTTAGATGTCTTGGTTAGGGTCTAAGTAAGTGACTTGCATACAGCCAAATAAGCATGTGCAGCTGAGCAGAATTTAAGTATTCCCTATTCCCATTCCTGCACTGAGAAGCAATTATTTTCATCTTGAACATTCCAGTGGTTTCTGGACCTACAAACAAGTTTCGCATTTACAAACATATGGGAAGAAGACTCAAACAGTGTTTGTCATCAGTACCTTGACAAAGGTTTTAGCTCACATTGATCCAGAAAATGGCAAAGCCCAACTTCTTACTGGCCTATCGTAAGTTCTTTGTGCAATGGTTGCCTTGTGGAGAGGAAACTAAATGCAAAGATCTGTTGAGAATATGTAAATCTTTCAAGATGCTGGTCCTTTTTCCAGCTTCTTGAGAAACGCACAATCAGCTTATGTCCTAGTGTTATTTCCCAGGTGCCTGTTGAAATGCAGTGGGAAGGCAAACCAAGTCAGACAGGATGAATAAATAAGATAACTACATTAGAGGAACCAGAAGAGAAGAAATGGAGTGTGTCTAACTGTGGAAAATAACAAGGAAGAGAAATCAGAAGGCAATAATCAAGCACACATTCCCTGACAGAGAAGGATTAGTTTTTCATGTTGAAGTAAAGCATGGATATGAAAAATGAATCATACAGGTATAAATTATTCATGTGTGAAGATGTTTCAGTCATTAAGATATTTACACCACGACTGAAGCACTTACACACTATGTTGATTTATTGACTATGTAATTACATAAGATACACTGATGAATATTGGCGTGAAAGACACTCTAGATTTTTGATTTTGTTAATAATTTTTCTCACTTTGGAGCACTGCATCTCAATCAGTACAAGAGGTCTGATTAAAACCTCCCAGAGGATGCAGCATTGCTTTCTGCATGCTAATACATTTCTTCTGCTAGACAGCAGCACACTTTTTTCACCTGACAGCTTAAATCACTGGCAACAAGTCTTTTTGTTCTGAATATATTTTCATGATGTGAAAATGTACTATGCAATACAGGAAAAGTTCTGGATAAAATAAGCAGTGTTAGCACTGCCTCCCTGCCACCTCAAAAAGTAATCACAAATAACTTTGAAAGTTGAAAATCTGTATTTTAAACCTGATAAAGTGATTGCATTACATATGTTTCTTTATGTCCTTCTAAATGTATGGATCTGTTAATCCTTACCGATCCTCATGGCAAGTTAAATCCAGGTCAACAACTTCTGGGTGGTGGAGGACAAAAAACCTCTTTAGGATTCCACCAGGGGGAAGCCAAAAAGTGAGCTGCTTGTATTATGCAGCAGAGGATCTACATGTGAAACAGTAATACCCTAAAAAGGGGAAAGGTTCAGTCACAGCTTGCAATCAATAATGACACTAAATCCACAGGAAACCAAGTTTTTTAGTCTATGATACTTTTTTTTTTTCCTCCTTCCCAAAGCTGCCTTCTACTTAAAGCTGGGAAGTACTGATTGTTTCTGTAGGAACACTGAGCTCTGTTGCTATCTCTGCTCCGCAGCTTTCCACTTCTCTAACTGGAAGATTTGGGGTGCTTTTTAAATTTTTTCAAAGTCATGGCAACACAAGACACAAACCATTTTTTTGAGCAGCTTAAAAGAACTAGACATGGAGAAGAGATGTCAAAACAGATTTTGACCCCAAAGAGCCAGCTGAACCAATTGCAACATACAGCTTCAAAAGACTGCTATTGATCTTGCCTGGGTGCTGCTGTACCTTATAGCAGTGACATGACAAGTGAATACCTTACTATCTCACACTTATTTTCCTTTTGCAAAGTTTCTTCCCTATTAGGTGTTCACAGACTAACAAATTTTTCCCCTTAAAATTGTCTATAGCAGGTCCATGTAGCCTTCTCTGTTGTGACTCTCTGAAAGCAGGTAAAAACCCCCAAACAGCAAGGTGTTGGTTTAGAACAGTAAAAATGCATAGTTCTTCAAACCTTGCAGTGTTTGCAATGCAGTTTTCATACTTTTGTAGCAATGCCTTCACAGATCTAAATGCATCTGTTAAAACTAGATGACCGTATTTCACAGAAATATCCTTTCTTGATCAGAAAAGTGTGCATTCTTTTTTTGTTCCCTCCATACAAAATCTTTGCACCCTACAAATAGAAAGTATGGTTGGACAGTTGGACTTGATGATCTTAGAGGTCTTTTCCAACTGTAATGATTCTATGATACTAAGTAGATCAATCTCTCCCTCAGGTAGGAGCTTCTTTTTCTTCATTCAGTTCTTGTCACTACACCCAAATCTTTATCTTCTTTCTCCTTTTCTGTAACCCTAATTTTTATCCCCACTACCTCTGTGCCTCATGCTCAGACCAGTGGATCACAGAAACATATTTTAGTGAAGTTAAGGAAGATTGTTGAGAACTGGAAAAAAAATGGAGATCTCTGACACTCTCTTCTTTAAGAGGAAAAAGTTATAACATTTACAGCAAATCAGCTTGAAGAAACAAGTTTAAATAACCCCCTCACTCCCAAATGAGCTAGACTATATTTCTGCTTTCCTCTGCTCTCTCTGTGCTCTTGTTTCAATTCACAGAGGTCAATGATTCTTTTCCGGTACCCACTCAGCAATCATATATGTGACAGCTCTGATGTGTGAGGGACAGTCACTGACTGCTCCCCAAGGAACCTGTTGAGTAAACTCTCATAGAAGGACACTCACAAATCCTTAAATGCATACATACAAAAATACACCATCACCCCCTCAAACTTGCTTTCTTTAACAAAAAACCAACATAATGTGGAAGGTGTGCGTGTGTTTCCGTATATGAGCCAGTGTGCATTATATAAAGGGTCCAATACAAACACTGCAGTCAGTTCTTACTGCAGAAATGTTAAGACAACCAGTGTGTCACTGTCAGCACTCAATGAACAAGTGGAAGGTACGTAGAAACTGCAGTGGTGAGTCTGGTGTGTAAGGCACAGAGTAGGATGACAGCAGTCCCAGCTTTTGCAGCCAAATCTCTGACTTTATTTGGCATATTTCACTCTCAGTACAGAGCAACATACAATGTTGGTTGTCCAGAGAACTTGCAGAGTGAATTTAAGAAATCAAAGTGCTTATTTTTTTCCCGTCTTACTTTCAAGAACAAATAAGGATGAGAAGTTCTTTTATACATACATATCTCTCTACCAGGTTGCCCAGAGAAGTTGTGGATTCTCCATTCCTGGAAGTGTTCAAGGCCAGGTTGGATGGGGCTCTGAGCTACCTGGTCTAGTGGAAGGTGTCCATGCCCATGGCAGGGGGACTGGAACTGGATGATCTTTAAGGTCCCTTTCAACCTCAACCATTCTACAATTGACAAAATAATCGATGGTGGGGAATGCACAGCAGGCATGGTTATGCCAGTCCATTCAGAATCAGCGTTTTAGGGATTAGCAACCCTGTTTTCTGTATTAAGTAGAAAGAGTTGAAATGTTAAAAGCTTTTTTCTTTTTATAAGAGAAATGGATCAAAATTTCAGGTGTAAGCCATACCGTAGGCTTATCATCGTGAGTTTTGAGTATTTGCCATTACTTTGGGAAGCTAGATTGCTGAAATGCAAAAATCAGAGCTGATACATATCTTACAGGGCACTTGAAATCCACAGCCAGTTGTGCAAACTTGAGACAGGTAATCAACCCAAAGAACAGGCAGGATTTCTATCAGACTTGATGAATTTTATTTCTAAGACCTGTGGCTTTAACAGTGACACTCTCCATACAGACCAGTTTGCAAGGTCCTTTACAGCACTTCTCATCTGACAGTGGAACAACATAAAAGCACTCAGGGACTCTACATGCATTCACATCTTCATTTCCTCATTAACCCACAGCCTATTCATTACTGTCAACACTTAATGACTCTTGTCATCCTCTGTGTGGTTTGCTTATTGTATTCTTAAGGACTATTTCTTTTACATGAATACCAGCTCAGAAAGAACATTTTTTTTGTGTGCGTGTGTCCATTAAAACACTCTCTCTCTAAGACTTGACACACTTAAAGTTGTCCATCTCCTCACAGTCTAGTGTCAAGATTGTATCCCTGTCTGTGATAGTGAGAGTCATAATCCTCTACTGTACCATCATCCCACTACTGCCCTTCTCCCCTTTCCCTGAGACTGCCACAGAATTAGATAGTCAACCTCCTTCAATTGTCTGCCTTTTCCATGCTCTCTTAGCAAAACAAGAGCCACAAGCAGAAATGCATGTGCAAGAAAAGATCTGCTGGGACTGAGGATGCTTTTCTCTACCTTTCTCCTTCGTGTTTCAATCCACTAACACCTTTCTTCTTCTTTCTATAGGTTTCATCAGCTCCCAGATCAAAAGAGATAAAAAAATGTCACTTTTGGCCCTGTTCATCAGCTATATCCTAAAACACTTAGGTTATCTTGCTAACAATTTAAATTGCATTTGTAGGGGCATTTTCATTCACTAATTTGTAACAGCAATTAGATGACTAGCCAGGTCTTTTACAGAGAGCTTACTGATGTTTATTTAAATACTAATTTTTCAGGAGGGTGGGGGTAAGGGAATGGGGGGTTACATATTTATGTAATACCCTTTCCTTGTACTGCAAAGATAATTTGATCTCCATTTTGCAAAGAAAATTATGCATTTTTAAAGATGATCTAATTAAGAAATTGAGATTGGGATCATGGGTCAATGGTTTCAAGAGGGAAAGTAGCAGCAAGGAAGAGAGCCAGGAATAAGACTTCTGCAGTGTTTAAAGGGCATAGGAACAACATTCAAGATGCCCTACAGCTGGGTAGCACCATTATCACTCATTCAGAGTAATATTATTTGATTCCTCATACTTTTGTGACTGTAAAGGTCATAAATGAAACACACAGGGCACTGATGCACACTACTAGCTTTGGTATTCTGTTCTACCAATATTGCATAATGTTTGCACCCTGGCTTTGTTTATGCTTCATTTAGCAGAGTAACCTTTTATTCATCTCAGATCTTATGGGAAAAATAGAATCAATGACAGCTAACAAGCTCTAAAAAAGATTTCTTAAAAGCTAAAAAAGCTGTGATCCTTTGGAGCAGGTCCAGTGGAGGGCCATGAAGATGCTCAGAGGGCTGGAGCACCACACCTGTGAGGACAGGCTGAGAGAGCTGGGGTTATTCAGCCTGAGGAAGGGAAAGCTCTGGAAAAACCCCACTGCAGCCTTTCACTACCTGAAGAAGATTATAAAAAAGATGGAGAGCGACTTTTTACACAGACAGGTAGTGACAGGACAAAGGAAAAAACTTTTAAACTAAAAGAGAGGAGATTTAGTTTAGATGTTAGGAGGAAATTCTTTACCAGAGGGTGGTGAGGCACAGGTACAGGTCACCTAGAGAAGCTGTGGATACACCATCCCTGTAATTGTTTAGAGCCAGGTTAGATCAGGCCCTAAGCAACATGATCTAGTAGGTGGGAACCCTGTCCATGGCAGAGGGGTTAGAACCAAATGATGTTTAAGGTCTGTTTCAATCCAAAACATTCTATGATTCTATGAAATAGAGTAAGCTGGCAATATATTATGAGCTATATTTGGAGAGAAAGGATGGCAGTTTCTTTGATAACAAAACAACTATTTAAAAATTAAATATTGGTTTTGTTCAAAGGGCCAATGGCAGTCTCCAAGGCCCATTTTATAACCTACCATAAAATAGGTGTGCTCCTTGTGTTCCTTTGATTATGGAGTATCATGTTTTTCAGGCAGGCTGTGGAGTGAGCAACAGTTCCTCTAATTTTACCCAGCTGAACTAGAATCAGAGAGGCAAAAAAGGTACTAAAAAAAAAAGTAAAATGGTGTATTTTCCCTTATTGCCAGAAACAGCACAGCACTGGAGCTGCTGGGCTAGTAATTGAAAGAAAGATCACAGAGTTCACAAAAAAAACCCCATAAACTTGCTGCTAAGGAAAAAAGCCACCAGTGGCATTTCAAACTCTCTTACCTTTATAGTAATCAAATTTCAAAAATGATAAATAGGAATAATTTGAAAAGGATGACAGCACAATGAGTGATAGTGAAATCAGAGGGACCTCTCAGCTTCAGAATGGAAAGTGGAGACATTAGTCTCCAATCGAATGTGCCACCTCTCTCCTCCCCTATACACAAGCAATTTAATATTCTTGCTAAGAGACTGACACAGTCTTTCCATTTTCCTCTTCCAGCGTAATTCCTGACATTCATTTATATGTCTCTGATTCAGCCAGGTTCTTCAAATCAAAAGCTTAGGAGCTGCCTTCACCTAATTTCATACTTTGCAACTTTAGCCCCATCATCCTTCTCAGCTAAGAAATGCTGCTAACCAGTTGAAGAACCACCCACGTCTTCAAAATGCTTACACCAGTGTGGGTGTAGATATACTCAAAATCCTCTTGGGACTTTCTCAGACTTTCTCTCAAGTTCAGACTTTCTCTCAAGTTCAGACCACAAAAACCTACCTAAACCCCTTTTGCTCAAAGGACTGTCCCCAATTCTTGGGACGCTGCTTCCTCCTAACTGTTTCATGTTAAGACGATGCTTCATTTTTACTAGGCCACTTCCCTGCTCAAAAGCTGTATTAAGTCCCAATCTCTTATCTACACCTTTCTTTCCATGTACCCTGTCAATCTAAAATGCAATTTTGTCTATTGCACAATTTACAACCAAAAAGGGGATGTGGTAGATGAACCCTGCACAGAAGATCCTGGATCTGCCTCCTTGAGGCTAGTCTGAATGCATTTTACATAAGCCCAGGCTCTGCAAGTTCCTTCCTTTGTTACCTTGAAATTGAATACCATATAGAAAATTCAGGTGACACTTAAAGAACTATGAAGAACTCAAATCTCTACCCCTGATGACAGCACATCATTTCAGAACTTGGAAGCCTGTAAGTACACCTTTAAGGTTAGTTTGGCAACCTGAGCCTCAAAAACCACCTTTCTATTGAAGGATGGCTCCTAATACAGCATTAGATGGATTCTGAAATGTTAGCAAAAGTCAGCAGCAAGGTAATTCTGCCTGCATTTCATTCCAGGAATGAAATTCACAAATAATTACTTTTAAAAACCATCTTGCAAATTACACAGAAACCCAAAATTGTGTAAATAATACATAAAGTCTTCAGCTGAGATCCTGCAATACAAACCCCTATTTTCTCTACTGCACAAGGCATAGATAAAATTAAAGAACCATTGAACCATAGAATGGTTTGGATTGGAAGGGACCTTAAAGATCATCTAGTTCCAACTCCCCCTGCCCTGGACAGGGACACTTTCCAATAGTCCACATTGACCAAAGCTCCATCCAACCTGGCCTTGAACACTTGCAATGACGGAACCTCCAAAACTTCTCTGGGCAACCTGATAGGCAGATATGTATGTACAAAAGAACTTCTCACACTTATTTTTTTCTTGCAAATAGGACAGGAAATAAAACACACAAGAACTTTGATTTCTTCAAAACACTTAATCTCTTGCATGATTCTGTACCTGTCTAATCTGAGCAAACAGAACAAATAAGGATAATATTATCTACATCTCTGCCTGCAAACTAAGACACAGCTGGTGTGTCAAACTGTACATCTGCCAACCTGGAAAGCATGCCTGTAAGTAAACAATATAGATAATATAAAAAGCTGCAGTACCCATCAATTATCTCTACTTGCCACAATGACCCTAAGTTTCCATTTAACAGGAACAGTAATAATTAGAGTAGGACTGGATTCTCTTCAAAAGCCTACAGAGCACAAAGTACCTCGCTACCGTCACTTCACAGATGGGAACAAACATTGCAAACGCCCAAAATTTGCATTGAGCTGACAGTTCCCATCTGTCCAGGGCTCTACCAGGACAAGACATGGCAGATAATCCCAAAAGCTTCAGAGCAAAGGTGCACCATGAATAGTTTGGACACTTCAATAAGAGAGCTAAAGCATGTAGAACAGTTAAGGCAAATAAAGACACATCAATGTTGTGTTAGTGAAATACCTGTCTCCCTGCCACAGCAGTGGGAGCAGAAGCCCTGGAAGCAACAGAGCCACACAAGCTGGGCCTGTGACAGCTACTCCTGCTTGTCAACAGGATTACTGGCCCAAGTGCAGCCCCATTACCCTACGGCTGGGCTGCTTGGTGTACTTGAGGTGTATGACCAGACCTTGCTCAGGGGTTCTCTGTACTGAGACATACTATCTCACATGTTCAGTTACTTATTATTTTCATGTGTTAGTGACCTCTGCACACAAGCTAATTGCAGTCTTTGCCTTGGAAAGTTCACCTTGGGCGTGCTTTTGCTATCACTGCCATCAACTGAATTTGTTTGGTTGAGCAGGTAAGAGTTTCTGACTAGTCTAAAACACTCCTCTGCAAGGCCAGTTAGGTGAGTATGAACCAGAAGAAAATAAAAATTAAACTCTACACTGTTGTCCATACCAGATAATACAAGTTTTGGATCCTACAAGCATATACTATCAGTACCACTTTTTTCCCCCTCACAAACTTTTGTCTCTTTTCAATAATCTGTGTTCTTGTACAGCTGTCTTATAAATAATTGGTGCATTGGCACAGCTACAGTATAAAATGCTACCCTGCAGAAGGTCGAGGCTGAAATCTGACCTTGATGTTTACGCACTGAGGAGCAGAGTGAGTTTTGAAGCTCTCAGGGGTTGCACAGGATATTTTACCATTTCATGCCAACGACTCATGAAATGAAACTTCAGTAGAATGAGTCAGGAAACAAGTTTATTAAGTTCCCTCTCTTTCCTCTTTGGTATTGCCTGAGCAGCACTTCAGCAAAAATATTTCAAATAAACAGAGAAAGCAGTTTAGGTAAATTGCCCTCAAATCCAACAGAGAAGCCACAGTTCTAAACATAAGTTCTTTGATCTCTCATTGCAAAAATTAACCCAGGACTGTTTACCTGTTGCCTCTATATTTTCAGTTTTTCCTTTCCCACTGCCTGTTCCAAGCAATACAGAAACAGTACTACTGGGAGTATCCACACATTTAATGTAAAGGAAGTTTCATTTAAAGTAAAAGAAAATTTCTATATCCCCTGTTCTCTGCAGCATACATTTCCAGCAAAACCAATTCCCCACATTTCTTCTCCCAAAATCCCAGCTAAGCAATAACCTCTAAAAACCCAGGTGGCCCATAATAGTTAGAGTCATAGCAACAGGAAGGGCACTCTATCATCTGCTTCCTCAGCAGACAGCCTGCCAGCTTGCTGCCAGGGTCACCTTTGGCAAGGTTCCCATGTGGCTCCTCCTCAGCTGCAGGACGAGCCATTTACCTCCTGCCAGAGCAGCTCCTGCTGTCAGACTCCAAGGGACTCCAGGTCCTCTCATGCCTCTGCCTGATGACTTTTTTCTTTTTCAAGATGTTCCAGTGCTCATACTTATAATGCAGTAATTACTGAATTTGTGTAAAGGAGAAACTGTGAAAAGCCAGTTTTATCTGCGTTTCTTTTTGGTCTATTTGTTTGGTTTGGTTGTTTTTGTTTGTTTGTTTTTTACCAGTGACATCCACCCAAATCTACCTAAGCTGTAAACACCTTAAAAAAAATTAGAGGTCACAATGCTTAGAAGAAGGCTATTCCACACAACACTGCTGAGCTGGCCATAACAGAAAGACTGTGCCTATGTAAATTGTGAAAAACCCAAATGAAAAGTTGATTTAAATCTGCAGAGCATCAATATAATTCATCATAAAAATACACACATCAATAAAGCTCAGAAGTATCTGTTTACAAACAGAATGAAAAATATTACAGTCACCATGCGAGCACAAAGCACTTCAAATGTAATGATCCTCAGAACAAATATTACCTGGAGGTACTTATTTTCACCTCCCTTCTTTAATTAAATAAGCACATATACTTCCTCCATCAAGAGCCTATGCAGAAGGTAGACAGTGAGTATTTAACAAGTAGCAACACCATTTCCTACTTTATTTTTCTATGCTCATGCCTTAATCACTAAACAGTGTTCTCTGTCTTCCCTGAGGATATGTGGTGGGAAAGAGCTACTGTAAGCTGCAGCCTCTGAATACTCCCTACAACATACAATTATTAATGATTTTGTCTTGTAACTGTCCTGTAGAACAAAAGCATGGCATTTCCCCTACTGTTTAAACAAATGAGGATCAAAGAAATGAAGGTCAAAAGCATCCATTTGTCTGGAGAGGGTGATTTGAGACAGCTGCACTAGGGTTCACTGCACCGAAATGCAGGCATCTGTAGAGCAGACCTAAAGTAGCTACACCTGAGCCGAAATGCCCTCCACAACCATCCAAGAAAAGTGGCATTTAACAAATGTGTTTCACTTGCCCTAGTTTAGCTATCTGCATCAAGATGAGATAAGCTTTTATTTAGAACATTTCTCTCACTTGACTGTTTTTCAGATCACTGAGTACTACACAGCAGGTGACTGATGAAGGGAAAACATATGCAATCATTCCAATTAAAATCTATATCATAACATATGCTCCAAGGCATTTGAGTAAGACCGCATGGGCATCTTTAATTCTTGCATTTTTCATTGCTGAAGAGCTGAACTGAAAGGTACAAAGACAAGCCAAAACTTTGCCCATTATACACAAAATCTTCTGGAAAAGTTGATACAAAGCATACTGAGCTGTATCCTTTCAAAGACTTCCAAACGTAGCTAAGTTTGGGTGAATTTTTACTGGGATAAGCCGAAGAGACATTCCTGAAAAAGGTTTTCTCTCTCTCAGCCAGTACCTACTGAACTGCATGTCATGTCAGTTTTCCAGTGCTTCAAAAAGACACATCTTCACAATGCAAAGTTTGTCCAACTTCCTCATCATAAGCAAAACAACTTCCTTTAAATTCATTCCTGGAAACGGCAGAACAATTTTGACAGAAAGCGCTTTACAAAAAAATACAAAGCAGACTTAGACGGTTACCTTGGGGAAGGTGAAAGAGGGCCACAAAAAAACCTTAGTGTAAACTGTTGAAGTCGTCACTGTCACATTTTCTTAAAATCATGGGTTAAACTGTGAGTCAGTTTACAGAAGTCTCAAAAAAGCCACTCTTCCAGCAAGGGAGATCTTCAAAAAGCACAGAAAGGACACAACCTCTCTTGGTTGTGTTCTCTTTACAGCTGTTTCTAGTTTAAACACAGCAGCTGATGTTCCTCCCACATTTCATATCCAGCTAAAGAATGGCAGGGTGGACTGAGACAGTCCAGCAGCACCAATGCCTTGCCATGATTTATAACATCAAATGCTGACATTTAAAATCTGGTCTGTTATGTGAAAGCCAAAAAATAAATAAAATTAAATGCATGGTGGCTGTTCATCTAACAGTTTCTCTGGCATGTTCAAGGGCAGAGACTTATGCTGTGATCTAGATCCAAAGTGAGATGACCTATAAAATGTATCACAAACCTGGTGATTTCATGCACGTAGACTCTGTTCCCATGCTAGAGTACCAGAAGAGAAATATCTTAGCAAAGGGGTGAAGAGAAAATAGGCCTGGGATGTTCTCTTTCCATTAGTAGGCAGGAGAGAACCAAGTGGTAACTGGGTATAATTAAACAGTCTGAACAGCACAATTTTAAAGTAATCTGCACCAGTCAGGTCCTTGCAATGCACGACTTTTCTACACTTAAGACTCGAGTTGACTGTAGAATCCCCAATGTTATGCTGGCAACGAAATAAAACATTGATTTAGTGGTGCAAACCGTGCTTAAAGTAGAAGACTTCTATGCTGGCAGAACACCCCTTTATTGGTGTAAACTGGGTGTCCACTCTGTGAGAACTGAGGAGGGGCAAAGAAACACAGCTCTTCTGTTTATTTCCCTTTGAGCAAAGCTCTTCAAATATCAGACACAGAATTACAGAATATGCCAAATTGGAAGGGACCCACAAGGATCACCGAGTGCAACTCTTAGCCCCGCTCAGAATCATCCCCAAGAGTCACACCATGTACCTGAGAGTATCATCTAAATGCTTCTTGAACTCTGTCAGGCTTGGTGCTGTGACCACCTCCCTGGGGAGACTGTTCCAGTGCTCAACCACCCTCTGGGTGAAGAACTTCTTTCTAATATCCAACCTAAATGTCCCCTGACACAACTTCAGGCCATTCCTTCAGGTCCTGTCACTGGTCACCACAGAGAAGAGATCAGTGCCTGTCCCTCCCTTCACAAGGATGGTGTAACTGCAATGAGGTCTCCCCCCTCAATCTCCTCTTCTCCAGGCTGAACACAACAAGTGACCTCAGCCACTCCTCATATGGCTTCCACTCAGGGGTCTTGACCATCTTCATTGCTCTCCTTTGGACGGTAATAGCTTACTATCTTTCTTATACTGCAGTGCCCTAAACTGCACACAATATCCAAGATGAGGCTGCCCCAGTGCAGAGCAGAGTGGGACAATCCCCTCCCTTGACTGAGGTCCTCCTTCTTGCCGTTCTTGAAAACTGAGACATTTCCAGTCAGCTGGGACCAAGACAGCTCAAAAATCATTTAGAGAGGTTTTGCAATGACATCAAGTAGGTCTTTGGGGATTCTTGGATGAATTCCATTAGGCTGCATAAATCTGTAGGGATCTAGCTGGAGCAGTGGATCCCACACAGTTTCAGGGTTGACTGGGAGTTGATCATTCTCACAGTCACGGTCCTCCAGCTCAGGGCACTGAGACCCCCTTGTGCCATCATCCGTGTTGAAGACAGAGGCAAAGAAAATGTTAAATGCCTCTGCCTTGTCTCTGTCCCTGTTTGTGAGGTGACCATCCTCATTCTGTAATGAGCCAATGATACTTCTATACTGCCTATTGTCATTAACGTATTTGAAAAAAAACCACTTTTGTATTGTCCCCCACATTTCTGGCAGCTTCAACTCCATCTGAGCTTTGGCTACAGCAGCAAGCAGCATCTCTGAACTCTTCCTGTGTCACTTGACCTTGCTTCCACTGGGCATACACCTTCCTTTTCTGCCTTACTTCTGAGAGAAGATGCCTGCTTAGCCAAGTTGACCTTCTGCCTCACCTCTTTGACTTCTGACAATTGGGAATTTCCTGCTCCTGTGCCCTTAGGAGGTGATGTTTGAGAAGTGATCAGCATTGATGGACCCCAACATCTGCAAAAACATTTTCCCAGGGGACCTTACACACTAATTCCCCCAGCAGCCTGAAGTCTGTTCTCCTCATATCCAGAGTTGAGGTTTTGCTGGCACTTTTCCTCCTGTCAACAGAGATTTGAAACGCAATCACTTCATGGTTGCTCTGGCTGAGACAGCCACCAATCTCCACTTCACTCATGAGATCCACTCTGTTGAAAAGCAGCAGGTCAAGCAGGGCATCTTTCCAAATCAGCTCTCTCAGGACCCGTTCCATAAAGTCATTCAGGTTTTTTAGGAATCCTCTGGCCCAGGTTGTACCAGTTGTGTGATGCTCCCAGTTAGTT
>JAWWEW010000041.1:33802487-33833126 GCA_035583185.1 Anabacerthia variegaticeps
TAGAGGGGGGTAGAATACATAGCTTTGATCACCCCCACACAGTGATAACTGGTCCCACCTGCTGAACTAGGACAGAGTGCCTACCACCCTCACAGTAAAAATTTCTTCCCAATATCTAATCTAAACCTACTCTCTTTCAGCTTGAAGCCATTCCCCTTGTCCCATCTCTATAGGTTCTTGTAAAAAGTCTGTCTCCATCCTTCTTCTGAGCTCCCCTTCAAGGGACTGGAAGGCTGTAACTAGGTTACTCCAAAACCTCTTTTCCAGGTTGAACAATCCAAATTCTCTTAGCCTTCCCTCATAGGAGAGGTGCTCCTATTCCTCTGATCAGCCTGGTGTCCCTCCTCTGGACTCACTCCAACAGCTCAATGTCCTTCCTGTGCTGGATGACACAGAAGGTGACCCCAGAGCTGGATGCAGTACTCCAGGTAGGGTCTCACCAGTGTGGAGCAGAGAGGCAGAATCCCCTCACTCAACCTGCTGGCCATGCTGCTTTTGATGCAGCCCAGGATACAATTGGCTGTGTGGGCTGCAAGTGCACATTGTCAGCCTATGTCCAGTCTCTCATCCACCAGCTCCCCCAAGTCCTCAGGAGGGCTGCCCTCGATCTGTTCATCCCCCAGCCTGAATTGGTACCAGGGGTTGCCCTGACCAAAGTGCAGCACCTTGCACTTGATTTTGTGAAACCACATGAAACTGCCATGGGCCCACTTCTCAAGCTTGTTCAGGTCCCTCTGAATGGCATTTGTCCTTCAGTGTGTCAAGTGCACCACTCAGCTTGGTGTCATCTGCAAACTTGCTACGGGTGCACTTGATCTTTTCATCTATGTCATTAATGAAGATATTAAACAACACTGGTCCCATTACAGATCCCTGAGGGATACCACTTGTCATTGATGTCCATCAGGACTCTGAACCATTGATTATTCTTTATCCATCTAAGAACAGTTCACCCATGGAATCCATCTCTCTCTAATTTAGAGAGCAGGATGTTGTGGGGGATCATGTCAAAGACTTTACAGAAGTCCAGATCAATGACATCTGTAACCTTTGTCTTGTCCACTGATGTAGTCACTCCACCACAGAAGGCCACTAGGTTGGTCAGACAGGGTTTGCCCTTGGTGAAGCCATGCTGGCTGTCCCAAATCACCTCCCTGTTCTCCATGTGCCTTAGCACAGCTTGCTAGCACTACAAAGAGAGAACTTACTTATTGTATACATCCAAGCCTGACTGTCAGTTCATACTAGTGTTAGTGATGCAGGAATCTGGCATTGACAGCAAAACACACAAACAGTGTGTTTGATAAACAAGGAAACTGCACAGTAAGATGAGACACTAATGTGCCATAGCATGTAGATTTAAATATCTGCTCAGTGAATGTGAATCACACACTGGCCTTCAGAGAGACAAAAAATCCCACGTGTTTTATCTAGTGATACATCTTTGAGTGGATATTTCTGGAACTTGTAGAGGTGTCTGTGTCATCCTCTGCCTTAAGAATTATCCAATACATTTGGAATGACCTTGGGACACTAGGGTTTTCTCCTTGAGATCTGCATATTGCCTGAAGCACTCAAACTGTGGCAGGATTAGGGCCTCAGGAAAAAAAGAAAACCACCAGGAAATTAATAACTTTGTATTTAGACAAGGATCTGGGCAGTGCCTTCAATAAGCCTGTGGTCACATACTGAAGACAGAAAAAAAATGCAAAATTAATATCTACATGGAAAGGTTATAATCTGTCCTGTGGGCCTTGTGACAGTACTTCACAGACAGCTGTCTGGACAGTGGCTAAACAGTCAGTCTCAGTTCTCAATTCACATTCCCCCACTGGCAAATTCAACATTTTGACTCCAAACCTTGTCTTATAACACAATTTGTGTAGGTGTTTTGTATCAGTATTTAAAGTAGCATAATGTTCCAACTAATACAGCTATCATGACCTTTGCATTGCATATGAATTTTCATTCAGTCTGTCTCTGAAGCAACATAAGACAAGAAATGTTCTTTAAAGGTTTAAGCAACTAATTCATATTTTGAATTTCAAGGGATCTAAGCCTGTTCCTCTGTGACAGCCAGGAGACCTGCAGCTGCAGTCAAATGCTAGAGTACTCTACCTATCTGTTCTGTCAAAAACTTAGACAAAGGAAATGTTAATTTTAAGTTTATAAAGAAACAGATATAAAAAGGCAATGTGGAATCCTACAGGTTTCCTAACTTGCCTTCAACTTTCAAGGGCTTGCAACATTTATAAGGCTTATGAGGATCTTGTTTGTTCTTGGAGTCTCTGGAGCTCCTGTTCCTTTGGGCTTGTAAAACTCTACAGCTCTTAAGGGTCTCCACTGCTCTAGATACTCCTGAGTGATACTGCTGTATGAAATTTAAGGAGCATCCCATAAGTTCTTCTTTCTTCTCTATTTCTTGTCTTGCAAAAATTACTGAAAGTCTACACTAGACCACAGATTACCTTACCTGATCTTTAAACTACCCAAGTTTTCTCTCCCTAGTGCCCTTCATGTTAGGCAGAATTACTGAAAGGTGAGTTGGATTTCTTCAAATGTACTCTCAAAAGACTGTTACAGCATTAATGAATTTATGTATGTATTTATTTTAATGGGTGAACTTAAAGAAGGAAACAGCTTAGATGGGGTGTTTTAAAGATTTACTAGCAAATGACTGCATCAATAATCTGCATTTTAGAAAGTTCTATCAGTGGTAAATATTGAGTTCAGAAAATTGTTGCTCTAGTTAAAACTGACAGGATCTATGTCAGGGTGACCCTGGTAGACTTGGACAAATAAACAAACTGACTGTATCTGTTCTGCGGAGAACACTTACAGGGTGCCACGTTCCAGCAAATCTATTCTAGCTCAAATAAGCGCAAGAACTGTTAAAGAAGCCAGAGAAACATATGGAATTTGAATGTGCAATATGTTCCTTCATTCCTGAAGAGGACAGAGTGGTTTGAACTAACCCAGTAAAAAGATGAGAGAGAAAGATGTTGTGTGTCACAGGTGCAAACACCTAAAAAAAAGCTTCCTTTTGTACCAAAGTCCTGACAAAAGCTATTAGCATTGTTTAACTACAGTATGCTTGATTCAAAATTTACCCCAGCATGAACATCCAAGAATTAAAAAGTAGGTTGCTCAAAGATCATCATCATCAATTTATGAACTAGAGTTACTTAAAAATGTTATGGGCCAGAACTTCAACTAAAGGTAGCCATTACCTTTGAACTTGTCTGAATGCTCCCTTTCAGAGTTAATGTGGAAAATTACCCAAGCAGATGCGACCCTAATTATAGAGACAACACAGAGCCCAGTGGCATTATGGCAGATTTTGGAAAACCTGAAGGGAAACTGCATGTGCTCAGCTTCAATGCAGTGATAACTTTTATTTCTTCTTTTAGACAGGGGCACTGTGAATCTTTGTTTGTAGTTTGTTATTAAGATTGCATTCTCACTCTCACTCTAACTCTAGCTGTGAGCAGCTCATTAGCATGCTTCACCCCGACCACTGCCAAACAGTGAGAACTTCAGTATTCCCAATCTAAGTTTATAGCTTGGAATTCATATTTGCTATTTGGTTGTCACAGGAGAAGATTCAGGTTGCAAAAGTATTTTGACAGTGGCACCAAGTCACTGCTAGCCACCACTTTGCCTCTACTTCTCCCCCTCCACAAAATGAGGGGCACAGGTGTAATCATAGGCCACAGAGCTGTACTATTCCACCACTAGAGGAAAATAGGTGATGCATATGACCAGAAAAGTTGCACAGTTCAGGTGTAAGGATTACACAAAAAAGTGATAAAGCCCACATAGATTACATTACTTCAACACAGTTGTGTGTAGAGTGAGTCACCATACCCGTCTCCTCTGCAAACACTGAAGTGCAGCATTATTAGTCTCACAAAATTAAAAAAAAATGCAGGCAGTTTCCTCTGATATCAACAAGCAGTATAAGCAACCACACTGTTTCATGGTCAGGAGTTGTTTTGGAGAACAGAAAGACATTCAGAAGACTGCAACCACCACAACTTCAAATGTAACTTTTATCAGGTTATAAAATATTTTCTCAGAAATTATGTATTACTATTTTCTTTAGAGATTACCTCAGTATTTCCAAACTACTACTATTTCAAAGTGTCTTTGAAACCACACAGCACTGCACTCCCCACACCAACCTGGAAACATTTTCATCAGAGTTTAAAAAAAAAAAAAAAAATCTCTTCCAAGAAGCTGAATTGACAAGTTTATTTCCTAAGGCCCAGCTGAGCAGGATTGGTCAGGATGTACTTAAGCAAGCACAAGTGCAACCCTAGAGAGTTCAACCAGAATAGCCACATCTACATTATATGCACAGTTGATTACCCTGCACAGAACCCCTTGATGCCTTTTTTTACTCCAGTTTGTCTAGGTTCCAGAAACAATAAAATGTACAAGCTTCCCAAGTGACCTCTTGAAGACTTCAGGCAAAGGAACTAAACTTTGAGAAATACAACACCTTTGAAACAGCTTATGCTTACAGGAGTAAGAAAAGTCAGTTACATACTACAGGACTGTAGCTGAAAAGTAGTTCAGGATTACTTGCTACATCTGGTGTAACCTTTTCAAATCAAGTTCCAATTTCATGCTATCACAATGTACTTTATGGTTCCTTCCAGTTCAGGCCACACGCAATGCTACTTTATAGGATATAACCACCCACTAACAGAACAGAGGATATTAAAGCAAATAATGCTATAATTATATCCCTAGGAGTAATATATTCTACTACAAGTTTATACCAGGAAGACTGTACACAATGCACTAGACTTTAATGCAACTTTGGATTATTGCCCCCCCAACAAAGCAGGCCAACCTACTAATCTCGTTTCAAGCATCACCTTTGAAGACACTCAATGTACTTCCTCTTGTTTTAGCCTATTTTCAAATTCACATCAACCCTTAGCTTTACAAAGAGTGTGTGGGTAACATAAGCTTTGAGGAACCTAGTAACATTTCTGTAATTCTTAACATTTTCATGCTACTCCTGACTGACTTCACTACTCTTGAGCCAAACAAAGAGACAATTCAAATCAGCAACACTCCCCTGGGCCAGGAATCAATGGATTAGGATGAATGATTTTCAGCCTTTGCACCATGGTCATAATGTAAGTGCAAAAAGCAAAGAGAGCTTCCCAAGACATTTTTTTGTTCACATTGCTGCCAGAAAACTACACCAAGTAGGCAAATTGGGAAAAAATCAAAACCTACTAGGACTAGGTAAAATCTAGAAAAATCACAATGCATTAGAAAGCCAGTCCACTGGCTCCACCTCCTTATTTCCTCTTGCAGACTCTGCTGGACCACAATCTCATACATTTTGCAGTGTTTGATTCCCTTTTCCTTCCTTCCTTCTGACTCCACAAGTCTCAAGATTCTTCTACCACCATAAATTTCCATAAGATAACACTTTCATTGCCAGGAAGGCAGGCATGATAAATCCAGATTTCTTGATGAGAACGACAGAGTTTATTCAGAGAGAAAATGGCAGGGAGGGACCAACCTGTGAAGATTTCTAAAAGATCCTCACTGAAATGGAGGCTGACTCCCTCCCTGGGGTATACAAGAGAATGGGGATGGGAGTTTTCTCTGAAATGATAATTTGCTGGGAAATGTCTCTGTCTAAAGCCAGGGGTTCATTTTTCAATGAGGTCTCACTTTTAGAGAAAACGGAGTATAAAGAATCTTGTTTCAACTGTGATGATAGGGTTTGGTCACCCATCATTTTCCAAAGAAAAAGAACAAACAAATGAAAACATCTAAATTCTAGTTCTTATCAGGAACTAGAGCTCATCTGAGCTGTCTCCACCTTTCTGGACGTGAAGTGGCACGACTGCCCATCAGGCCTGCCATACGGCACACAAACCTGCCGCTTCAATTCTTGGCAGTTAAGGAAGCAGAGATGTATATTGTAATAAAAAAAGAAATCTGTGTCTCACAGAAGAAAAAAGAGGGTTTTTTTCATAATAAACAAATACCTGACATTATTCTTTTCAGTATTACTCTTTCCCAAGGCTTTGAATTTTGACAGTGCTATTTCACAAATCCCTAGGAGGCTGCTTTACTGCTAGGATAGAAACCTGACTGTGGAGCTGAGGAGGAAAAGAAGAGAAAGATCCCCAAACAGAGAAGAAATATTTTAGTCTGACTGGTGAATATTTCTATTTCTTGCTGCCATGAATTTTCTGTACCTTGAAAAAACTGAGGGGATATGTCAACTTCCAAAACAAATGGAAACAATTCAATGTCAAATCTCTTCTTAAAAATCATCTTCTCTATCTGACTTTCCAGAGACACTTTCCATATTTTCAGTGAGTTCAATCAAAGTTTGTATAAAGTGTAAGCTCATTTTTCAAGCTGTGATTTGCCACCTCTGCATTTCTTAACAAATTTTCTCTTCCCTGTTCTTTTCTACATGGTGGTCCTGTGACTTTTTAGTTATGTCTTGGCCATCTAGCAGCACTGGCAAAAGGCAAAAAAGTTCTTGTTAGAGCAAGTATACCCCTCTTTCATGTGACATAGAAATGCTTACACTTCATTAACCTTTATTATAAACTAGTCACTGGAAAAGTTACTTTGCTAGAATCCACACTATGGTTTCACTCTACAAACCACGAAATGTCAGAACGCTAAATTACAGTAAAATACTGCTCACCTCCTTATGAACCCAAGATTAATGATACGATGCAGACGGGAATAGCAGTGCTACTGGGAGCGCAACAGGTCACAATTGCTTCTAAAACAGCTCATCAAGAACAGGCAGCAAAACATCACAGATGGCTCCCAGAACTAGACCCCCACTTCTCAACTTACCCATCACTGAGACATCATATTCAACCAGCAGAGTAGCCTCCTGTCCGCATTGTTTGAGAATACTCATGGCTTCAGCATGTGTGGTTCCCAACAGTCGGATCCCATCAACACTCAGCAGCCTGTCCCCAGGTTTGATTGTGCCCTCTCTGAAGGGACATTAAAGGAATGATCTTTGTTACTATAAGATAAATTGATCTGGAGATAATACCATTTTTATGCAAAGCAATTCTCTCGAACCCTCCCTGACATCCATCCCTTGTGCCTTAACACTTAACATTTACTTTGACAGTGAGAATGTTCAGAGGGCGCAGTGGAAAGGAAATTGCTTTAATTGGAAAGTCAGTGACTGGAAAACAGCTTACCACATAGTGAAATAATCAAGTCACATTAAATTGCAACTAAGTATAGCTTCTGCTCCAACATATGCTTGCTTTCTGCCTTGTCCACACTACTCTTTTCATACATACATAAACACCTCTTCCTCCGATACTTTCTTAAAAACAAACATGAGGTGCAAACACATGGGTGCAGAAACAGATTGCAAAATATGAATGTCCATTTATTTTCTTTAAAAATATCTCTTGGATAATTCCATTTTTCTTTTCTTCCTACACAATAATAATTTGTCTCTAAATGTACACTGTCTCCTAGGCATATTCGGAATTATAATAGAAAATGAAGTTACTAACATTGTCAGCTTAAGAATCATGGAGAAAAACAAGGAAACAAGGGTAATGATGGAGAGAAGAAAGTGATGGAACAAAAGAAAGACTCTCTTGAAACATTTTCTTCTCAATTAATGTTTCCAAGGTCAAAAATGTCAACATAGGCTACAGAACATCAGTCTGCTTTAAAGAAACTGCCCTTTGAGTTTCTTTAATGTTTTAAGGACACAAACGCCATTTTTGAAAATACAGTTCATACACAGAAATAAAATGAGCATTCTTTCTTGGTATAAATATAAAATGGTATTACATACAAATATGGCCAAAACATAAATTTGTATGCAGAAGATGTCCATGTGAAGTTATGTGTGAACTCACATGCAGACAAGTACAAACATCTTAACAGAATTATGCAACAACACTCAAACACAAGACAGGATTATACTGACTTGCAAGAGAAAAAGATGGTGGCACTAGAGTATAAAAAGCATAATTAAGAGGTACACCCATTGTCCGAAGGATGCAAAAAAACGTGCTTTGACCTATTGCAGGCATTTGTTCTAATTATTTTAGGTTAATTTTTGAAAGTGTTTAACGGGAAAGCGTGATGTGCAAGAGTCTAAATTAAAGTTCACACACACCGTGCCATGCTGAGCCTCCATGGTCATTACTATTGTTGTTATTATTATAACAACAATTAAAGGCTAAACCATGAATTTCAAAGGATTGAGTTTGAATACATCTATTTCACTCCACCTCTGTCCCAAATAATTCACGTTTCTCCATTTCTCTTTCACATGTACTCCAGTGAAAGATGAATTGTACCTGTCAGCAGGCCCTCCAGGTCTAACACATGTTATTACAACAGGACGAGATTTATTTCTGTCATCGTGTGCTCCACCTAGAAAGGAAAAAGAGAAAGTACACCTTCATTTTATGGATTTTAGGAAAGCTCATTTCCAAAAGGCAAGCCTAAATCTTGCTCCATGAGCATTTACAGATGGGCTAAAAAAGATGAAAAAATGGCCAAGCCATTAATTGACCCTGCACTGAACTTAAACTTAAATATAATTGACTTACTCTATGTATAGATGAATCTTTAGAAAACATTGATAAATGTATATTTTTTTTCTCAGAACCTTTATTCTGCAAATCTGATCTCAATGTGAACACTTACTGTTCTGCAATGTTTGCAGCACAGATGAAAAAAACCTTCTTTTTTATGTATACTCAGAATACTGATTGGCCACTAGGGAATTTATGTATTAAGTAAAAAACCGCTTTCCCCGATGAAACTAATAATTCGTCATTGGGGTATATTATTTAACAGCTGCATGTTTTCTTCTGTTCTCTAAGTCATTGATATTATTTTACCTGTAAAATTCAGACTGTCATCATGATTAATCAGATTTTATGCCTCATTTATATAAACACAGTATGTAAATCTCTTTTAAGAACTATGATCTTCATCCTGATTTCAGTGGTAGCAGAATCTGGTCTTATGTGAAATAAGCTTATCATGTTTTCTTGGCATAGTTTATTAATCAAGGTTCTTGCACAAAAAAAAAATTAGAGCAGTTCATAAAAGCAGTGTGTAAAGGTATGGAAAAGGTAATACACTGACTTTTACAAACTGTAAGACATAAATTTTGACATACTTCTGAGTGTTATAAAAACTATCACTTTTTTTGCTTATTTAAAGAATACAAAGGGTTCAAACTCAGCAATAACTCACCTCTTATTACAAATCCAAAAGTGTTTCCCTCTTTATGTAAAGTAACTTCCACAGTTCTAAAGATGAGACCAGATCCTTGTACAGCTAAAAGAAAAACAAATAAAAGAATCCAAACCTTATTATTATTTTTCTAATTGTACACACAGACTTACACCTTTTACAATTTAAGATAGATACTGGGTCATACAATTTGAAAGACTCAATTACAGAATAATCAGATTGAAGACCTGTAATTACACACAACTCATCCTCTCTTTGAGAGAATTTTGGACCAGATATTTTGCAAAGTGCCAATGGTTTGAAAAAAGAGACCTAGATGCATATAACAGGTGAAGAATTTGAGTCTTACTGTTTAAATTGTGGCACAATTTTGCTTTTCTTATAGTTACAGAAGAGTGGTAGAAAACATGGAAATACACAGTGAGACAAAAATGGCAAATGAAATTCCTAGAGCTACCTACTGAGCTTGTTGTTCAGCTATGAAAACATTTATTTTTATTGCTTTAACTGCAGACAATCAATGCTTTTGTGGTGTATCTCTAATATCTCTAATCCCGGGCTACTAGATTAAGATGAAAAATGTATTGTGTATCATAGGGATTTATTTTTTTCCTTTTTCAATATTTAGCATAAATTGGTGAGTAAAAGAATTCTCTGACTTCTAGCCTACTCAGTACTTTTCTGTAAGCACTAGAGAAGTGGTGCACAGCTGGATTAGAGGTGAGAAGCCTAATGCACAGACCAGCGCATTTGGGTGTGATAATCCACTTTACAGAATTTGAAATCGCTGCTGTTAAGAGACCAGCAGACAGTTTAGTATTAGCTTTTACAGGAAAAACGTTGGCAGGGTCTAAGAACTCTCTTTTCCAAAGGGACAAGGACACTGGGTAAAATCACACACACTCACACTTCCCACCTTCCAATCAAATACCACAAACAGCACAGCATACAAAGTTAAAAAAACAATAAACCAACTCAGCTCTATAAAATACGTGTTCTGTGAACAACAGAACTAATGAAAACTTATGTTATTTAATGTTCCTGCCTGCAATAATCAGAGTTTCCCTGTTAGGATATCCTGAGGGGAAAGTGGACACCACAGGCTACCTGGCACTACTGCTGGGCACGAAAGGCGCCAGGCAGAGTGGTGCCCACTCAGCTCTGTGTGCCTCTCTCTCTGCGGTCACTCAAGTGTCTATTTCCAGGAAATGTACTGTACTGTACTTTTTTTTGGAGTTCTTCAATCCCAGTAAAAAAGTTACTGCAGGGAACCAGGAGAACCATCCAGTGACATTACGTGAAGTCTCATTTCCTTAAGAAAACAGGTGAAATATGGCCCTCCAGAGCTGCTCTGTGCTGTAGTAATTCCTGCTACAGCTTGAAGATCAGGACTGTGTTACCAAGTCTACGTGGTTGTTTCCTTTTCAGCTAGAGACCCTTTACTGACTGGAAAGGACTGAATTATGGGGAAGAGTAGACAACTCTTGCCTTCATTCCTACCAGCAGAAAGTGGCCTTGTGTGTAGCTCAAGATGAATCTATGCTTCCTCATCTGTTTGGTGTGGCCTGAGACCTCCATTGGGGCAGGCAAAACCCGTAGTTCAGCAGCAAGGAATGGCATGTGGTGTCCTTCCACCTGGGCAACAGCCATTTAGGTGGCTATCCTTCCAGCCCAGCCTCAGCCTGGCACGGGAAAGAAGTCCTTTACCCCTGATCAACAACAAAAGGCAGGGGCAAGACAGGCACTGCCCACGTTCCAGTTTTAAACACTGAGGTGGCTCATGCTGGAAATAGCTGGATGCTCCTGCTGCAAGCACTTCCAGACATGGAAAGAAGCACTAGGGAGAGTGCGATTACCAGGGCTAAGTCAAATTTAATCCATCATTATTAAATGACTTGCATTTCCCTGCTCTGAAACCATGATAGTCCTCTCTCTGAGGGGGCAATCCTGAGAACAACAGTAGAATTTCATTATATATGGGGGCCAGGAAGGAGGTGCCAGGACTTAACCACATGACTTACCAGAAACCTTCTGTGTATAACAAAAGCACTGCGTCTAGCTTGTTCACAAGAAGTTAATGGAAACAACTAGACTGCTAATTATCTCCAACTTCATTACGTATGCTTGAATGAAGAAGTTGAAAATTTCAAGGCCTTAAAAAAATATTATAATTGCTACTGGAATTTAGCATGTCAAAATCTTGTTTCAGTGGACTAGAGTGACACAAATGCTAAAAGGGGATGAAACAAAAGAAAGCTCACTTGCAAAAATTGAAAAAAATAATGCTGGTAAAACAATTACATCTGCAGCAAAGTTACTGAACTCAGCTAAGTTCATTGACTCAGATTCTGTGTTTTAAAATATGAAGTTCTGTTACCACAAGCAAACACTCAAACATTCAAACACACTCAGAACATTCAAAATATATTAAGGTGGTTGTCAGGAGACCCCAAAACCCACCAAATACAACTAGCCCTCCAGCTGCTAGAAAGCAGTGAGGAGTTCATCATCTTCCAAGCAGCAAAGAGAGTTATGGATTTTTTGACTTCTATTACAAGGAAACTCTTTATTTAAGGAAGCAAGAGCTTTCTAGTTGACTCCAGAGATTTTTTTGGCAAACACCAGCAAATCACATCTTCTCCCCTTCAGTGAGCAGCACGAAGGAGCATATACTCTTTCAAAGGTGCCTCCTGAGAGTCACTCCTTCACTTTAGGTCCCAGGTTTCCAACTCACACTTTGGCTAGCTTTCACTTCATACCTGATAGACTCAATTCCCAGTGATTTTCTCCTACAGACACACTGTTACAGACATAAGCACACAAGAAAGAGAACAGGGGAGGCAAGGAAAACATTCAGTAGCACTCTGTGACTTTGGTGTCAGCATAAACCTGTATTTTGAAGATAATCCTACTCAGTGAAAAGCCCTTGTTTCAGTCACACAAGTCTTGCAAATTGATGTATCCTCATGAACTACCCCACTGCATTTTCTGCTCTAGAAATGAAATATTGCCTAGAAGTGATGTCAGAAAAGAGTGGAAAAGTCCCAAGGGACATTGTTTATCTGTGAGAGAGCAAGGGTGCTGCAAGTGAAGATGAAAGGAAAAGGCAGAGGCAGAAGTAGCAGATATTCATAGGCCTTATCTCAGAGGATCTTACTGAAACAAGAAGGATTTTCTTGCCCTGGAATCTACCTAATCTAATTTCCAGTATTCAAAACTGCAAACAAGTGAACCAAAAAAAAAAAGGCAAAAAAACCCATCCCAGTGGAGACTGACAACTCTGCTCTGTCATTGGTGGGATTTATGCTTCTAAAACATCTAAGAGCATCTCCATGTACTGCCAGTTCTTTTGTACTACTCCAACACTCTGATAAGCCACCGAAAAAATAAAAGCAGAACATAAAAAACCAATCACTACCAAACTGACTCTCATCTGCCACACCCACCTCACTGCTGACAACATCTGCTATTCTGCGTAGGTTTCAGTTTGCTCTGCAATTACTTACACACTGGAGGCAGCTCATACTCTACTTCTAACACAACTCTTTCACCAACATTCTTGAGGAGGCTGATGATCTCATCGTGGCGAAATTTGGTCAGGTTGATTCCATTCACAGATTTGATGTAGTCCCCTACATCCAGCTGGTCACTCCTGGGGAAAAATACATATTCCTTTTGTTAAAGACCGATCTCTGGACTGAACTTAATCCTTCAAATTAATGTTTAGTGATGGTAAGAGATATTTTTTCCATTAATGTAGATTAAAATAAGTTGATCTTTCTAACAAGAAGTGGCATTTTAAGATCATAGTCTGACCTATCTGGTTAAATATTAACAGAAGAATGTTGTTGCATTTTTAATTCCTGATGTACAAAACCAAGCTATACAATAAAGGAGTTGGATGTTGGAGTGGTTTGGACACAGGATCTGGGAAGTAATCTTCTTCATGTCCCTATCTTTCTCTCTCTTTGGGAAGCGTCCAAAACTATGGTTGCCTTCGCAGCTAACATCACAGCTACAGGATAGAGGCTGCAGCCTAAAAGTATATGTTCTGCTCAATTACCTGGAATGATTTAGCTCAACCTTTATATTTTGACTTGTCTCACTCATGAATAACAGCTTTTTTCCTTTCCAATGCAGTAGTAAGCAAGGGAGCTATGACTTTAGAGGATTTTTAATCTTAAGACCAGCGGATGAACAGTTAAAAAGAAATTAAATTATCATAGTACTATCCTTGCTTTTTTCCATTTTATCTTTCTCCCTCAGTATGTTATGTTACTTCTCTCAAATTTTTGCTCAAGGACAAAAAAACCAGAGAAATAAAACATACTTAATTTAGAATAAATCTCACTACTCTTTCAAATATCTCATTGGTATTTTTAGTTTTTATTAAAGTAGCCTTGAGCAAAGAGAAGGACCAGCTGTTGCCATTTCCCTATGAGGTTCTCCAGTGTGATGGGCTGCCATTATAGATGCGTGCAGTCACATATTTTTTTAGTGACCTTTCTGATGTGGTACACATTTCTGAAGCAATCACATCTTATAATGCATTTTGGGGCTCGAGATGTGGTTACCTAGCAGCGATTCCTCCTTGACGAAGGTTAGATACTCTTGGTTTCCCATCCTTGTCAATACCACCCGATACCGTAAGCCCTAGGGTGGTGCCTTCTTTTTTCATTAATTCAACTATTGTTGAGCCCTTGAATTCCTCTGTTGAAAGAAAATTATTAATGTTATTAAAATTTAAGTAATAGCACAGATGTTGCCTTTTTAACATGTCATCTACTTCCCTAGAAAATCCTTCTGTGTTAGTAAGAAATAACACGTACATCTTGAGATTCTTTATGTTACAATTCACAAGTACTGTGTGCAAGGGTCTGCATATAGATAAATTTGAGACATATGTTCTGTAAAAGATTATTAAAAACTATACCAATGAGCTAGTATACTGTACAGAGACAATAAATACAAAGTCTGCCAACACTTATAACTAAGGTAGTTGTTTTGCATTTTAAAAAAGGTATTTTTTTTCTCATTTTCTGCTCTTTCCCTCTGACCTCTGTGTTTATGAAGTACTTCAACTGATTAAATAGAAGGGTAAAAGATGTAATGATATAACACAACTAGAATTTTAGATTTGGACTTACTCTGAAGCCATTAGTAGGTGTCAATGTTACTAAAGAGAATTGAACATAACAAGAATCATGACAGAGATACATAATTTCTTAACAGTTTTATTCTTACACAGATATAGCTCCACTGTAACTCTTTGCAATCTCTGCATAACAGGTATAAAGTAAGTGAAGGGCTTTCATAGTCTAAGTGTATATAAAATTTCCCTCACGTGCTGTCTGAGACACTCTCTTCTGCAGTTTCTCCATTTAGTATATTTGGAAAATGCTAAATTAATCCCACAGACCTCAACAAATGCAGGTCACCTGCAACATAAAGTCTTAAACTTTCAAAAAGAGATACCTTTATTGTACATGGATGGACAAGATAATCAACATACGCACAGTTCCAGCAAGACTGCAACTGTTTGGAAAACCACAAGGCAATCATACCACATGTTCACTATTTTCAGTCAGAGAAGACCCATTAAAATCACCAGCTGCCCAGGTATTCTGGAAAATGCATTAATTCCTAACGATCCACTAAAATTCTAGAAGAATCATCCATCTCTGGCCCTTTTCAGTATCAATATGCAGCTTTCAGGTGAATTGCTCAAACATCATATAGGAACTGTAAACAAACAGTATGTCTGCACTGCACCAGCAAGCTTGCTGTGCCAGCATGAGATTTAAAGATGAAAAGTCACCCAAAAACCAAGTGAACTCCTTGTATAAATTCAAATGTTCATCAGTAAGGTCTAGAAGGTCTACAAACACCAACAAGGCTCTACCAAGATCTTTCCACATGACTGAAAAGATGACCTAATACATTTTCACCTTTAGATGAAGAAATGCTGCCCTGAACAAGAATTACCAAACCTACGACCATTACCTCTGTATCTAAGGAAATGTATCTAAGGAAATCTAAGGCAGACAGAGGAGCCTTCAGTCCTGATGGACAATCCTGTAAGCCTTGGTAGTACTTTTAATATGGCTAACTACTGAATCTTTTCCAATATAGCATCATCCCATGCAATATTCCTGCTTCTTTCCAGGTGGCTGACAGGCCATTTCCATTCTAGCTGATGATGACCCCCGCTTCAATTATTCACACTGTTATCATTATACAGCAGGACTTAAGTGCCCAGGCAAGAATTCTTCTCTGTTTATAAAACTTCTATGATGACAAAATTCTACAGTGTATTCAGTCAGCAGCACAGGCTGTCAGAAGCAGACAGTAGCATAGCTACTTGGTGCATCCTCCAGCCTGGCTGACACCAAACCACCATCTGGGTACCATTTGGAAGCTGTTGAGTTTCCAACAATGTTTGCTCACATCTGGCCTTTTAGACAGTTCAGAAAGAACAGATGTGATTACCTGTAGACATGTAGACATGTTGCATAGCTGTAGAGAGGCTATGGACCAAAATGCTGCTTTCAGTTTTATAAAAACCTGTAAGTATTCATAATGATTACAAGAGTTAGTCATGGTACTTACTGAAACCAAAATTACCGTACATTTGCACCCATGATGCAAAGAGCTTTACCAGTGAGTGACACATGTTTATTCAGGGTTTACTCAATTGTGAGATCTGGAGTCAAAAGGAGAATTCCCCACTCACCCCACCTCCCAGACTGAATCCCTCCTTTGTACTTCTCAGTCAATCTGGTTCTCAGGAACCATCTAATATTTTTTTTTATTTTTTTTTTTTAAATGAATACTTTGCCAGAATATGTATATGGGACATCAATGCACTGCACGTGCCTAATCTTTTGCTATAGCACAATACTGTCATGTGTTTTGAGCTTTTATACAGGTTCTGAATTTATACATGCTGGGAAATACTCTGCTGCCTGACGTGACATGTGGAACAGATGATCCATGCAGTATTTTAAGCTGGCTAACAATTTTACAGTTCCCTGTAAAATTGGCATGGAAAGTGATGACCAAGCTCACTCCTTCTCACCATCTATTCTGACAAATTTCTGTACATCTCTCTCAACAGAACAGTGACTTCTAGACACTCTTCCTTGGTAGACAGGAGGGAAAGATGCACCAACACTGCAAAGGAGGTGTGGTGTGAAAGGCTCATTGTTAACTGACAGATGAGGTCATCTAGGCGTGCACAGTAGTTTCATTAGGCTTGCTGCTCTGAAGGATTTTATAGCTTTTGTTGTACATAATCACATCAGGAAGAAATTAAACTACCTAAGCTGGTTTTGCCTATAAGACACTGTTAACCCAGGAAGTGCTCTGAACCAGGTCCATTAGACACCCCCACCTCCATGTGTTTCATCTTTGCTTTTTTAAATTGCACATGATTACTGTCCTTATAATACTATATATTACATGTTTACTTATCTGCATTGCTTTGGCATTATTATAGACTAATCCCACTGGAGTATGATTGAAATGCCCAATATCAGAACAATCCTGGAACTTCATTACCAATCCAACACATAACTGCATCAAGGTCAGTCTCTATTCTTTAGTTAAGACAATGGTATGTTACTCTTTGTGGGTTAAAAATCAAACTCCTCACTCATAACTGTATCACCTCACTCATAATTCATTACATATGCCAACCAGCCAACTCCTCATTAGTTAGAACTCTCTAGGGTACATTCTTTCCTACATGTACTCCCACATTGCTAATAATATTAGCATAGCTAGCATCAGAAAGGAAATCAAATAAGTTATTTCAAGATTTCTTACAACTTACAAGCTCACACTGGGACCTGCCTTCCCTTCGCCTGTGGAAGGTTTCAGGACTGTCCCAGGACTTCCACTGCTTCCTGCTGCTGTACGGGCAATCCCAGCACAGACCCATCCATGGTCCACCAGTCACCCTACAGCTTTCCTGGCATCCACCTACCCCCACTATGGGGTTCAGGAATCCTGCTGAATACCAGAGATGGCTCGGCAAGGGCAGTGCAAAGATGCACACTTATAAACACACACACAGAGACACAGATACTTACATGCACAGGCAGACTTAAAATGAAAAGGAAAGGTTCTGCTCCTAAGAGCTTCCTTTGGATCTCTAGTTCTGTAAAGTGGAGCACACACTGGAGATGAATTCTAAAGAAAATATTATACTGAACCTTACTGCTGTTTTCTAAATTCCTGGTCTGGATGCTTCTCTTAGGCTTGCTGTTGCAATATCATGACTGTGTGTGACTGATTTGCAGCCAGGTCAGCTGGTGTAATAATACTACTGCGATCTGCCCTGCACTCCAGTAGGCTACAAGGATATTCAACGTAGCACAAGAAAGCTTCAAAGATAAGCAGATGCTCAAATTCAAGACTGGGTAAAATTTACTGCGAGATGTTGAATACAGGGAAGAACTTGCAGGTAAGCAAAATCCAAGAAACATTATAACTAATTTTTCTTCAAGAATAATAGCGTCATCATAAAGTTTCTAGTATTTTATACATGAGCAGACTTTTTGTCATTTTCTACTTTTTGATGTACATAAATAATACCTCTTAATGAATAAAAAGCATGGAAAGTTAATTTTCATGAGATTTGTGAACCTGGAATATAGTCACCTCTTCGAAAAGAAAATTAAATACTCGATGACAGAAGAGATTTTTTCACAGGAAAATATTTGAAAGCTAAGAGAACTTTTGGTCCAAAGTTTTATAATTTATTTTCTATACTACCACAATTTTATACCTTATTTTACTTATTAAAGTAAAACTGGAAAATATTTGCCTTCATTCTAGATACTGAGTCCCTTCTGTGACATTTGCATTTTAAAATCCAGTAAAATGCCTAAAATTTACAAAATCAGGTCAAGTACTTCCTTCTATCTTCCACCTCGTGAATGAGTTTGTTCAGTGCAGTTGGAACAGGGCAGGAAAGGAACTTTACCTAAAAGTAAAAAAATACTTGTTGCTATTGATATTTTTCTAACAAAACCATATATTATCAATAAATAGGTAATTGGTAAGTCTGCTAAAAATACAGTCAATGCTCTCCTTGAATGGATTTGCCCTTGTATGTCAGCAGAAATGCTGCAGTGGAAACACTTTGCTTTACATCCCAGTAGGCACCTCATGGCTTAATAAAAAATCACATAAAGTCAATTCTTAAGAAACAGACAGCAGTTTGTTATACTGGAGACATCACATCTACTCAGTGTTGCAAGTCCTGCGGGTTGTGTATTTCTCTCGGTATGACAAGTGGGATGTCAAGAGATGATGAACGTTCCATTCCTTGTTGCCCTTTTCCTGACTGGCTGTCACTAACTCCTAAACCACCTAAATTTCTATTTAAAACAAGCAAACAAAACCACATCAGTGAAGAGAGTCTGAAACCATGGAGTTGATCACAACCTATGCTGTGCTGTCTCCTCCAACCTGTGGAGACACAATCCCCAAACCAGTCCTCATTCAGAACCCAGCAACCCACAGTGGAAGACAAGTGGTCTGAGGTGCAGCAGAGCACATCTAAAAGGCACAATATACCACATTTACCAATGGGACTGTAAATTTAAAACACTGACAATGCAGGTTGTCTTGGGTCAGCAGCAAGGTTAAATGTACAGGTGAAATGTGCCAATTTCAGTGAAAGCAGAGGAGATGGGTAAGGCTCAGACACTTGCAAAAACCTGCCTCAAACAGACCCAGTTTATAACAACACCTGTTCTGACTGTGTACATGGCATTACGTAATCCTTTTTTATTTTTTTTCCCCTTTGAGCGATAAGAGCATCTACAAGATGACTTTGCCACTGCAGAAATAATATCTAAAAAACAAATATCTTCCACCAGTGCTTATAAACTGGAAAAAATCTGACTGCTGCCTGGACTAGGTATGACACAGAAAAGCAAATAACGATATGTTATGACCCATCACAGGCCATGATATACAGGACATAATCACATTACTCACTGACAACATCAGACCTGCAGGACACAGCAGCACAGTTCACACCTGGGTTCATTGGTTTCCTGCCTAAAAAGAGCTTAGCTCTTGTGCTATTTGGTTTTGGGTACATTTTTCATATTCTAAGGCACAGAAATGGATATCTTGGCAGCCAACTCTCTCTAAATCCCAACTGAGGCATTCAGCAGTGTGGTCTTCAATTTAACATCAAACACAAGCATTATGTTTGAAATTCCGTTTCTAACTAAAGGATCAGAAATTAATACAAATATCAGAAGCCTGAAATCAAATAACCACCAACTGAAAGCCAGTTGTAGACAAAAAAATGTCTCTTCATACTTAATGGCAAGAACCTCAGCAACTTCCTAGCAGAAAAGTACAGGAAGCAACACCTGATATATGACACAGTTATCGAAGCACACTACAGTGTGCTTCAGTAAACTACTTCAGTAATTGCATTTCTGGAGCAAAACAGCATCTGGAGTGAAATCTTTATTACCTTCCCAGGACTTAACATTTCCATCCCACAGCCTACAGTGCAATCCCACTGTTTCTCCAGCAGTTGCACAGCCATGCTACCATTGGCACAGGCTCAAGATACAACATTCTGCTTGTGTCTGAATCTACTCCTCGCAGACAGAAGTAATAGTAAATATTTACCAGAAAATGAAGAAATGGCATGGCATGGCATAATATGGCATGGTATAAAACCAGTTTTCACACAGAACCAGTTTCACACAGAAGAGATAGGAATGATCTCTGTACCACTAGCTTACAAGGGATAGCTTCCTGTAGGATGCAAAAAAAAGGCTGCTTTGAACTTAGAAGGAAAAATGGTAGCAGCTGTGTAAGAAGCAGAGAGGTTTCTTCAGGCTAACTGTGAAAGATAGACAGCCTAAAGTAGGAACTGGGTAGCCACATCTCTAGATGTTCTTCCAAACCAAACAAGTGCTGGTGCTGGAAAAACAGGTTTTTTGGTCCTCTGGATAGTCCTGCTTGCAGAAATTCCACCACGAGGGACAGTTTTCGAGCATGGGGTTGATTTTTGTTTGTTGGTTTGCTTTTATTTGCAATTGAGGTGCACAATAATGCCAGAAAACAAACTAAGAATACATGTTGATACTCAAAATCCTCCCAAACATTCCAAGTACTACCAGCCTAAAATTATTCATGACATTTATTTGACAGATACTGTGCATTCAAAGAGGTCAACTTAAGCTATCTCAATAGAGATGATGGATCTGATTCTTCTAGGTGCTGGGGCTATTAGGAATTTTTGCCAGTGAACACTTCTGAATTATTTTCCCTGTACTTTGTCTTTTGCCAAGGACCAGCAGTATCAGGCCAAACACAGTCGTAACACCCTCTCTGTGTTTTCTTGAGGTGGCTGGGGACAAGGCTTATGGAGGAATGAAATGAAGACAACTACTAAGGAAATACATGAAAATAGTTTTTTTTCATTTCACCTAATCTTGTACTGTGTGGGAGAGCCTAATGTTGGGGAAGGCCAAAATCACAGCCTCTGAGAAAACGTTTATAACTTTCATGTCACTTGAAAGTATTTTTAGTTTTAAGGTATATTTCTATAACTTTTTTTTGCTCGTATGCTCTCTGTTTACTTAATTTATGTAGATGCCAATAAAGGTGGAATGTAATACATTGCATAACATCTGTGCAGAAGGAAATTGAAAACATATAAGTTTAACAATCCTCTATTAGAGGTAAAGCATCAAATTAGAAATTGAATTCTTATAGATATATTGAAGAATAATAAACAAACTTTAATTAAAATGGATTTAGAAAGTAAGGTACATTTTAAGTGTCAAAAATCACAGAACTCATAATCCCTGAGCAGAGAAATTCATTTAGAGAAAAATTATTAAAAGAATTATAAGACATTAAAACATCTGACTTCAGTAAATATGAATACTTTAATATATTACTGTAAGAAGATGCAGATTTAGAGCAATCACAACAAAAAACCTTTTTTTCTTGCATTATTACCTACAAAAAAGATATTGTTATGCCTGATGTGTCACCTTGCAGTAGGGTTAGAATAAAGATGCAGTGCGAGCTACAGACTTGCTCAATGATGCAGTCCAGTAAAAGCACATTTATTCCTTGAACTAGCTGGGAGGTTCTAGTGTTTTCACTGATGGCTTTCTTTGGGGGAGTACCTATGCTAGCCATCAATCACTACCCGCATGCTTGAAGATTTGCAACAATCAACTTCCTTATCCTCAGGTGAGGACCTGTTCCACCCTGAGGCACTTGCGACATTTCAGAAAGTTCAAGCACTTTTCTGGTTCCACATTATCTGTGGTGACAGTCAAATTCCTCAGTGTGTGAGGTCCAGAGCAGCTTACCAAAATGTCAAGGTTGAGCTTTCTGAAGTAAAGACACTGGAGAGTAAAAACACACATGGTGATAAACCACTTAACCTTCACCTCTTCAACAGACATCACACAGCTCTTCAGAGCTCCAACATTTTTGCTTCCAAACCATGTAATTTTTGGCTTGGGTGGGGAATGGGTAGTTGAAGGTACTTTTGAGCTGAGGCTTACACCCATAGTTACTTCAAATTTCTATCTCCCACGTAAAACAAGTATCTCCAACTGAAAATTTTGCTTCATGCTATAAACTATGAAGTCTTGAACTCAAGAATGGCTTGTGCATCAGCAGTGCTACCCTGAACACCTCTGCCTGTCTCTGTTAACACTATTGAGGAAAGGACAAAGCTCCATGACATTAGTCTTTTCTACACTTCTGTATGAATGGGATAAAGGCTTAATTACCCCTCCATCCCTGCTAGCAGAAATCCTGCTGTGCAGAACAGCATGGAGCATTGACACTAATTCTGATTTATAAAACTTCTTCCCATAATTCTGATGAATTCACCTCCAACTTCCTCTCCACTTCCTTTATCATGAAATTAACAGGAAGAGAACTGTTGCTAATTTGTGTTGCTTTGCACTGATATGTCACTATGCACAAAAGCAGAGCCTGACTGTTCCAGTTTTTCTGCCTTCTACAGTTGCCGGAATGGATCAGTCAGGATTGATTACAGGATTGATTGCATTTGTGCACTGCAAGGCAGGAAGGAACCACTGGGAACAATTCTCTCCCTGATCTTCTGAGCGAAACAAGAAAAGAAACATGATAGAGTGGCATCTCCAGCTATAGATTACCTTTTAGAAAGATATTCAGTGTGGCTTTGAAAGCATCATGTGATGAAGAATCTACATATGCGGGTAATGTCTATCTGAACTGGGAGCAGACAAGCCTTCAAGACCAAGATCTCATTGTAATACCACCATTACATTCAGGATGTCACTGCAGATAAAGAACTGTAACCTCTGATCAAATCACCTCCTAATCTTCTTTCCATTCTAGATTAAGAACTGTCTGAACATCTTAGGTTTCTGCTATTGAAGACAAGTTTTGCAGCTCCTTCCAATGTTTTAACATCCTGTGACTACCTGGTAAATTTCAGCAATAGTGCCATTAAATCCCTTTTCTCCACTCGAGCTGTCGTTTTTGCTAAACATACTTTGCATTGCCTGTCATGATCTACAGCTGCTATATAATTTAACATTTTAGTTAGTACGAGACATCCATTTTCCTTTTTATGATGTGGAGCTTCAAGCACTAGTATCATGGCAAAACTGAAGCAGTAAGGATTAGAAAAGAATACAGTAACAGTGTTGCTGCTTTTTAGATAAAGTATTCAAATAATGGATGGTGAATTTTCAAACATTTGAACTTTGGAGGAACGAACCAGTAGACCTTTTCCTAGTACTTGGATTAAGGAAGAGTTATTTACGTTTCTAAGGTCATACACCTCTTTGTTTGTAAAATGGACAAAGCTGAATGATACAGACACCGTATCCTTCTACTTGGTAGCACTGAGGGAGATTTGTCATGACAAAAGGGTTTATCAAAGTCTCTATGTAGAAGATTAGACAACACTTGGAAGAATAAGATATGTATGAAAAACATGAGAAAAATGGAAAATGCGAGTGAATGCTTCCCAGAGATTTCCCTTTTGTCCTTTGTGATCACTGATATCTTTAAGGTTTGCTTACTCTCTGCCTTTACAGAAAACTGCAACCCAGAAATGCTAACTTCTGGAAAATGGTACTTCAAAAACAGGCTGAAAGAATGCATAGCTATGAATGTTTTAAAAAGTGATCTGTCAATGACTCAGTTTTTTTTATACTTTATAATCTGATACAAAACTGAAGTTACAAGGATAGCTTTGGGGAGGATTTAATATGCAACACTATCTGAGAAATAGAATGCACTGATTTTTTTATTAGGTGTTTATAGTAGAAAAAAAAATGCCTGGACAAAAGGATCATTAATTTAAGGATAAAGATTTAAGATGAAGAAAAAATACAGTTAAAGCCAAGGAAAAAGTAGGGTTAAAGAACTGCAAAATAAGCTACTGGCTTATATTAAAATTTACCAAATCACAGAAACAGCAATGACTTTAGCTATCAAGAAGCATTTAAAATCCACAAGAATTTACTATTCCTGTGAAATAAGTATGCTAACGGGGTGAGGCGGGGGGGGGAAGGAGGAAAAGGAATCATTCTGGCATTTCTTGGCTGCTAACCTGTGCTCTCTAACTCTCTAATCAATCTCTGTACTTATTCCCTGAAGTTTAATGTATGCATAATGAACTAATGGGAAGGAGGAATGAAGACACATGCCTTCTTTTGCCTGGACTAGTTTATTATATAGTCAAACTTGCTGAACAAATCACTGCAGCAAAACAGTGAAACACACAGCTGCAGGAATGTACCTATGTGATTCCTTCTGTCATCTAAATTGCCAGGATATCCCATTAAACTAGCACAGAAACTGGGATATAGTATTAGCTAGCTGCATGTATTAACCTGAGATTTTACATCTTCAGGTCACTTCAAGCAGCTGTTTGCAGGTCTTGGCAAAAATCTGAATATGACATCAGCATAAGAGGTTTATATCACCCCAGAGCAGCCTCATTATTATAAGCCACAGGAAAAAAAAGCTTTCCTCTGTCAAACTCCAAAATGTGATGCATGTCTCACAGGGAAGTTTTTTGGCTTTGCTTTCAACATTTCCTCTTATCCTCCAGAAACTTCAGGTGAAAAGGAACAAAGATTACACCTACCTTTCTCTCCAAAAATATTAAGACATGCTAACTGTATATTCTGATTCACCTCTATTTCAAAGACACGTCTTGTCTGTTGTGTCTATTGCAAGGTCTTTGCCTTCTTTCCATGACCAAGAGATTAAGACAAAGACAGGCAGGCAAATGTTTCTATGAATTGAAGAAATAGTTAAAACCTTCAAATGGACTGAAACAGATAAAGATTCAGCTGAATAGTACTAACTGGAGGCTTCAATGACATCTTTTGTTTCAATCACAAGGCAGATTCTCAACAAGGATGCAAACACGGGAAACTGCTAACACAGCTTAAAGCATGGCTGTTGAAAATACTTATTTTAAAGTAAGATTGTCTGTGAAAAAGAACTGTCCCTTAACGAAGGCTGTTCTTAAAAAGAAGGAAATTGAAGTTAGTGAGCACTTTTTCAGGTTGCTGACTCTGTGCAAACAACTCACAAGATGTGACCATCCCTGTTTCTTTCTCCTCTGCTGTTAAAGGATATACTGCATACATTTTAAACGGAAATATTTAAATTCTAAATAATTTTAAGCTTACAAAAATTACTTAAGGAACCTACCAGACCTCTCTCAATAGAGAGGCCTCAGTGCAGATATTTCTATTATCACTGACAATAAAATTTGCTAACCAGAAATATGTGAAAACTGTGTTTTTACATTTTATGTTGTTCCAGTTTGGTATAAAACTTCGGGAAGTTACACAAACAAGTGCATTCTGAAACTTTTTTCTTCTCCAGATAAATGTGGGCGTTTTAAAAATGAAATAAACTTCTCCATCTGGTCCATATCTTTTTGCTTTGCTGCTGCTTACACCTGTTTTCTACCAGCTGTATGCTGTGCCACGTGGCCAGAAGCCTGGTGGGTCCCCCCACCAGAATAGTCCACGTGTGGTTCACTTATCCTTCATCACTGAATTTATTAACTACCCCAGTTTAATAAATTAATGTTTTCCAGCTGAAGTCTGCACCACTGGGAAATTTCTATCTAGATAAGACACCAAGCACCTGCAATTGTCATTCATTTCATCTGAGAAGACTGATGCCCAAATCTTTTTCTTTGTTTTAGTATGCTGCTAAATTGCTTTGAAAAACTGTTACAGGTTTGCTCACTTGCCTGTCCCCAGTATGGTATCAACCGCATCAACTTCAACTAGCTGGATCCCTTAACTCCCATTTCCAGACACTTTAATGCAAAAAAAGCACCATGACCTAGATTTTAGAAATATAAAAAGCTAATCCCTCCTTCTGTCAGATGAACACTCCTCTGTCACATGAACACTTTGACAGAAACAACAAACCACCTCATTTGCTTCCCTTGAAACTATTAGCTCCTGGGAAATAAACTGACCAGAGATCTAACTAAAGCCTTGAATTTTCCAGCTGTAACTTCGAAAATCTTTGAGGATGTCTCTCCAGTCCTTAACTTGTATCAGATGCTCAGATTTAATGGCTTGGGTTTTATCTAAATTACCGTCTGTTCTATAGCTTGGCATACATTTAAAAAACCCCGTATGACAAACATGCAGACATGTTTAGCATTTCTGCCATTTTTGTAACACCACTTACCTTAGCACTGTTAATGGGAATGAATCATACCAGTTTGAATGTACCTTACAGAGCCAAGATTTGCCCAACAAAGAACATCTGGCACAAGAGGATCTGTTTTTACTTTTAAGTCTGCAACAAACAGCTCCTTAAAATGGCCAGAAAGATTAGCATCACCTATAGGCAAAATTTGGGGTTTCCTACAGAGAGCAGGGGAGGTTGCTGACAGTATCTAATGCAGCACAGAACTGTTTATCTAAACTGAAGAATTCAAAAGAATCACGACGATAAATATTTCTAGACATGATCTACCTTAATTGCCCAAATGTAGCTTACTCTGAATGTCACCTCCTCCATGACTTTTTGGACTGAAAATAGATGGGAAAGGTAATTTCTGCCTGAACAAAACTATCCAATAAACACATTTGCCCTAATTTTTTCTCTTTGTAAAACATGGTCAACTCCTGTATGCTCCGCATAAACATCTTTCATGTTCCACCTCCAAAGACCTTTCCTACTAAGAGGACCTCTACACTCAATAAAAAGTCACAAAGGTTACTATGTAACTGTGGATATAATGTCAACTCTCCCAGCAGAGCTGAAGTCATAAGGAGCGAAAAAAGAAGCAAAAAATTTTAGACCAATTTGTCAAGCAAAAGACGAGTGACAGCACCAGTTTGCCCACCCTGAAGCTTTGCTCATTTACAAATACTGCAAAAGTCATACTTCTGACCAACCAAGCTTCATCAGCAATATTTTCCAAGAAGCACTTAGTTTACAGATCTTACAAAATGCCTGTAATAAGAGTCTTAGCTCTGGATTTTCTTTCCCTTCTCGGTTTAACAAAGTTTGGAGTAAGGAACCTTCAGGCAGGTCAGAGAGGTATGCATATTTATCTTGCCTATCTCAGCAAAGACCCAGAGCTTATGATAGAGATACCAGCCTAATGTTAGCTGCTATCAGCTGATAAGAATATTTGGTATGGGTTTCAGTTTATAATGCTTATTTTTAAGCCACACGTACACTAGAAAAATACAAGATGATGCCTTGATTCCTATGTTTTTACTATTGGTCAACAATACCTTTACAGGGCAGTGGATATATTAAAATGTGCAGTGGACCAGCATATACAGTGTCCTAGTCTCTACTCCAACTTTGTACATAGAGAAAATTGGGACTATAAAATGTATTCACAGCTTGTCAAAAATGCTCTGAGACTCCCCATACCCTTAACTCATGAAAAACATGTCTTACCATACATTATAATCATGTCCAACTATCATTCTAGTTGACTAGCACTTACACTAGACAGACTTAAACAGCTTTACTATTATTTTCTGTGGTGTGGCGTTAAGTAAGTCAAGATCTATGATTGTGTATACGTTCCCATCCACTATATGCTCTCTATTGCACCATTACCTTTTGTTAGGGGCTAAGGAAAAAGCTCTTGGCTTTAATGGTCTCATTAGTTAGGTACCATCCTTATCATAAAATTGCAGAAGTTCCTTACTAGGCATCTCTTTTTGTAGCTAGAAGTTTGTAATGACTTTCAAATATACTTGCCAAACTTTCAATTCCAGAACTAAATCCAAAATCTTTTTGGAAGAGCACGTTTTGGTTTTTTTTTTTTTATTCCCATGTGAATATGTTCCATTCAAGTTATATAGAAATTATTAATTGTATTGGAGCATTTTTATTCTTGATAAATTTGGTCCATTTTGTTGCAGTCTTAGTAAAATGGCAAGATTTGCCTATATGACCTTTATAAATATTTACTTGCCACTTTCACTTACAGAAGCAATATTTGGGGGATCAATAGTCACACTGCGCTACCAGATATGATCACTCATCATTCGTCAGTGATATCTAAAATTCAGCTGCAGCGTGTGTCCCATTTTTCTATGACATTGGGTCTTTACTACCTCAAAGGTCAATGCTTATTTTCTATATCATTTATCCAACAAGTATTCAGGGCCACAATGTCATCTAATATGGGAAGAAGGTCTTGGCAGGATCTTATCTCACAGTTAACTATTAAGTTGGGCTCGTTTTGCTTCACTGATAAAATCAATTAGCATTGAAGATTGGCACTTGTTCCTACTTGGATTGATATTCATAGTGTCCTTCTACCAATGTCTTCTATAAATAAGAGCAATGAAATCTCCTGATTTTGGCTTTGTTGCTATTTTCCCCAATTAAAATATTCCTTGTTTTGCTTTCTGTACTCTTTTCAGTTTGTTAGAAAGTGACACTTTACTTATTAGAAGGAGCTTTCTTTATGTTTATTCACACAACATTAGCAGATTGCCCAAATCACACAGACATAAAGTGAGAATGATATCTGCAATTTAGGCAAGGACAATAAATCAAAAAAGATGAGTATCTGCATTCTACTAGCCTGTATATCACCTAAAAAGTTAAAAAATTGCCTCACTCTATTCCTGTAAAAGATATGAATTGATGCGTGCAACCATATATAAAAAACCCCAACCAGTGCCCAGTAAATTAATTATGAAGTTAATGTTTCCAGAAAATTATTTGGGAACCCTCCCAGGTGATCAAAATTCTCCCTGGCCAGAATAATTAATGCAAACTATGAATACATAAACAAGATGTTTAACACAGCAGTATTTAGTCCACTTTTGTGTTTAGTGAAGTAATGACCGTCACTCAGACACTTCATCTCCTTATGACACTACTCACCAAGATTATTAGCAACAAAAGAGAGGACAAGAGAGTTACAAAAGAGTTTTCAGAACAGTTAAAAGAAAAATTATTGGAGGCAAAGACCCCAGAAACACAATTTGATTACTTCAACAAAGGAAAGATTAAATAGTGACTTCATAATGAAATAACTATAAAGAATGAAGGGAATCTTGATGAAAAACAACTCATCATTACAATGAGGTGAACCTGAACCTACGCATAGTTAAGCCAGAAATAAAAGCAGAGATACTACTTAATCACAAAAGGATGTGATGGGTTTTGTATCAATAGCAACCATAAACATATTGAGTGTCCCTCTAAAATATAATTAAATATAAGTTGAGATATAAATAAATTCCAGGAAGTTGAACATTTAGTTTAGACAGTCATCAATGCCTCTTCTGGACCAGAGATGCCACATAAATTCACAATAAGTACATCAAAACCTAAATGGATGAGCTCTTTGTTCTCTGCTTTCAAAGAGAAAGGAAACAAAAGCTAGTTTGTAATGATGCTACAATTAACTTGTGGTCTTACAGCTCCTACACAACACACACATATCTACCTTTTTTATTCTACACTGAGTCATGGCTTCATTTATTGTCTGCCCTGTGTACCAGGGATGTGAAGAGGAAGATACACAAGCACTAAAATGTCTTTTCCTCTTTTGATTCTATGCTATTAAATGCTATTGAAAGAAACAAGCAAAGAAGCAACCTTTTCCCTATCCATACGAAACACTTTAAGGCACTACATACTGGCAAAATGGACCTAAAATTTTGGAGAAAAAAAATTATATTTTTACATAGAAGTCAAGGTTTAGAGTGAAAACAACACCCACTGAAACAGTTGAAAAGAACAGAGAAACTACAATCCAGATCTAGGATAGCATATTTTGGTGTGACAGAGCTGTTATCTTGGTAGATGATATGTTATTTCGTTGCTATCTTCATGCCCTGAAATTATAATCACTGCAAAAACTGAAAGGGAGATCAAAATAAAAAAACAGATGGAAATCATGCATTAAGTCTTTTAAAGGGGTGTTAGAAATGCATTAGGAAGACTAAAAACATCAAGTTAATTATCTATAAGAGAGAAATTATTAAGTGCAAAAAGACTCAAGTAGCTAAATGATAAAACATTATCCTTGACTTCTCGGATCAGCAAAATTTGAGACGTTAAAGGAACATGCCTGGAATTTGTTTGCTAGTCATATGCTTTGAAAGACAGTGATGCCCTGCTAGGTCAGACTAACACTCCATCTGGCCCTGTTCCATCTTGGAATGAAAGAAAACAAGGTCCTGTTTAGGGAAAGAATGACAGCCTGCCTACTTTGTCCAGTCTGGTCCGGCCACAGTTCCCCAACATCCAGTACTCTCACATTAGAGGGTACAATGCCTCTCAGTCTTTGCAATATTTATATATTAGGTTCTTGTCAATTAATTTATTCAGTCCCTTCTGAATCCACTGACTCAGTCTGTATACGCAAATTTACTGCTTACTCTTCCTCTCTAATGATACTGGACCCACGAGGACTGGCGACTGATGCAGAAACAATTTTTTTCTGTTGAATACACACTTTTGTTCCCATACCAGACTGATAACATTATACATTAAAACATTTGAATAGATTCCCACCCAGAGAAAAAGATATTGCCTGAAAATTTCTCAATACATTTAACAACTTCTGAACAGACTGAGAAACCTGAGCATTCCTTATGGATCTTCTTCTCATGCAATATCCATTTTTCTGAAGATATCCCCTTTCTTCCCCCATGAAAATCCAAATGTGCTATCCTATGGAAATGCAGTGATTTTCATGAGGTTGATGCCTGAAATCCTGCAAAACAGACACTCTGCACAAGGTTAATGGAGACCCCGAGCACGGAGGACTGAGAGCCCCGTAAAGTTACAGTTTTTATACCCTTTTAGACCATTAGCATATTTAATACA
>JAWWEW010000041.1:33833226-33902084 GCA_035583185.1 Anabacerthia variegaticeps
TCTAAACAACAGTTAATATGTGAGCAAGAAATCCCTTACTTTTACAGCTCTAAAAATCCATAAAATACACACCAAAATACATAAAATCCTTAGGCATCAAGGTCAACAGTCAACTTCAGCTTCTCAGTTATCTACTGTATTGGGTTTGTGTGGCCAAGTTTTGGTAGTGGAGGGGACTGCAGGCATGGCTTCTGTGAGAAGCTGCTGGAAGCTTCCCTCATGTCCAGCAGAGCCAATGCCAGCTGGCTCCAGTACAGACCCACCACTGGCCAAGGCCAAGCCCATCAGGAATAATAGTAACGCCTGTGTGATAGTATATTCAAGAAGGAAAAAAAAGTTACTGGGCAGATGAAATTGCAGCCAGAGAAGAGCAGAGTAAGAAGATGTGAACAATAGAGCAGACACCTAGGTCAGTGGAGAAGGAGGGGCAGGAGATGCTCCAGGCACCAGAGCTGAGGTTTCCCTGCAGCCTGTGGTGCAGACCATGGAGGACCACCAGGGTGGAGAGATTCACCTGCAACCTGTGGAGGAGCCCACATTGGAGCTGGTGGATGCCCAGAGGAAGCTGTGACCCCATGGGAGGTGCATGCTGAAGCAGGGTCCTGGCAGTGACCTGCTGACCCACGGGGAGAGGAGCCCATGCTGGAACAGATTTTCCTGGTAGGACTTGTGGCTCTGTGCAGGACCCACACTGGAGCAACCTGGGCCTGAAGGACTGCACCCCATGAAAGAGTAACCCACGCTGCAGCAGTTCATGGAGAACTGTTGCCCATGAGATGGACTCACAGTGGAGAATATCACAGAGGACTGTCTCCCGCAGGAGGGATCGCACAGGGAGCAGGGGAAAGATTCCTCACCCTGAGGAGCAGCAAAAACAACCTGTGATGAACTGACCATAACACCCATTCCCTGTCCCTCTGCACTGCTGGGGGGCAGGAGGTAGAACCTGGGATGGAGGGAGGGGTGGGGAAAAGGTGTTTTTAAGATTTATTTTACTTCCCATTATACCACTCTGATCCTGTTAGTAAAAAATTCAATTAATATTGCCATTTGAGTCTGTTGCACCCACGACAGTAATTGGTGAGTGATTTCTCCCAGTCCTTATCTTAACACATGAACCCTTCATTATATTTTCTCTGCTCTGTTCAGCTGCAGAGGGAAGTGATAAAGTAGCTTTGGTGGGTACCCTGGCATCCAGCCTGGGTCAACCTACTACACCTACAACAACGAAGAACCTCTGGCAGTTGTAATGGGCTGCTCTATTCCAAAAGGGACAGTCATAGCCCAGTTTCACAGAAGAGTTTTACAACTTCTTGTGAAATGCAGTGATTATTGGGATTGATGAGTTTTGTGTTCAGCCAGTAACAGAGGACTTCCAAGGAGAATAAATTTTTTTAACAGACTCCTCTAACACTTTAATTAAAATGAATGAAATCAAGCATCCCAGGGATATTTTCCCTTTGCGGTACTTAGAGAGCATGCCAAAATTGTGCAGGAAAGCAGCTGGAAGATGGAACCCCCAACCTCAGGAGATCTGCTGATGCTTCCCAGCCTGTTTTCAGTTTCCAAGCTCCACTGAGAAATTCTGTGGTATCACAGTGACAGCAAGGCCAGCATGAGGGACTTGTGCTTCAAACTAACAAATACTCAATGCAGTATATGCAAATGTATACACTGCAAGCACATTTGCTAAGTATAGAATGATTCATTCAAAATTGCCATCTCTGCCCCAAAATGTGTGTGTATGCAAGGGCTAAATAGCAGAGACAGGTTTTTTTAGTGATGTTATAGACACTATATTGGATTTCATCCTATACTACATGTAGCTAAACTGATCTTGCTGGAAAAAACTGCAGCTGCAATACATGAATACATTTTACTTTGAAGGACTGAAATTTGGTAAAATTATATGCAACTAAATCCAAATACACATCAATGAAGCTATTTGGTACCATCAGCAACAAACCCTGCTATAGGTGTGTGCCTAAGCACCTTTTATATAGAAGTGAAAGTAGTTCACAGTTAGTTAACTTTTCAGACCTCATAGCAGTTGGATATTTGAAAAAGTGTGGGTTCCTCATGTACAGTATTGCTTTTAATGCATTTTCCCCCTCTTATATGTTAAAAGGAATGAAATTAGATTGTTCTCTATTCTAATCCTTTTCATTATTGAAAAACACTAGCAGGTAGGAGATCTGTAAAGAACATATATAAATAAATCATCAGCAATCTCAATTGGGTAAGAACTTGGTGACCTTTGTTCATTTTCTGTAATAGACAAATTTCTTTAGGGTTTATCTGGTATGAACATGTTTACATGTATAAAATACATGAAGTCATTCCAATACCATTATTTTGGTGAGAAGGAGGAAGAGCAAGAAAGAAATCTTACTTCTTTCAGGACCGAATATGAGAAAGCAAATTCAGGAATTTCCAATGGCAATGGGAATGAAAAGACACATAAGCTCTGCAGCTGCCTCACAGATCATTTGATAAAACTCCAGCAGGTTAAACAAACACACAGGGAAGCCTGTAAATGATACAGCAACTGCAGCCTCTCATCAGACATGAAAACCAGCAAATGACTTTGCAGATATAATAAACACCTCAAGTGCAGAAAAGCTTACTAGCCTGTGATCTGCATTTCACAGGTCAAAACACTTGCTTCTGCTAGGAAATCACCCAAGATCATTACCATAATAACTCTGACTACAGAGGTTACTGCTAATGGATTTCTAAATGCTTAAAATCTTTTCACTGGCATTCTGTGCCGATTTTAAAAAGCACACAGTAAAAGTAAGTGACTATGAAACAAATGCAAATTGAGGGGAAAAAGTGCTTTTGTAGACACATACTTAAATTTCCTAACCCAGCTTTTACTGACATAAGTTTTATTTTCATGTTTTACGTCAGCAATGAATTCTTTTCTCACAATGCAAACTATGAAGAAGGTTGGGGATGATTTTACCAGTTTTCCTCAGGCAAATCATGCTCTTAAAATGCAAAACCAGCTAGCTAGTGAAGACTATTTAATATTTTGATGCAAGATGAAGCATTACCTAACACAGCACTACATCCGTGACATCAGAGTGCTTACAAAATCTGAGGGAAACTGAAGTCAAAGGCAAGGAAGACTTAACTTTTGATGAAGATGAAAAAGGTGACCGAAGTCTGTACCAGTCAGGCAATGCTCCTTGAGAAGGTGGCTGCCCCATAGTAAATGATGCAAAGAGGGTTGCTGACATTAGCAGCACTGTGCCAAAAAATAATGGGAGTGTTTAAATCTCCTGCGCTTTTACTCAACACAGGAGTCTCAAGAATTGGACCAAGTTAACTGCAAGCATGAAAACAGTTATTTTTAAACACCTACTGTCTTGCCAATGCCATATTAATCACAGAGGAAAACAAAACTGGCTCTGGAGGTGTGTTTGCACACAGGTAAACCTCTACCCACTGGGGATGGATCATCCATCTGTCACATCTGTCAGTCACTTGAACCTGTCTCAAATGTTAAGAGCTGAGCTGCAGGAATAACCTGGGAGCTGTCTTCCTTCCTAAGCAGTGTCATTTAATGGAACTTATATCCCAGGATCACTTTGGAAGTCTAATTTCTTTTTTAATCAATGTGGACTTCTTTTAAAAACCCTTCTCTCTCTCTGTATTACTTTTTATATTTCTCTCTTATTTCCAAGATTATCTTGTAAAAGAAAAAAATGCACTCCATCTATTCTAGTATTATGCTATGCAGTACAGAGCTTTTGCTCATCTAAATTATGGCACAGAACACACAATATTAAATTCAGCCAATACAATTTTATATTGGCAACTCAAGGACATCATAACTGGATCACATGTTTTGTCTCTATTGGTAATCAAGACTGGATCCTGGAATTATATATTTTATATATATATATATATAAAACCTCAATTATTTTCTTATTTCTTCATAACCTTTGCTTGTTTTCTGATAGTAATATATTTTTATTTTCAGAATTAAACAGATATTTCTAGATGTTACAAAAACCCCAAAATCATAGTGAAGAAAGTAGAAGGGTCTTTAAAATTCTACAGCTTCCAGCTGACCTACATTTGAGTTCATTAGTTGTGGGCAGTAGACAAACCCCTCAGGAAAGCCACATTCAGTGCAGTCTGAGACAGAAGATGGACATTTGCTGCACAGTAGGCTGTGGTCAAGGAGGGGGGAAAAAAGGTGTATCTCTGTATTTCTCTAAGCAGAGCATGGCACCTGTATGTGTTCAGAGCCAAGGATCAGAAGAAAACTGGTTTACTAATGACATATACATTGTGTACTTAAACACTTCAGAGCCTGAAAATTCCCAAGATGTTAATTATTGGGTTTATTACAATAATTTAGCATTTCATAACTTCTCCTAAGATTATTTTGTGTCCTAAGCAATTACTGAGGACACTACATCATACAGCAATTACTATTTTACTATCAGCTCAGTAAATATTATCTTTGCAAAGCATTTTAAGCTTCTTTGATATGTGTGTGCTCCTTTCTAGCTCAGTAGTTCAAAATTCAGCCTACCCTAAAATTATGTTTGTTTAACGTTTTATTTTTGCATTAAAATCCTGTTACCAAACTCCCCCCAAACAAGGCAGTAAAACCACTATTAACAGCAATCCCAGAGCTTGAACCACTGCAGAGGATGAGCTCAGGGCTGCACATTCATTCTATTTTCCATTCAGTTTGATGGCTAGCCCTGTTTTTGAGATCAAACACTGCTGAAATTGGAAACCTGTGTTATAGCATGCTTCAAAGAACCAGGTATTGTGGAAAGAAAGTGCAGTATTTACACTTGTACAAGGGACCTGAAAAATGTAGTCATTTTAATTTCAGACTTCAAAGTCTTGACAATTTTCCTTCAGAATACAGTGACCTATTTTAACAACTGACCTGCTAGTACATCCCTGAAGCTGCATACAAAACTTGCAAGTGACAAATAATAATAATAATTATAATAATAATAATAATAATAATAATAAAACTGATTAGAGAGGAAAAGTGGTTCCCCATGGTGCAGAAAATGTCAAAAGAATGATTCCTGACATCTGGATTTGGTCTTTCCTGCTTGTCACTGTAAGGGTGGGCATGCCCTTCCACCGTAAATCCAGACAATTTGCCTGTTCAGCAGATCAGTTAAGAACGTGGAGTAGAAGGTGGCTGGAATGAAACTTGGGAAAGCTCATGTGAGTTCCCCAGAGGCTGGCACAGCTGGAGCACAAGGGTTACATGGGAGGAGAAACAGCAGTGGATCAGACAACATGATGAGGACAAGACTTCAAGGGCCTTTTGCTAGGCGTGTCGAACATGGCAGAAGGCAGGCAGCTGTGTTATTCTTCTGCCCCAGGGAAAAAGAAACTTCCTCAATTTAAGGAAATATTTCCACTATGTCTCTTTGTTATTTGGTGCCAGTTCCTGGAACAAGAATTTACTTAGGAAAGTCAGCTACACAACCGCAACCCTCCTAGCTAACCCAAATCTCTGAATTCACAGATGATTCAAATAGCTCTCCCAGTATACAGTTCACATTATAGTTCTTCTGAGCCCTTGACTACTTCAGGCAACAAGACTTCACCTGTCTAGAAGTCTGCTGTAGAGCAAATGTTTAAGTCAGTAGATGCAAGAAACAAAAAGTAAGGATTTTAAAAATTTTTTAAATTAATGTCAACTCGATTGGCCACAAATACACTTTTTGTGAAAAACAATTGACTTTTGACCCATTTGCAAATTTAACTTACTAATGAATTCAACACCAAAAAAAAAAAATCAAACATTGAGAAGCTGAAACATTTAATCTTAAAAATCTGTGGTGTTTTTTACTATTAAAAACCCCCAAACCCAGTAACTTTTAAGACTCAATAAAAAACATGTCCAGAATTGGATTAAAGATGAAAGTGCAGATCTTCTGGAATATTTTAATCAGTCTAAAATTTATGGTGTATCATTTTTGCTTCACAAAGGAATTATTTTTATTCTTGTGTCAGATCATTCCCCTCCATTCCCCTGGTTTTCAGTAAGTGAATTGAAAACAAACAAATAGATGAATGAAGTGAACAATTTGCAGAGCATTAGTGTTGACTGATTTATCCATGTTGTTAAAACAGATAAGAGGGCATTGGATTTTAATTTGGAAAGCCTGGGAGTAGCTATTCAGCCTGCCCATATTCAGGACAGCACCGATAACAGGCTTATCTGGAAGCAAATGTTAAGGTCTCCTTGACTTCAAGTGCCTCTTGAACACTGCCATCAGCTCTTAGCATTGTATCAGTGCTGCAGGAACATTTGAAGTCCTTTTTAAAGCTCCTGCAGGAATAAGCAATCCCAGGAGCAACACCTTTGACTCAAGAGCTATTTTCCTAATGCTTGCCCTTGGCTGGGCACTGCTTGGACCCTTGGCAAGCCAGGCAACCTCAGTCCAGGAACTACAGCCCAGGGAACTACAGCAACCTAAACCTAGGGATTCAAGAGATTAGCTAACAAGTGAGTATCAAATACTTTATTTTTAAATGAAAGACGTTTTTAATTGCATCTGTGACTCTGAGGCAAGGGTCAATTCTGAAACACACTGTTTTCATTTATGTGCCTTAATGATAGTCTTGCAGTGATGGTTTCTTGAATGGGGCATAATAAACCCCACCCCCTGGCCTATGTAAGGCCTCTATATATATTTCACAATATTCTGGCCAACAGTCTAAATTTAAATGTTTGAAGGAGAAAATCTGTTTGTTTCTGATTTTGCAGGCTACTTGTCATGCTGGCATTACCTTAAGCCTCGCTTTTAAGTTAAGAAATTCTGACTGTGATGCTAAGTAAAGTTTCAAACAATCATGTATATATAATTGCAACTAAACACCGACACATACGCAAAATTAAGTCCAAGTTTCAAACTACATTCTATCAATGCATATAATTTGAATTAACTATAATTTCAGCAATTCTGTAAATCCCTTTGAAAAGATCTGATGCTTGTTGATTTTGCACCATGTGAAGACATGGTAAATATGACATGTAGTCTCATCACATGAATAATGCATTCTGTATCTCCAATAAACAAGTTCTGCTCCAGGAGATGCATAATCCAGTCCTTCCTTCTGGGGATGAAAGGAATTGAACTCAATGCACTGATCTCACAGTATGTGCTCATTTGACTTTAATTACAAAATGACTATTTCAACATTTTTTCTGTAAAATAAACTGAGCCTGAGCTCCATGTAACCTCTATAGAATTACATTACTTCTCTGCGCACTCAGTCATTGCTCATCAATACTGTGCTTTCAATACAGTTTCACATGGAAGGATAAAAACCACCTCTTGGGGTTTACAGCTGCTATAGTAGTTTCAGGTCTCGTAGCAGCAAAAGCTCCCCTTTTTGATAGCTGGCCAAAAGAACAGAGCAGTGAAATCCTTTAAAGAGAATTCAAATGTCATGAGAAGGAACTTTCACCAGACACAGGGAGATGCCATGATCCCGTACCAAGCTGGAAGATTGCACATCCTGTATATATATATTTTCATCAGTATTTTCTCCACAGACTGTTCAAACCTGTGCAAAACTCTGTGTAAGATCAATTACCTGGCTAAAACCCAGGAGTTTTCTCTTGGATGATTCAACAGGCAGTGCATTCCCTGGGAACAGGGCATCTGTTGTCCATGTCTTAGGAATGACAGACCATCAAGTGGAATAGACAGCCAGACTGTCAAAGGCACTACCATGGTTCACGACTGAAAAAACAGCAGTTCACGAACATCAGGCATATCATCCAGGGGGAATAGAAATGAATGCTTTCCATACAGGATAAGTTCCCCATGCAAGAATTACTGACAGTAACTCCAGCTGACAAGGTCCCAGCCAGGTCCAGAAGAATTTATTAGGTTCATTGCATCATACCTTCCAATTCAAAAGCTATTTCAAGCTGACCTACATACTGTCAAATTGTGATCCTGCCCCCAAGCAAAAGCAACTATACTACTTCTGGTTTCATAATGGTTAATACAACTAGTACACCTCCTATTGCCAAACTAAGCTAGGGATGCTTCTGCATCCCTATTCTGTGTCAAGAATAATCCATAACGTGGATAAAATGCCCTGCAGACAAGTAAGAACAGAAGCTATTTACGAGGTGCTAGTTTACATATAAAATGTGAGGTCAAATTTTCTCAGCATCCAAGTGATATAAATGTTTACAGGTTATTTTCAGAAACTTCAGTCAATTCCTAAATCTTCAAGTTAATTCTCATAATAATAATACTACTTAGTTTTGGAAAGCCATTTATGTATTCAAACCCACAACATCCATTGTATTACAATGGGAATTCCTCAGGACATGAAGTTTTAATTTATTCATTTATTTATTTTTTAATTTCCAAACAGCTGAATCTCATGCATTCTTTGATTCTTTGGGGCTCCTAAGATCTAGAGATGGAACAAGGTATTCAGATAAATGTCAACACTATAATAAAAGCTGAGGAACATATTTAAGATTAGACAGTTTTTTTAGAACACCTGAAATACAGCAAAGCACATCTCACTGAATACTTGTCAGTATTATCTCTCTGAATAAACTGTGACTAACAGAGAGCACATAGTAAAAATTTATCTGCAATGCTCTCAAAAACTCCAGAATATACAATTGTAAAGAAAATCAAAATAAATGGCCATTAGTCATGATGACTATTCAACACCTGAAATTCCTAATCTTACCAAATGTTCTAAAGAAAAATTGAACCTGTTCAATTTTCATCAAATCTTCTCTTTAAAGAATACTAGTGAAAATCCTCAGGACTTCTCAAAATGTCATGTGAAACCATGAACTTCAGTCTGTACTCAGACCTTGACATAAGTGTTCTATAAATACAGTAGCCACACCATAAAGAATAATTACTAAGTTCACAGCAAAAAATCAAAGGACTGAACACTTCCAAGGTCATAAATATTATTGACCTATGAGTTAAAGCACTACTCAAAAAGGTACCTTATAGAGGTCCTAATTCACGCTGAAGAACAATGCACACTGTTTTGTATTGACTTGGATTTTTAAAAAACCTAGCTGATGTTGTGTAATTAAATATTTTCTCACAAACATAATGGCACACTGGACACTGCAGTCATGTAATTTCACAATGGTTATGACATTCATGATTCTACTATAAAAATTACAACCTTTAAATCACTAGGATGTTTTCAACAATGAACAAAAATGTTCATTATAACCTACAGTAAATCAGCCAGCTTGCTCTCTCTCACACATAGAAGCATGCATACAAAGCATTCACAAAACTTACTTTGGCTGCTCCCTATAGCTATTAGGATGAGATCTGAGCCCAGCTGTGGTAAAGGTCTGAGCTCCATCCCCCATCCCCAGACTCCCTCTAAGTTGGTGTGTCTTTGTTCAGTACGAAGGACACAGAGTCCAGGTGACATTAGCAGTAGTCATTAAGTCATGACCTTACAGTTTCTGATTTCTATTGCAATGCATCTTCCCTTCAAGTCAGAGGTTACGGTGCTAGAGGTGAGACAGGCAACATCAGTAATTCTACCTGCCTGCAACCTTTGCCACTGCTCATTTGTTCTCATTAAAAGTTCTGTAAGATATTCCTTGAGTTGAAAATCCCTTTGGATTTCTGCATAATATGTATATCAAGCTTTCTTTTCATGGGTATATTTTGCAAACTTGTTTGAAGTAATTAAAAGACATACAGGTTCCAAGATCACTTATTTTAACCATTGATCTAATGGTTCAGCTTTGTGCGATCTGATGACACAAAAGAGAAGGATGGGCATAGGTGTGGCAGAAAATTACATGAAGACAAGAACTCCGGCAGAGTGTAGACCTGTTAGATTTCTGAGCCTGGCTGATCAGTAGTGGAAAATATCAGCCAATCTCCCTACACTATCAAAACCAGATTTCAAAGAACAGATTTAGTGAGGCCTGAAAATTCACGGGCCTCTGATGAAAAGACTGTCGTTCCCGATGTCTCAAATCTGCTGCAAAAGACAGAGATACAGGGATGTTCTTCACAGCAAAAGTTTGAGGTAACCTAACTGTGGGAACATCTTACAGCTCCCATGAAACCTTCTTTATAAAGTTGCTTGGTAGCAACTGTAATTCATTTGCTTTTTATAACTAGTTGACTTTTGATTAGTATTACCTTGCTGTTCAAAAACAAGTTAGATGTTATAAAAAGCAAAGCAAGTCTTACCTGGAATACTCTGTCTCCTCACAGACAGTGCTCCATCAGGTGCCTTTGCCTGGTTTGCAGATTTTGTGTAAGGACTCTCATCTAAACAGAAACAAGCAACACTTCCAATTACTGTTAAGTATAATGTTAAAAACAACATAATTTTTACCCAAATACTCTGTGAACTGGCAATGCAGATCACAAGAGCTGCTGTGAGCTAGACGAGGATGGGTATTTCTTAAGGCTGACTCAATGGTCAATGTCTTTTTTAGACTCCATGACAAAGACTTTGAATAGGAAAGCTGAAAAGGATGTGCTAAAGCTCAAATTGGAGATAACACATACTGATGATAGGCCTGATATACATAGGCCTTTTCAGTTAAAACATAATGATAGAAATTTCCCTTTTCTCATATTAAGAAGTTTCACGTGCCAAAGACTTGAGTGAGAGAGGTACCATCCCTCTTCAGGAGTGAAAGGCTTCCAGAAGCTTTTGAATATTCTGTCTGTAAAGATGCACTCCTTCTCTTTTGGGATCTGTCAGTGTGTGGTTCCTTCTCTGTTGTAATGATTGATTGGGGAAAACCAGAAAGCTGTTGCCAAATAGGCCAGGCCTGACCAACAGCACAGTAACTGCCTGTGTCTAAACAGGAAGCTATGAGGAACTACTGATCAACTTCAGTGCATAAAGGGCCACAAACAGTGGAATCAGCAGATGAGTTATCAATTAGAGGCAGCATTAGGCAGCAAGTGAGTCACTTCTTCATCCCTCTTAAGAGTAGAACGACCATAGGGAAAAAACTATATTGTAGCTTTAAAAAGGACAAGATATAAATGTAAGAAAGAAATGTGAATAAAAGAGAAGAAATAGTATTATGAACTTTATTATTTCAGTGAAAATAAAGGAATGAGAAGACATTAGGCTTCTGTCTTGCTTTCCCTTTAACTGAGCGCTCAAAGACTTAAAGTGTTATCAAACCCTTCTGTTTGCATATTTTCCTTCAGCCTGCAAAGGACCGATGTGTTCACAGCATGTGCAAAAATACATGCTTAAATACAGATCAATGAGCAGAGGACTCAAAGACTATATTATCTAATACAGCATCCTCAGATCAACTAGAACCATATAAACTTTTTCTGGAGAACCAGTTTTTCTTTTCGGCTGACACTCTTGACACTATAATCCTTCTTTGCCAATTGCACTCTTCACACCTTGCAAGGTCTCAAACTCCTTTAGAAACCTGCATCAAAGACAGCAGTCCATTTTTATACCAGTGAGATAAGGGTTAGGTCAGCATAATTTAATTTAAAGCCAGGTCTCAAAGAAGTGACTGGAAGAGCTGGTTAGCTTTTAAACCCAGAACTCCTGTAACGAACTCTGCTACTGTTAGGCAGCTGCAACAATAAAGAAAAAGCTTAAACAAATAAACAAACAAATAAATAAATTACAAAAAAGGATTTGTAGCCATGAGCCTTGGCAAAAATGCATCAAGTAGAGAGGAACATAGATTGATAAAACACCTCAATAGCCAATATAACTGTTCTTTCTACAGTAAAATGAACTCCCATTGCTTTAGAATACAGTGTTATGAGGGGAAAGGTAACAGGCTTGACTGTACTGCATGCTAGTACAAACTCCAAGAAAATAAGGCTGCCAGCTACAGGACACAGAGAACCACTGGAAAAATATTAACACAGATTCAGGTACTCAGTTATAGAGACAGGTATGTAAAGTCTTAACCTTCCATTTGAGGAAAGTGTAAAAGCTAATATCATTGCATATGCGGAATATACACCTTCCTCATTAAAGAAAAAAAAAGACAGTAAGAGTGAACTAAAGCTTTTGCAGGAGGTAGCATTATCTTTTTTCTTACAGAGAAGAGGCACCACTGAACTCAAACTCAAGACAAGGCTCAAGACGAAGAAACTGAGCTCATCAATAACATGTGGCTTGTATGTCCCACCCATTATTACTTAGTTGCAGGCAGATAGTGTGACACACATTTTTCTATTAAGAAGTGGGCAAAAAACATAATACAATTTCTCAAGAACAGATTGATAATGATGACTTCTGTGACCTATTTGAATATATGCTCTATCTATGAAAAATCTGTCAATTTAGAGAACAAAACAGTCCTATCCTAGTCAGACCTCTTACATACAAATTATTTTCATCAGATTGGAGAGACAGGAAAAAAGGGAAAAAGAATTTTCACAGCTAGACCTTTCTCACTGAATCTTTGTCACTGAGCAAATGAATACATCAGCTCCACTCTCATGCTGAAAGATGATTTTCCCAATATTGCACTGAACTGGGAGTACCTGAGGTTATCCTGAGTTCAGAACACAGGACAAGCCTGCAAATTTTTCTGGTCAACAACTACCTCTACCCATGAGGGGAGGGGAGCCCGAACCTGCAGCAAAAGTTCTAGCGTTTTCTACATGACAACTGGCAGATATGGAAGTTAACTGAGACTGCATAGGTGAGTAAGCTAGTATTTTAATTTAAGCCTATTAACACTGAAAACTTATCAGATGCTTATATGGGTTAGGTACTGTGGGCATGCAGTTGTGTTACCTTTCTCAATCTGTCCACAAATTCTCATAGCGAAACAAGGGGCCCAAAAAGTTGCTTCATAAATTTCTGAAGCCCTGTTAATGTAAAATATGCCAAACTATGACTGGGAAAGAACTATGAGCCATTGTATCATCGGTGGACTGGGAAGCTCTTCCTGTAACTGAAAGGAATTTTCTTCCAATGTCCCTTTAACAGTAAAATCACACTGCAATATAACTAGAAATCAGTGTAAAGGATTCCCAGAAGCAAAGGAAAAACAAATATAGCCAACTGAAGAAAGAATGCCCATTGAGCTTTACTGAGATGTTCAACTGAGATAAGAAAGTAACATAAAGATGAGACAGATGTAGAAATAGACATCACCCTAAAGAACAAAGTAACTAAAAAGACAAGGAAACCCTGATAACCCTGAAATATCACAAGGCCATTCATGCTGCCTAAAAAGGGAATCTGTCTGTACATATTAATAAAGCTGCATGTGTGGCCACAAGAATTTATTATCAAATTATCATTTCTCAATGCCCTCATCTGCTCTACAGTTATCAGGGAGGGCCTTAAAACATGCAAATATGTCTCACAACAGCAGTGCCTCCAGGGATTTGTATGAGGGTTTTGTATTACCAGCTTCCTCTTCTACAGCACTGATGGACCTGGAGATGAAACCCAATCAAGCAAGATAACACAGTGAAAAAGGGAAGGAGCAAAACGATATACAGCATTCCTCCTGCAAACAGGAGATAATAATCCAACATCAGGCAAAGCCATGATGTACTTCAAGAAGCTACACAAAGCAGAAGGAGAAAGAGGCTAAATTCAGAAGCATCAATCTCACCTGGTTACACCCCTAGTACTAACACATCATCAGCAGGGAGCAAGCCACAGTCCATAAAGAATTCACAGTGTCAGCCTGGAGTACAAAAATGCCTTCACCTGGAACACACAGCCACAAACCCTGCTGCTCAGAGCACCAGCTCTTGCCCACTTCTGAAGGAATCACACCACAGGTGGCCACATTCCCTACAGCGGGACTAGTTTAGCTATGCCCATAAACTCGTGGAGCTGCATTTGTTACATCACTGCCTTTTTTTTTTAACTTGTAATTTTCTCTGGCTAGGAAAATAGACAACACAAGGTAGACAATTTCTAGCAAGTCAGTAGGTCATATAAAGGTGACTGCTATACCAGCAGATCTCTTTACTCAGTGAATACAGGAAACAAACCCTCTCATGCTGTTAACAGGAAGGGGTCATTTCCCCACCTCCCCCCCAAATTAATACTTTGCATGTTTCTTACAGTTGTAAATGTGCAATAGTGAACAAGATGTACACTGTGTTAATTCACTCCTTCCTGGCAGAACACAGTGATAATCTCAGAGGTGACGCCTTGCAAACACCAGTAACAGTAGCTTACACATCATCCTTTCAAAACCCTGCAAACAACTCATTAAACACTGCAAAGATAATGATCAAGTGGACAGGTAAGTACTCCTACTGCTTACAGCTATCACTGTAGGCATATTGCCTTTAGCTATTGCTTGTGAGGTAGACAAACAGCTTTTTGCACTTTCCTGCCCATTTCTGACCTGGTGGCATCTCTATCCTCTAACTGAATTATTCATCCTTTGAGTAAGGGACCATGCTGTGACCCATTTATATTGTTCTGCGTTGATCCTACTATACGGGGCGAGCCTCTGTCCAAGATTAAGGGGTCTATAGACTGTAAAAAACAAACAGTAATGTAATCCTATAAGGATTATACACTGGATAATGTGTACAAATATATATAAAGTGCTTGGTTCTGTGTCAGCGAAATGACCATATGAAATCTTTAGATATTTACTGTATTCAGTTTAATATCCTTTGAAAGATACCAACTGGGGGCACATAAGAGGGAATAAAAGGAAAGCCTAAAGATACTTCCTCAACAGCCAAATCTGGACATTCAACATTTCAAGTGGTTTATGGCTGCTGAACCATTTCCGTGTCTCTCTTGGGGGCTGTGAAAGTTACTGACACAAGAATGTTGTTTACAGATGTGGTAAAGCCTAAGGGCACTCCCTCCTGCAAGTCTTAAGAATGGGTTAGAGGATACTTGCTTCACTGCTGTTGCCACATGACCATGCAGTAACTCCTGAACCCAGTAAATGTGTCCAAATCCTGTGCAACACCAGGTGGCCTCAGAAGATGACTAAGCACAGTTGTATCCTGCTGGATAAGAAGGCTTTTTCCCACCCCACTGGAACACCTACGGAACAACCTGAAGGCTGCCACTTTGGTCCTCCGACATGCAGAGGAAATGTGAAGCTGCTTCACTGTTGTACCTTTGGCTCCCACACAATTGCTCGTTCTCAGCTCTACGTTACAACTTCTACCTGCTTCTCTACTGCAAAACCTGCATTCCTCTGAGAGCAGGAAAAATTACATGGCATCAAATGTAACAAAGCGAGAAATTTCAAACACGGGAATTTTCCAGTACTGAGGAGCTTGGAAGTGATACTACATTTTTCAACAGTAGATGGGAAAGCATTATGAGAGAGAACAGTTTCCATCTTTCAGTTTTTCATTCTCACTCTTCAACAGCTTTACTTGCATTTCATGACAAGATAAATCATTCTTCAGCCAAGGAAGAACTGAATTTAAACCATTTTAGAGTATGACTTTGTAGGTCCTAAGCAGACTTCAGAACCTAAGCAAGTCAAATCTGAGGTGTTCCTCAAATGTTCCCCACTGTGAAGAATCTCCAACTAATATAAGTCCCAAGACTCCACAAGGAAGCACATTACATCTTCAGCTGGCTAACTTCCAGCTGTCCCAGCGTATGGGAGGAATAAGATCGACTGCGTGTTTTGTTGCTTACACCATCTGGGATAGCATGCACCTCAGACAAGTAGCAAATCACGTACCTGTCAGAGGTAGAGACTGGCAACAAAACAAATTGTCGTGAGGATGATTACAACTAAGAGAAGAATACCTCCAAGATTAGTTTCTTAAAAACAAAAAAAAAACAAAACCAAAAGGCACTAGAGCCACAGTTATTACTACAGTTATTACTTCAGGCACTCATAGATCTGTAATACTCCATTCGCTGAAATTTGCTGCTCCTTAACTTTATAAAGAAGAACATTTCTCACTAAAAGCAACAGATTTTTATGAATCCTGCCAGTACAGCAAAAAACACCATAGGTTCTCATACTTCCTGTATCTGAAACTCATCCTGAATTTTATCTTGAAACGGCATAAAGCTCAGCATTATCTAAAAGCATATTTTTTTACACTAGTGACAATTGGTAAATTCTGAGCTACAGCATTCTCGATTATCTCCACTGTTTGCAGCTGGAGGCTTTCACAGATAAGAATAAACACTTACGCACTGATGCCTGTGGTTTACAGAAGCTCTGAAGTTGACGAAGGCTTACAGAGACTCTTGGTATAACTTCTAGGACCATTCCTGCAGCAACTTACTCTCTTCTAAACTCAGTCCTTTCTGTTAAAGATCTTCCATTCCATAAGAAAGCTGAAAGCATTGCTTCTGGAATTCAATCCCTTCTGTGAGCAGCCCAGCCACTACAAAGTCATCACGACCAAACTAGAAAAATGCCCCTGCATAAGCTCATCTCCTCAATTTCATTTATTTGTTTCTGGTAAAAATGAATAAATATTCCCTCTGAACTGTTACAAATTCTGGAAAACATAATTTTCAAACCGATCTACAGCAATGGGACAGGGAAAAAGAAGTTGAAGAAAAGAAAGAAGTTGAAGCTTGGCAGCTGAAGCTGCCCTACAGCTTCCATCTGAGAGGATGGCTGTTAAAGACAGTGGAAAAATCTTTCTCCCTGAAGACCAAATAATTCTAAATGAAACTGACTGACTCTGGATGTTTATGCAATACCCTAATCAGCATAACCAGTATTAGTCACAATCAGTAGATACCAACAAAACTTAAATGAATCTGTAACAGCTGTAAATTAATCACAAAAAGAATACTACTACCCAGACCTTTTTTTTTTAAAAGCTTATAAAGTTAAATGGAAGTTCTAAAAACTGCTAAGTTTTACAACTGAAGCATTGAATACACTTGAATGGACAGATTACATTGACATTTGCTGGGAAGCAGTGCACTGTGGGAATTTTACTTGGGCTGTTGATGGGCAATTTGGCACAAATGCTTTTAGTCTGGCCTAACTTTTATCCTTAGTAACTGTTACTGACAACAATAATGGAAAAATACATATTTTTCCTGGGAAAGGAGGATTTTTTTATAAGATTTGCTTTTAAATAACGCAAAAGTCTAGAGAAAAATTAACATCTTGGAACATTCATGGTTACTACAATGTCACCACAGCTGTGTCAGAGCATAACAGACTATAAACTCTTGAAAAAAGAGAAAAAATTGTCAGACTTTTTCACCAGATGTATAATGTACAGATTTTGAATGCATATGCTTTATGAAACAACAAAATGTCAACAATTTGCTTTGCCCATATGCTAATCCTTTCAGATGTGTTATGGGAGCTCCAGCCACGAAAGAAAGCATTAATTTCTCCTACTGGTACAGAGGAATAACAATTTTTTGAGTTCATTTTAGAGCTATGGCTTCAATTCTTCCAGTGCGACTTCATTTTTGAAATCACAATGCTGCTCTTCAAAGCAGTGCTTAGAAATATCTACAATTTCCTAAGCGCTGCATGTAAAGTAGTCATTAATGAACTAGGCTCCAAGTAGGACAAATACGAATGTATTTAATCTTAATCCTTTCTTATCAAATTCTGTGCTCAGTGCTCTCCAGCAGTCTTTATTAAGAAAACATAGGGTTTCAAATGCTTCCATAAGTAACATTTGTTGGTGTGTGTGACATGGAAAAATTATGAGAAGGAACAGATAGAGTAGCTCCTCCGGTAATTTTCTTTCCCCCATTTAGCAGACATGTCCTCCGGTTTTCTTAGAAACTTAATTTTAACAGTTATAGCACCAATGAATAACTGTGTTGCCTCTCTAAAGTGAAAATTTATTCAAGTTTATTATGCTTTATGTAAATTTAATTCTCTTTTTTTCTGAATTATATGCTTACTTATTACAGTAGCAGCTCAATTTTAATCTAGAAGCAAGAGAAGAAGGGTACTGTAATTCTGCAGAACCGTGAATCCATTTCCTATTGATATTTACAATACCTCAGCAAGCTTGACGGGTTGAAAAATGATCTGAATATCCTTGGAGTTTACTTGTCCAAAGTTAATTTCCAAAGCCTGTGCTTAGGCACCTGAATGGAAATGCCTGGTTTCCTAAATGGCTAAATATGCTGATCTCCTCCCAAAGCTCTTTTGCTCATGAAAATGCAGAACTTTCCAAGATCATCTAAAACATGCAGGATCTGCAGAAAGCTCAAAACATGTCTTGAGAGATACTAGCATATGGTGAAATTCACTTCAGTGGATTATCTAATTTAGAAGTAATCCTATTTAAATAATACCCCAACCAGAAACTACTTCAAATCTGATAAATATGTCTTTTTGTTTATACAGCATCAAGCATTAAGCATGAATCCCATAAACCAGAACTGTCACTGAATCGTTATATAATTTCAGAATTCAAAGTAAGTTTCACTCTGTTGTCTTGAGCTTCTGTTTATTGTTTATGGAAATAATATAAGCATCACATAAGTGAAATGTATGAGGCTTAACCAGAGCAGCTGAAGTAGTGAAAAATCTTGAAGAAAATGGGGATGTAAACTATTTTCTTCTCTGAGACAGTTTGGGATTGTTCTGTACCTACAACTTCTGCAGAAAAACCTTATTCTAGAGGATGGGGCAATAAACCTTTTTATCTAAAAGGTAATTCCTAAGTGATAGATATCACTAACAGGAAACGTTTCCAGATATTCAAGCCATACTTTTTGTTCTGAACACCCTAGTCCATAGGAAGGTTTTACTGTCCTTTTTGCATGTGTGTTTAGGAACATCATATCCCTGTGAGGTACTGCTGGATGCTGGCATCATATGAAAGGGCCACACACAAGCTTTTCTGGGAAAAAATATATTGAAAACTGTTTTCTTTATGTGGCTCCTGGACTATGCCCTCAAGCTAAGCCCCAATGCTCCTGACTGCAGTGGCTGCCTACCACTGTGCCTCCTTGGGACAGAAGGCAACTGGCTTCCTGGTGGACAGCATTTCACTATATATTAACAAACATGATGCACGGTATGATCTATTACACTTGTAGTTAAAATGCAACAGAAGAAATATATATGCTGGTCATCTGAGCTGTGCATATCCTGAATGGCACCTTCACTGTGCCAGCAGATCTTAACTGCAATGGTTTTGTGCATCAATTGTGCCTGTGCTTCTTCAGCCCAATCTCAGTGGAGGTTTCCCCTACAATTTGACTGCTTGAAACTTAGGGAGCATAAAAGAGGAAGATACCTACCATCTTCTACCTGCGCAGACCACAACACAACACAGGTCACAAACATCTGCCCAGGCTGCTGGCATTACAATTGGCAGGGACTGGGGTAAGAGAAGATGTCAACTAGAAACTTTTCTACTGCATGCCAGGGAAGGCAGAAGCTAGTTGCACGTGTGCTGGGGGAAGGCAATGATAAAGGTTAATAGCTGAGACAGTGAGACTGTCACTCAAGTTGTATAAAAAATAAGTAAAATATGTTAAACTGTTTAGAAAATAAGTGTTTAGTTTGCTTCAGGAAAAATAAGAATAAGCAGAGTCACAACACTATCTTCAAAGACATGAAATTAGGAATGGTAATTTTTTCAGGAGGCTAGTTACCCTGCCTTGATTCCACTGCTGTAGTAATGCCATTTGCAGTAAATTATATAATGTATTTTTCAGCCTACTTGTGTCTCGAAGTGTCTCTAGTGATGACATCTTCATTGCCTTCCTCTGGAAGCTGCTCCACAGGATGCATCACATCTCACAGCTGGAAAATAGTTCCCTTCATCAGTCTGCAATTTTCTTTCCTTGCTTTAACTGTCATTCTATTACTCCTAATAACATTCTTCCCCTCTTCAGAAGATCTTACAAAAAGTATTTCTCACGTATACTGTTCTTTCCAGAAATCACACAGATTACTGAGCCTACTGCTTTAGACTAGGATCCTACCAGTTCTTCTCACTGGGCATGACTTAGCACAAATACTGGCTGATCTTGTCGCTAAAGCACAGTGTACACACTGACTAGGATATTCATCTGGTGGAGTATCCATTTGATTTTAAAGCAAAAATTTGCACAAGTTTAACTCAAGCGTGGACAACATTAAGAGCAAAGCATATTTTTGCATTTTAGTAACGTATGAATTTACAGCATTATAGTTATCCTTTTTAATCCCACTAACAAGCTTTATTGGATTCATAAAATAATTTTAACCTGCCACTCGAAGCTGCACAAACATAGTATCAGTATAATTTTATTTATACTGGCATGCCAGTGGGATTGCCCCTCTTGTTTATAGTCCAAATGATGCACATTAGTCCAAATTACCATGGCTCAGGCTTAGTGAAAAACAGACCTTTCAGAATGCATTTTTTCAGTTGTCAGGCCATAAACTTGGCACCTTCCTCATGCCCCTGTGAAATACTGTCCTACTTAGAGCCCCTACCCTGGAAGAGTTTACTCTATATATCCACAGAGACTGCGCAATAATTCTGACTGAGTTTACTTGTCAGCAAAGCTTCATTGTTTCTGGAAGCTGTGACAAGTTTCAACACAGTGCAGAGAAAGAGGTTTTTTTTATAAAGTGCTGTGTGCTTTTAGGAGTGGGAACAAAGCATAGTAACAAAAGAGATGTCGAGTTGACAAAACAATATATAAATATTTGTCTTATTTAAAGCTCACATAAAGCCTATGCCACCTTCGTTGCCAAAAAGCATCTATCCATGTACATGGTTCTTTATGGCAAGCCTTTTAACCTGTCAAATACTCTTTATTTGCCAATGTCTCCTGGGTCCTATTTAATCTCAAAGCTTATTTAGGGCAAGCAGTTGACTGTCTGCAGTATTCCTCAAAATCTGTGAAATGGTAATAATTAAAATGGCTTGCCCACATCTTTGCCTACATGAAATTTAGTCTATGTCTGAATCAGCCTTTAGTAATTCCATGGAAAACACAGCAATAAAGAAATAGACACAGAGGAATGTGGGGGGTACATGAGACATTAATACCCCCACAACCTTCAAGAAGGCAGGCAAATAATGTTTTATCTTCCCATGCACCAATCTCCCAAGCCTTTTAACCAGGACTTCTTTTCTTTTAGGAATTCACAGCTGCACCTTTACAATACCTTTGACTCTGAATCTCCTAGAAACAAGGACAACATCAACTTATTGCCTGCCACAGCTGCAGAAAGAATAAACACGGATTTAATTTTTTCATAGTGCAAAAATTCTACTTAAACTTTTTGTCCAACACTACCGTAAAGGTGCAGTAATTATTAAATCTTTCTCTATTGCCAGCATTTTCACATCTATCATATGTCTATGTGTGCGAACATACACATGTTAATTTTAATAATGGATTTATTAGATTCATAAAATAATTTCAAAATAGACAGTAGAAAGCTACTAACGGGAAATATCACACATTAAAAATAACTTGAACCCAGCTGATGCAGCTAAAAGACTCTGCAGAAACACGATGTTTAAAGCAGAAGCTCAAACCTTCCAGACTTGCCATATTCTGAAGGTCAAATAAGCCCTGGTTTTGGCCGACCAACAGCATGATGAATGCCAGAGTCCAGATCACTCTATCATGGCTAGCCTGTGCCTTGTCCAGGTTTTTATAATGAAAAACTGAGGGAAACCAAACTGATTTTAAGAGCCAGAGTAGAATACAGACTATTAATAAGACATGGTGTGTAAGACTTCAGACCCAATCGAGTGCTAAATATATCAACATCTGCACATTATGCAGGCTATGAAATATACCTGTACTAAGCTTCTGAAAAAAAGAAAGTTAAGCTAAACAGGTTCCAACCATTATTTTACAAAGACACTACCTCTTTCATTATCTGCAGTTTCTAACATGAGAGTCTGGTGCTGAATACAGTACACATCAATGTAAACTGCCATTGAGAAGGAAGGGAGAAACATTCCTAAGTATGGAAAGAGCAAAATGCTTTCAACTACTTGCTGTAGGTTTGAAATCAAGGCAATAACAATATCTTATCATCCACATCAGGAAGCAGCCATATAACCAGCAACACCACCCCTATCAAGCAGAAGATACAACTGCAGGCACCGCTGGAATTTTATTGACCACATCAACAAGAAAACACAGAGGACAGTACCTATATCAATAACCAGGGCACAATGTCTTACAGATGACTGCAGAAGTTTGCTATTTAAGGTATTTCAAGAAATAACTGGTATTGTAAAAAAAATGCCACCTATTCGAAACTATGATTTCCATATTGCACAAAACAAGTGCTTTGCTGCGGAGTCAAAGAGTTGAGCTGAACACACTCATTTAGACCATAAGAATGGCAAAGCAAGCCACTGAGATTCGCAAGAATTGCTGGGTAAGGAAGTGGCCTTTAACCTTGTCTGTCAAGCCCTGAAAGATCACAGACTACTCTGACACATTTTTTGAAAGGTCCTTAGGACAAAAAGATGCCTTTACTACAGTCTAGTTATCAAGATGTGCAACATCACCAAGTATGCAAACAAAGTAAAATAAAGCCCTTAAGACCAACAGGCACCATCATCTGCCCTGACAGCTTGAAAAAAAGACAAGTTTCTGCCCTTCAGAGCCAACACATTCTGCCTTCCAGCTCTTACAAAGGCTCAAAGATATGCACTGGTTTTGGCTGGCTAGAAATGTAAACTCTTCTGAAAACATTTCCTAACAGGACTTAGGACAACTGTTCACTGCAGAACAAGTACTGTTAAGTCCTCTGATGGAAAGTGCCAGTTCAATATGCTCTCAGCTCGCCTGGTGCATTTCTTGAGAAGAGAGCATGGGGAAGAGGTGCAGTCCCCTGGAGGAAGGGCACCTTGCTTCTATGGGAATGCATGAGCACATAAGGAGATGGAAGCAGCAGCAGGGCAGGGTGTAGAGGATGGAAGAGTGCAGAAGGTGCAGGCTGATAAGAATCAGTGGTGAACGTGCTGTATGAGCACTGAGTAGGAAGAACTCCTGGGGATCCAAGAAGCCCTTGCAGAGTTTGCAATAAACAAATACACAGAACCTGTTTGGTCCAAAAATCTTGCATGGAGGGAGGAGAAGACTGCTTACTCTAAGTTAGAGGTCTTGGCAAATTTACTTTAAATTTAACCTGGGTTCTCATCAATCACTTTGAGAAACAAATACCTTAAAACCCATCTAAAGAGGTCTATCAACAGGAAAAAACTGCCTTTCACTATGCATAATACAGGACTCATTTAAATCATTCTTGTTGCAGAACATCTTGCTAACATTTCCCACTTGTCTCCGATACTCCACAAAAATTCCATTACTATTCCTGTCTTCTTGCCTTAAGAGAATAAATAATAATAAGTTCATTGTCTGTGAGGTTTACGAGTGTTCAAAGCTGCCAGTCACCTGCCATTTCCATGCAAAGCACCAACCGAAGCAGACTTGTCCTTGAGGGAGCTGTAGGGCAGCTGAGCTGGTGGTATTGACTCTAGGCTTTCTGAACCCATTCTGTCTCAGAGGTTATCATAAAAATGTTGTTCTCTCTGTCAAAAGTGGCTTCCACTGAACAGCTCTGGGAAAGCAGTTCCCATGCTTCATATTCTTTGTAAGGTCAGACTAGAGGCAAGGGATGCTAAACAACAGAGCTGTGCTTTTGCATGTTCCACAGCAGCATTCCTTTTGCCTGCTTCTTTGAGTCCACACTTCTTCCCTTTATAGGGTCAATTCACTTTAAGAGCATATACAGACTAGAAAAAAAAAAAAAAAAGGGGGATAAGGTCCGACATAGAGCACAAGAGAAAATTAATACATGCAATGCATAGGATGCTGTGTAAGGAAGAGCAAGAATGCTTCAGGCAAGGAAGAGGAGAGAAGAGCAAAACAAAACCGTATCAGGCTGCAGAGGAAGAAGAAAGGAAGTAGCAGTATGGGAGGGATGAATGGAAAGAGACGAATCCCTCTTCTCAACTCTTCGATACCCTCCCAAGCTCCAACTAACCAGTTATATTTCCTTTGCTAATTACACAGTTCAACTAAAGCAGCCTGATTTGACATCACACAGAAGATAAAAGTCCTGAGCTTTGAGTTCCTACTGGTAATAGGAAAAGGCCAATGTAGAAACCACCGGAGAAGATGATTTGGCAAGAGACACCAAGACACCAGTATTATGGCGGGAACTAGTATAGTACTTTGTTGCTTCCCTTCCCAAACTGTCTCCTCTCCTGGGGGCTAACACTCCTCGCTGTGAGATGCCAATGAACAAAGCAGCTAGTCAGAGCTGTATTTATTTTCTGTCACCATTACCAGCTCAAAGAATCCAAGTGAGAACTTAAAATAAGGTATGAAGTTCAGGAAAGAAAACTCCTAGTTACTTTTGCAGACATGCAGAAATTTTTTGTTCAGATACTTTCATTAATATTCTGCTTAGCAGAGAAGCACAGATAACAGTGACAGTGCTACTGCTGGCACTATATGGATGAAATAAAAATATAAAAATGTCAATGACTACATAAAGACAAAACAAAGTGAACATAAAGTCCCAGCACAGAAATTATTTCTTTAACCACCACTATTTTGTACATTTTTTCCGCTCTGGCATGATTTTTTCAGGGACTAGATTAACCTGAGGATTGGTCCCATTGCTTCCAGTGTAAAATAAATGTCCTTTGAGATTTGCATGTAAAAACTTAATTAAAAGTTGAATAAAATGACAACATTGATCAAAGAATGTCTATTCCCCAAGTTCATGCCAAGATCCATATATATGTAATGTTTCATACAAACAATATTGGTTATTTCAAGATGTTCTTTTCAATAAAGATTATGATGAAGAATAAAATGCTCCCATTATCCTTTCCTAATAGATTTATTCAAATTAAATCAGGAGTTAAAATAAGGAAGTTAAACACAAAATAATTACTCTGTTCATTGACATTGCTAGGATATCTTCACTTCAGTCAGATTGGCTACTACACCAACAGTAAAAGCAATAATTTTTCTTAAGCCCCTGCTCTGAAAAAGTATGTCAATTTAAGGGATCATTTGTGCCTAATAAAGCCCAATGAAAAGGCAGTGGGATTTTAAAGTTAACAGAATGCTTTACATTCAAACATGGCCTGGATGCTCTCCTGATTTGGGATGCTTTCCTGAAGTGGGATTACCTGCCCTGGTTTTGCAGATATTCTGGCACATGCAGGGCTTTTTGCTCTCCAAGTGCATTGTGAAAGTCAAGACATGTACTCACCAGTCATACATTTTTCTGTGGGGCGATACTGTATTATTCTTTATAATGTAAGGAATAGCATGCAAAAATTCATCACAAATCATACCCTGTCATTTCTAAACATATTTCTAAAATGGGACATTTAATATCACATTCCTAAACACAGCTATGAAAAAACAGGCTACTACAGTAGCAGCTTTCCAGCGAATACCCTTGCAAACTGTTGTGAACACGGCTGTCTGCAAGTCTAACACACAATTTCTATGTAAGAACCAAAAACTGGATATTAGAAGTATGAAAGAATGGATACAGTAATCATTTCAGTATTTAACAAAAAAATAAACTACTGGAACGTTTACTCTCACAAAGTTCATTAAAATAAATGCTTCCAACATAGTGATTTACAATACAAAACAATACCAATTTTGGAATAACAGCACTTTGATATAAAAAGGCCATGAAAGATTGCCCAGCATTTTGTTATAAACATACAAACTATTTTGAAATTCACAGATGTGTGGGCTACCGCCCCTTACTTCAAAGATTTTTTGCATGCTCATAGACACTTTAAAATAGACAGAAGTTTAGTAGAGGACATCAAATTCTGAAAGAGAAGAGGCTGCAATCTGTTCACATGTACAGACACTGAGCTACAAATGTCAACATAATAGTGCCTTTCCATTTAAAAACATCCAACTTTATTCCCTTAATTTCACTTCTATTCCCTAATTTACTCTAATATTATAAGACTTCCTAACCATTTATGCATTCTTTGCAACTAAACTCCAGTCTTACACAAATTTTAGTCTTTTCTGGTGTCTTATGGAAAACAATGAATTTGCAAGCAGATGAAAAATAAGAGTAGTCAACATTTGCAAAGGTATGTTTTGCTGATTTGACTGATGGAGTCCTTTTATGAAAATCTGGCTAAACGAACAGAGAAAATCCATCATGGATTATAATTATAATTACAGCTCCCCTGGACAATCTTAGTGAATCATCATCTCTTCATGTTGACATTTTAGCTTGCCAAAAAAATCCTCAACCCTGGTAGTTTGCTACCTTCCCATAAAACTTACAATATCCCCAGCACACTGTAGTTTTTATTTCCCCTGCCAATTCAAGCCAGTTCACTGAAAATCTTCAGGATGTCCCATAGAGGATAACACTTCACACCTAACAGTGACAGTGGCAAAGATCAAGGATGGAGAAGAAAGTGTTCATTTAGCTGATGGGTTCAGCAGGCAATTATGTGGCAGATGTGACACAGTACACATATTTGTGCTCCTATTTCCACCACCTCCAGCCTTTTAGCAATCAATTTAGGCCAATCATCCAAACCCATGAAGCACCATGGAGTAAGGCACAGCAGTCAACTCATCCAAATGATAGGATGATTAGCACTTAGAATAGAACTCTGCGAACCTCTATCATTATTTTAATGACACTTTATGTGCTAATTTTAAATACAACAGCTGTTTCTCTCAAGTTCTAGCTACAGGATTTTGCTAAAGATCACCTTTAACATTATAATCTAAATTCAGTGAAATCATACATAAACAGAAAGCACTTGTATCAGCAACTCAGTGAACAGTAAGATTTGTGGGTCGGGGGATTCAGCTTTTTTAAAACAGTCTATACAAACTGGCTAAAATCAGGAAATAAATTGTGGTATTGATACTGGAATAAAAGCCAAATAAACATGAAACCAGAGCATGTTGATAACAAAAACATCTATAGAGCTATGCTCACAGTTCAAATTCACATTTTTCCCTAGGAAAGGACTACATAGTTAATTCCAGTTATGAGACACTACACTTAAAAATGAAGCAATAAAGACCCTGTGTAAAATACATTTTCACTTTAGTTAACCTCCAAAATGCCCCCAAAACAGAGTATCATCAGACCTGTCACTAAAGTTTCACAAAAAAACAATTATTCTTTTCTTTCTTCAACACCACTGTGCAAGGAAAATAAATTAATTTCTGTAAAATTTAATTTAAATTTGAGATTGCCTACTATTTATCAAGTAATTTAAGTTTGTCAAGAACTTATCAAGGGAAAGCTATTCTGGAGAAATTAAATCTTTAGGGGAGATCTTCATGCAGAGAACCCTATGATCATTTCCAGCTCTTGCAGGAAAATGTTCAGTTAATCTAGGTTCAGTTCACCATGGCCAGCACTGGCCTGGCTCCACTTGTCACAGAGCATTTCCCTGCTGTCAAACATGGCTGCTAGGAACAGTCAGCAAGAAGAAGAAATTATCCTGCAGGCAATTACATGTATCCTTCTAGAAGGGTTTCAAACAGGAGAGAGATTTTGACTGAGCCTATGCAGAACAAAGCACAGCTATGTAGTGATCCATGCTTCATCTGGACTGCTGCACTTGATGTTAAATGGAGATTATGGAGTTTTTTTAATGTATGCAGCCACATAAACCCATGCAAGAGATCCAGGTTATGATTTGTTGGGACTAGAATTGTAACTGCTAACCAGAAGCATTGTTTTTCCACCACGGCAGGTGACATCACCCTCCTCAGATCCATAGCAAGCATATTTTCTATTACAGCTATCTGAAACATTCACTAAAACTGGCAGAAATTTTCAAGGTTGCAGCAGCAAGTTGACAATCTGAAAGGAGATGATTTATGCTGCTAAAACATTTTAAGGAGAAAAAAATGGTATGCTAATGTTATCAGGGATAACTCTGACTTCCCCCTGGTCTCCTCGAATTTGCTCCTCATTAACCTGCCTTCACCTTTGATGTCTAGCTACCACCTCTCCCTAGGAATGAGAGCAAGAGGGAGGGAGGGAAACTGTCCCTGTTCCCTGGGCTGGCTTTCGAATGCTGCTCCCCAGTTAACCCTGCTGACCACTATTCACACTAGAACAGCAAAGTCATAAAATCGAATTTTAATAACTGCTGTAAAGTTCACCAAGGTATTGCCACTGCTGGTCCTGTACAGTGCCCTTTGTGCTGCTGAAAAATTTGTACACTGATATTGCCTAGAACTAATGCTTCTTTATTTTCAAGTACGAATGATAAATGTTCAAAAGGTATGTGGATGTGGCACTTGGGGATATGGCTTAGTGATGAACAGTGTGGTGCTGGGCTAAGGGTTGGACTCAATAATCTTCCCACTTACTTGGGATTCCTCTCATCCCTTCTCCTGCACAACAGTCTACACAACTTAAAACTTAACGCCCCACCCCAAAGCATTGTAACTACAGATTTAATTTTTTCATGTGCTGGAAGGTTTCAAACAGCAAACACAGGTCATCACCTCAGTCCCCCAGCATGGGGCCTGGGGATGTCCAGCTTCATCCCTCAGCAGGAAGGTGGCCACTCTAGACTTCCTCCTCAGCCTGACAGGGGGATCACCTATGTGAACCTCCCTCAAGACTGCACAGATCCTTCAGCCTCAGGAAGCACCAGATCTTCACAATTAAAGCAAGGAAAGCCTAATACAGAGTACAGCAGGCAAAGAGTGGTATAAAGGGAGTATCTTTTTCTATTTAATGAAAACAAATGAATTACTTCCAGTTGCATTCTCTGAAGGAAAAAGTGACCGAACAAAAGGAAATAGCCTCAAGCTGCACCAGGGGAGGTTTACATTAGATATTAGGAAAAAGTTTCTTCAGAAAAAGTATTGTCAAGCACTGGAACAGGCTTCCCGGGGAAGTGGTTGAATCACCATCACCAGAGGTATTTAAAAGATATGTAGATGTGGCACTTAGGGACATCATTCAGCGGTGGACTTGGTCATGCTGGGTTCACACTTGGAGTCAAGGATCTTAGAGGTCCTCTCCAACATAAATGGTTCTGTGATTCTGAAGTCACTGTTTCTGAGTGCATGGAAGTTGCCAGAGCTAATGTTAACTCGGTTCCAAGAGGAAAGAGCACAATTGTGACGAGCTATGGGTTGTTTTGCAGTGAGCTGGACAGCTCCACACCTTGCAGCGCACACTGTGCTCCCCACACTGTATTTGGGCCCTTGCAAGCTCAAAGCATGCTGAGCCCTGGAGCTGTCTCCTGGGATTACTGCACAGTCAGTGGCACTTACAGGCAGCATTTCTTTGGTTCCTCCTTTCCCTATTTCTTTTATAGCAGTGTACCTATTCAGGTTTCCCTCAGCTTTGCCAGCCAAGGGCTGCATCTCTGCTATCCCTCCCCGCGTCTGCCCTGCTCAGCCATGCTGTCTGCAGCAGGATAGCACACAGAATGGGCTCAATGGCACACCTCCCCTGCCACAACACCCCAGTTTTCCTGAAATGGGAAATTATCACGGAAATGCATTATTTGATTGAGGGAAAGCCTGGCAGACATATGATTTCCTTTTTTTTTTTTTTTTTTTTTTGACAGGGAGGTCCTCTTTAAGAGAGTAGACAAATCTCTCAAAGGCAACAGTGCAGCCACAAAATTTGTAAGGATCCGGGAATTTCAAGAAAAGCTTCCTGCAGTTGGGAATCACTATCCACTCACAAGCAATGCAGCCCTCCATACGAGTGCTTGTTCCTGTCATGCAAAATATTGTGCTGCAGCAGCAAAGGTGTTTTGTGCAAACCAAATCTCAAGAAGGGACAGCTAAGCTCTAGCCTGCCTGTTCTGCGTACAGAATTTACAAAATGCAGCAGTCAGCCATTTTGAGCACAGATTTGTGCCTAGGATAAAATCGTTGAAGCTGTTGAAGTCCACAGGGCAATGGGCAAAGACTGGGAGCCTGCACCTGGTTGCTTTCCTCCACCACCACTCCCACAGGATGCTGCAGGCATGCCTGGAGAGGTCTGGGCTGTGATGTCTCTGGTGTGATGAGATATGTCACCTCTCATAGATGCCCAGCAGTTTTTCATCCCCTGCTTAGACAAATGTCTGGCATCTGGATAAAAGCCAGCTGGTGTGGGTCCAACTCGGATAAACTGGAACTGTCAGCCAGCACAGGGATGCACTGGGATGAATATCCAGATGCAACATCTGTTCCCTATTGCACATCTTCCTAAATCGCCATTGATCGTCAAACATTAGGCTTCCCATTGTTCCAAGATTAACCCACTGAAAAGATGTGTTAGCAACCCTCAATGGCAGAAGGGTTTGGCTGTATGGAACGCTGCTCATCTTCCTAAGGAAAAAGGCTGACAACCCAGATGCCCTCCAACTCAGCAGAAGGGGGGGGTCAACCTTGCAAGAAATAGGTCAGTTGGGAGGATAAAACTAATACCCAAAAGGAGAATGGCTAGAAAGAATAAATGAATAGTCATCTAGCACAAAAAAAAAATAAATAAATCAAGATTTGGGAAACTAAGTTATTTGAAATTCCTAAAGAAAGGAAAAGAAGACAATTCTGCCTGCATCAGAACTAGAAACCTGCGTGCTAGACAGGAGATGTCAGAACATTTAACATAGAGGGGAAAATTTAGCTGATAATAATAAAAGTATTGGGGTAAGAAGTAAATAGATTAGATTTTAGTAATTAGATTAGTAATTAGATAGTTAAAATGCATAATGAAGACTTTTGTTGAAAAAGGAGAGTGAGTGAAAATAGGAGAGTGGATGATCCACCACTGAGAAATGCTGTTCCTAGTTTATGACTCACTGGTATACAATTTATATAGGAGAAAGTATATGGTGATGCACAGAAACCATAAACTATTAGCTATTGAGTTAAAAGGATTCAATAAAAAAATCAGTATTTGGCTAAATTAAAAATCAACAAAATCTCAATGCAGTTTTTTTGGGAAAAAGGGTCACAACTGCCACCTGTCTCACTAAGTATAATGCGGAAAAAAAAAACAAAGGCAATGAATACAATATTTCTGTTCTATAGTTGAAAAAAGATGGATGGGATGAAATATCATAACAATAACAGTGTATTTCTAATTCAACAGTAACTGAGAATGAAGTTAAAGCAAGATAAGGAGTTCAGCATTAGCAGACCTACATGACTTTGATTCAACAGCTAAGCCAAAAAGCCCTCTGGATCATTAACACTGATTTTCAGTAACATTTTATAATAATGTCCATTTTTCATTACTAAACTTTTTTTTTTTTAAAATTAAGATCAATATTTATCTACAGGCTGCTCAAATTTATATAGGATTAACTCCTTAACTTATGGAAATCAGAGGCTTGTGTTACACAAGTCATACTATAGGATCACTGCAGACACTTTTTAAGTATTTGACTGGTATACTGAAGATAATCAGAGTAAACGTTGATAAACAGGAAGATTGACTGGAATCAGGCAGCTTATTCCAGAGATACACACTGTGCACGATCCATGAAAAGAAATTAAAAGATCCACAGAGGTAACCATCACTGTTGAACTGCCCTGCTGTCAAAGCCAGCAACACATGACAGTGCCATGCAGGAATTGCCCAAGGCCCCAGAATAGATGCTGAAGAGCTGAGAAAGTCACTGAAGGTGAAGCAGGAGCCCTGATGCACTGGCCAATAGGGCAGCTGTACCATGAAGTGCCAGGGAGTGGCAGGGAGGCACATCCAGCCCCTGCTGAGAGACAGGCAGCGATGGGAGATGGTCAGAAGGAGGAGATGCCCCTTCCTGTGCCACTGAGGGTGCAGTGTTTTGGCTGGGTTGCCTCTGGCAGTGCTGATCAGCTGCAAGTCATTTGAGAGCACCGTGAAGCACCACCCTGACTTGGCGTCACCAGGACTGCAGCCATCCTTGGCAAGGCTGGAGACAGTAACCCTGCCATAGCCTTGGTCCTGAGCCCAGCCTAAAGGAGCAGGAGAGACTCTGGTGTCTCTTTCTTAAACCCAGACTAGCACTAAACAGACACCACCAGCAGCACTTATACTCTCAGACTGGCCAGAGAGGGGCCACTCTGCTACATGAGACAAGCAGATAAGATGCATGTAAATTATGAGATTTGGCCAAAACAAAGTTGGGGAGTTGTCATGGGTTTTATCATAAACCTGCAGGAAAGAAATAGGTACCTCGGTTTGGGAAAGCATGGGTTGCATGGCCAGACTGGAACACTCAAATTAGATTGGTTATTAGGAAAACTTTCTTCACAAAAAGGGTTGTAAAGCATTGGTTCAGGCTGCCCAGGGAAGCAGCTGAGTCACTATTCCTGGAGGTATTTAAAAGACATGTAGATGTAGCACTTTGGGACATGTCTTAGGTGTGCACGTGGCAATGCTGTCTTAACAGTTGGACTCAGTAATACTAAAGGTCTTTTCCAACCTAACTGATTCTATGAAGCTAACACTCTGTAAAGACACTAATCAGTAGTAGGTGCAAAGACTACCACAGATGGAATACTACAAAGCCCTTTTCTGCCCTCCCCCTCACCACCCCCCAAAACATGTATAAAATTCCAAATTAATTGTTGGAGAAATCCCATCCTCAAGCAGTTCACATTTAAGGACAGGACCTTTACAAACATAAGTCATTCCTGCACTGTCCTGGAAAGCAGCTGTGTGAAAGAGAAACCAGTGCTGTGTTTTGCTATCTATGCCATCCTTACCTCTGTATAAGCAGACACAAGGCTACCACCAGCCTGCTGTGGGACATGACTGTGTGCATAATCCTCAGGCAATACATGAATGAATTGCCAGAGTCTTTCCTTAAGAACCAGCAAACAAGAGAGGGAGAGCCATAACCACAGTCAAAAAACAAGAACAAAGGAGAGAGGCTGGAATAAGCAGGTTTTACCTCTGAAAACACATGGGAAAGGGTCCATAAAAAGCCACTGCTGTGAACAGCCAGTTCCCTGGGGAGGAGGGACAAACCATGGTTGTAGTCATTGGCAAACTGAGGTAAACACTTTCTTGTACCTTGGGAAACACAGAGCTATTCCTTTCCCTCAGCCTGCCTTAAGCATAGAAGGAGGTGGATGCCTCCTTCTGCAGCCTTCAGGAAAATGCCAGGCAATGCAGCAGCTCTATCTTCTCCTCTGCTTGGAAATGACTAACAGTTTATAGAAGAGGCTTGCACAACCCACTGTGTGAGCTGGAGTATGTTTATCTTCTACTATGAAATTAAACAGCTGCTGATACCACTGCTCTTGGAGAGGCCACTGCATAACAATTCCATGTTTTTTCTCCTTAATCTCTCAGCCATTTCAATTTCTAGCAGAATTAAGTTGCCCAACTCCAGGCACATACAACGAAGATACATGGAAAAGGCATGTACAAAACTCTCTGTGCATTAAAGCCTGATGCACAACTATTTCAGTTCCAGGAAATTTATTTCTGCAGGTGGTAGAAGTTTCCTGGTGCTCGCAGTAACAGCAGAAAGTATTTACCATACTTTTTTCCCCCTTAACTGCAAAAAATAAACAATCCATGTCACCTCCCAAGGATTCACTACCTTCTTGTCATACCTTGAAATCAATAATGAAGACCTGAAGTTTGAAACATGGGGTTTGCATCCTGGGACATGAAGTAGCGGATGAAAAGCACAAACGGGCGAGAACACAAATAGCACTGCCCACAAAGTGACTCGCCAGCATTCTGCAAACACACACAGCTGGCATGCTATGGGCAGATACACAACTGATACACGATAGCACTTTGTTTTTTAAATGAAAGATTTTCATGTGTTCTCAGTTGCGGAATACTCAACCTGACAAGCACATGCAAGCACAAAAGACTATGTGAGACAACAGAAAACAGAACAGACAAGAAAATATATCTGAAAGGTACCCAATAATAGTTTCATTTGCCTGTTTCCCAAGGAGACCTGAACCATTTTCCGTGCAGAGGCTGCTAAACAGATTGGGAAGTTAACACAGCATGGTTAGCAGTATTCCACATGAGCTGCGTAGGTACACGACAGCCTCTACTTACCAGAAGAGAAATTGCATCCACCTAATCAAACAGCTGGAATAAAACTTGGCAGTTTCAGCAGGAACAGTGATGAGATTAAGCAAGGTAAGCCATCCCTGCCTTAGTCACAGAAGCTCCAAGGACCCCTGTGCAAGTCAGGAGAGCTCCAATGAGGCCAGAGAAGGAAGCATCCATTTCAGCATCCTGCATCTAAAACCCACTCAACAACACAATGAAGTTACACTCACAGGCCATTGCACGGACCTGTATAAACGAGCAGTTCCTCTTCTTTCACAGGCTCTCTGATCAGAAAGAATACAATGGAAACGGATATTCAATACAATCATTTTAACCTTCACAATTACTACTCAACTGAATGAGCACAAACTGATCTGCAGCACATCAGAGCAATTACTTTGGCTTTCATTCTAGAGGAGTGTCATCAATTCTCATCTTCCACAAGACTGTAGAGACCAGGACACCTCTCTGAACCCCACAATTGCAGTCATCATGGCTCAGTGCCTGTGATGCAGCAGAAAAAGGGATTGAATATACTATCTCATAAAACTGAGTCTGCACCTTCTGAAAATATAAGACTTTAACAGGGATCACCAATTCTTGGCTTACAACTCCCTCCAGAAAAGTCGAGGAAGCAATAAATCTTCTCTCATGTGTGATTTTTATAGAACACGTCTGTAAAGCTGCTAACGTAAACCAGCTGTTTCATAAACTGAGATATTCCCATAATGTACTTTGATGCAATTGTCTGGTTTAGGTGGAGATACTGTACATATTCCAAAACATAAATTACATCCATTTTGCTGGAAACTTTCAAATGATTTTTCATATAAACTCCAGATTAGAGCTGGGCTGATGACAGATTTGGACACTGTAAGTAAACAAGAGAAGTTTAAAAAGGGGGAAGAGTTTGAAGTTTAAAAAAAGGGGAAGAAAACAGACAATGCTGCAAAATAACACAACAATAATACAAACAATAAATATCTTTCTAGGTCAACCTGAAATATTATTTTCAATCCAAAATGAAATGCTTCCTCTTATTTTCAAATTATTTAATCCCTAAAATCCTGCTTTCTTTACGGAAAAAAAAAATACACTAAAAAGTTCCAAAATATTTTGAAAGGAAAGAGGACGGATCTAATTTTGAAAGTGCTGAAATAAGACACTGCAGCATCTGGGGAAATCATCTTTCCTTTTCAGTCAAAACTACTGGCAATAATCATCCTTGAAAATGCACATGCTTCTGATCCCTATCTAACTCTGCTTCTCAGCAAATTTATGACTTGTCAAAAAAAAACATTTTTCCCAGCTTTATATATGAAGACGGAGGTAATTATCACTTTCTCAGCCTACATAAGAGTGAATGTGTTGCTAATCAAGCCATTGGGAATTAGAAGAGATACAAAGCAGTTTGCACAACTCTCACAATCATTCCAGTGAATTATAAATTATATTAGAACATCACTTTCATTAGTAGCAATGGAAACCTTCTCCAAAACTAAATGGAACAAAAAAATCACACATGACGTGAACTATCAGAGCAAAAGGAACAAACCACCTTTTTTTTTCCACTAAAAGACAAAAGGGCCATATCCTGCAGTCCCATTACACATCTGACAGCACAATGTCTTCACTGATGCTAACATGGTGATGTGGCAGGGTGAATGGTGGTTTAGCTTTGCCATTTTATGTCTGTTTTCAAGCAATTAGACCTCATCCATTTAAATGCCACAGTTGGCTAAGTTGGTATTTTCCAACATCTGTAGTTATACCCAGATGGCTAATTTGAAATGACTGTTACTAATACGTGCACCAGAAGCACTGCTTTCTATAAATGCTGAGTATCAGTAATGCCCAATAAAATGAGCTACAAACACTTAATGCTGCGTAAAACAGGCTGATTAATACTTTCAGAAATGGAGAGAGTATTTTACACCCAACAAGGACATTGGTTAACTCTGAAAGGTGCAAAAGTTCCTTAGAAAACGTAACTTTCACTTCTGTAAATTCATGATCACCACAACTGAAAACTATAGCCAGAATTTTTAAACTGAGAGAAAATACACTATATTTAAATAATAAATTTATAAAGCATACATATATTTGCTCTTCTTTTCACTGGTTTGAGCCCATTATAGTATTTTGACATTATTCTCATTAGGCATTAGTCATGTTCAGAAATGTACACATGGTAGGTGGTTCTGCATTAATAATGGAAAGCTCAGTGACACATTTACATACAGGATTTTAGGACTCACATGTTGACCCAGGTACAGTGGGAAAAAGTATCCTGCTGCTGTTCAGATAATAGTTAGATTGTCCTAATGGTCTTTGTTTCATCTGTTTGTGGATACTAAGAGGTCAAGGAGCAATTTTGTACCCAGGAATGCATACATTGTACTGGGGTACATGACTAAATACTACCTTTTTTTTTTTTTTTAAATTGATGCAGAACTCTCTTGATATTATTGTGCATTAATAAAATATATCATAGTCAAAATTATAGCTGTCTAATCATAACTAAACTGTCCAACACTTAGAAGAACAATGAAGTTCAAAAAGCTTCTAGAAAACTAAGTTCCCTTTTCCACTGAAATATCTCACAATCTACCAGAATCATAAAAATACATAGATAATATTTCCAAAAAAGCTACTTGAGGAATTTAATAATTCAGCATAGTACTTACACATACCAAGGGAATGAGATTTAAGCAAGCCTATGTAGTTAAGTTTTGTGTACTTAAATGCTATCCTGAGTTGGAGTGGGTGGTCTCAATTCAGTATTTAAATATTAACTGTAATGTATTACAGCAAAAATCTTGCAAAAAAAGAAATGCTATGCTTCATTATGCAAATATATATAGTCAGGAATGCCTTGCAGGGACTCTTAAATTGTCAAGGATACAACTTCCATTATACCTTATCCCAGACAGCTGAATGCTGGCAGATAAATTTCCTCACAACATTTAAGATGAAGAAAAAAACCAGCAAAATTCAAACTTTTGAGAGATATAGTTTGCATCTGCCACATTCTATAAAGACAAATGCCAGTAGAAACCACATTTGGTTTTTATTATACCACAAAACATGAAATATCAGCAATGAGATTCAAAACAGTTTGAAAGATATATTCAATGTTGATGTTGGGTACCTACACGGACACTTCATAATGGCTTTTACATCTCCAGATTCCCCTAATGTGACCCTAAAAAATCCTTGCTCAGCTCCACAAGCCTCTGAAAGCATGACACTCTCCACAGAGTGAGCAAATCACAATTTCCATGTCAAGTGAGATCCCATAATGACTGAAATGATAGTTTCCGCATCTTCTTTTTCAGAGGATAATGCAGCTGGAAGCATTTGATCATCACTCGGAAATTTCAGACACCCTCTGCCTAAATAAGTCTATCACGCCCTTGAGTTTACTCTGAGACTTATTTTTTTTTCCTGGCTGGAAATTTAATCAGTCCTTAATGGATTTTAAGAGGAACATTTGTTACTGATTGGACAAACTGCACACTAGAGGACATGTGACCCACTGTTTCGGTACCAGTTCAGAAGAAGGGCACAAATTTGATTTTACCTGCAGTCTCTTTCATGTGGAACAGTGAAATACTCCCAGAAGGAGAAGTCAAGAAGACCCTTCCCCAGGAAGACAAGTTTCTGTAAGCTGCAAGGGTACGATTTCTCCTCTGCTTTCTCTCATCTTTGTCCAAAACTTTGTCAGTACAAATTCCACCACCGTGTACCATGACAAGAGTAGATACCATTGCAGCCACTGCAGTTGTGTGACTCAGGGACTTTTTTTGTGACATGCAGGTGGAAGGTATGGGCTCGAATCCTCTACGATTAAAGAGTGGAATCTAAGTCCTCACATACTGACAAAACAGACTACGAGTTGCACACAGATTTTCAAAGAAAAGTGTGACATTCCATTCCCTGTCCCACTTACATTTGTTAACAAAGGGTATGTGTGGGCACAGACCTTCAGAAGAGGAATGCACAGAGTGTGGAGCTGGGGTGGAAAACACCATATTTCTGCAGACCCAAAAGAACCCCAACTCACTGCATTCTCGATGTTACCAACTGGCTAATTCAAACCAAATGCAAGTGGTGTGCCAGCAACACACGAGCTCTTGCTGAGTTCTTTGTCCAGCTGAGATCTCACCTTGTGCCAGTCAATTGTCCTTATACACTGAGCAGGGAACACGGGCATCTAACATGAGGTCTGTGTTTGAGTTTGGGTCAAGCATACTAGAGAAGCAACTACTTTCTCAGCATCAAAGTGCACATCTAGTCCAAAATGGCAAAACTAACATTTTCAAAGCTAATGTGGGCTTACGCCTCCGGATCTCAGTGAAAAACCCTGTTAGATTTCACCTGCCAGCTTTTCCATACTTCTTGTTAAAAGTAGTATTTATTGTTTAAGTACTTTCCCCAGCATTTATCATACTTGAGTAGTTCCTTCAGACAAAGACTTTTTAAAGAACCTGAACTTTTTCTGTTCAGAAATTTTAGATGTAGAACTGCTAAAATAAAAGTAGCTACATTTCTAAATCTTACACATGCTATGGATATCTAATATTACATTTATTAGTCAGAATTATTTTATATGCAGGGGAAAGATATTTCAAGTTATTCCCTCAAGTAAATACTTATTTTCAGAACTAGTAAATACTTAAAGGCTGCTAAAGTTAATTTATTAATTAAATATGCTACAGAACATGGAAGACGTTCCATCACTGCCGTTTTATTTAGCGCTGGAATTTCCAGAGCATTGCGCTAAAAAGACTTAGAGACAAAGCACAGGTTCATAGGCCTACTGGTCTTGCAAATAACCTTCCTCTCTGGAAGCCAGTCTTTACAGAATCATCAGGAAAATGACAAAGATTCTTACACAACTTGAAAATACGACAGGTAATGAAACCACAACAGTGTTAAAAAAGTCAGGCCAAGGTTTGTGGGGTTTTTCTGTGTGTATACTCCGAATTGTCAATCTCAAATGAAAGCAAAAAGAAATCTGAAGTGCAACATATCCTAGCCTCCTGAAGTTCTGCAGAGAAAACATAAAAATGAAATTTGAGCTCTTTTGAGAAGCTTTTGAAAACCTGAATTCATAAAACTTACAGTAAAGATCCTCCTATTTGTTTCAAAAGGAATTTACTTCAAAAAAGTAGGAAAATCTAAAAAAACCCAGAGTATTTGCAAGTTGAAGGATGACTTGCAGAAGACCCTATGGCAAACTAAATTTTTGTGCTAAATCTTGCTATCATCTATATGCATGAGAATGTTCTCTGTTGTAGGAGCCTGAGGATGCCATAGCACCTGAGCTATTGCAGTCAGACTGGATATACACACTTAGGTGTGGGAAGGGGATTTTTGAGGGCTGAAAAATAAGGCACTTGCCATATGTCAAATGTTGGTCTAATGCTTAGCACGTGCTTCTGCAACAGCAACTCAGAGTATAATGGGTGCCAAAAATATGTTTTTCATGGTTCTTTCACTGTAGTTTGATTCTCTTGGGACTGATTTTGCTTTTAACAAGCTTTGTATCTCCCAGAATGTGCAGAAAGAGAAAGCAGTATGTATATGCACACCATATGTGTTTTTGTGTGTGTGTGTGTGTATAAGTGTACTTCCATTCAAATGTCTCACCTACTAATACATGCTCAGTGTCTTAATACCTGCATAAATGTGGTACACATTTTTTTAACAAATACAAAAGGCGGTCAGAGCAATGTGTAAGCATAATGCTGCAAAGCCACCAAAAAGACAAAAGCAGAATGCATAATGAAATGAAGTGCTGTTTTTCCTGCCAGTAATTACATTTGCATAAGAGCAACTCCAACCACTATCATTTATCATTTCTGGGGATGGAAATCTACAGTTGTATGTTACATATTCCATCCAATTAAGAGCCCCACTGCACCATTAGAAATGTTTGTTTTAGTATATTACAATATCCTTGAAAAGACTTCAAGAAATATGAAAAACATACAGCTCTATCTCTTGCAGTACTTCATAATTTACCAAGCACTGTAAGGTTGAAAGGCAGTAACAATGCAATTGGCTGCCAGCCTAATCTCCCTAACGACCTGCATTTCACAGTTGTTAACATAGTTATCAGAGTTGCACTATCACCAAAATTCTGATGAAACGAAGTGAGAACAATGGCAAAATGTTTCTCAATAGTAATTTTAATGTGATTTTTTTCCAATGAGCTCTACTATTTCTATTAAGATGCAAGCTGCAGCAGTATTTTCACTAGGGTGCATTTTTTCAAATACTTATGCAGATGCTTGGAGAATCAAACCCTACAAGACTAATTGATGTGCACAAAAACCAGATGAAATTATTCATATCTAAGTAACTTTTCAAAGAACACATGCAAACATACTAGATGGCTCATGCTAATACACAGAAGATAATTAAAACACAGACTTATGAAGGAAAACTCATTAAGAACCAACTATAAAACAGAATGTGATCTTGTTTGAACTCTTTCATCTCAATCTTTGAAAATTTTCCTCATCCTGATGAATTTTGCTTCTTTATAAGGCTGGGACTAATTTAACCCCCAAAGTAAATTTCACCTGGATGTCTTATATATGGCATTCCTCCATCTGTGGTGTAGTAAAAATCCCTGTACTAAAAATTGTTAGCAAGTAAAATGTCACAATTTTGGACTTTATTTGGTTTAATAACTTCCTTCAAAATGAGTGTGATACTTAATCTGTACCCAAGCACTACTTCTGCACATACAGAATCAACGAGTATTTCTAATTTTTAAAGTCCTTGCAAATTTATGAGTCACAGAAATACAAAAGGTCTTCCAGTGTCAACTCCTATGTTAAGCTCCAGGCTGGTAGAAAAACTGGGCCACTTAAGAGTTCACCTACAACACTGTTCACTCAGAAGTTAAAGCTGAGCAGGGCATAAAACAAGTTTTTCAAGGTTCCTTCACAGCTTTTGGGATTCATTTTGCCTTTAGCAAGTTTTATAGCCCTCATGATGCTCAGAAACACACAACAGTGCCTTTCACTGAAACCTGTATCAAAATACACCTGCATCCAGCTTAATATTTCTCCTTCACCCTTGACACCTACACCAGGCAATTGTGGGAGGTCATGAAAAACTCTCATAGACATGGTGTTTTCTGGAACTCTGACTTGCCAGTCATCTTTCAACCAAAATTCTTCTATGATTCTCTCTTCACCTCACTTCCTGTTTTTAAGGTAACAACAGAAAGGTCACTTTAACCTCCAAATAAAATACAAAAGCATGCATTAACATGACGTGCTTCCCACTTTTCAGATTCTATTAAAATACGGTTGATGTTTGCCACTGTGTATAATTCCTCGCAGAATCCTATTTTTCAACACTGAAAACCAAAATTATTTTAGTGAATAACTGGTGATTAATCATGATCAACTGTGATACCTAGTTTAATTTTGATTAGTTAATAATGTGCCGCTGAAGAAAGTGTAATAAGCATATCTAACATCCACAATTTTTTTTCACTGAGAAAGTAGTAGCCTTAAAATACTGAACTATTGATTCTTTTTGCAAAGTTATTTACAAAGCTACATGAAATACAGATATATTTGGCATTATTTTTCAATTGCTTTCATTTATTGCTACTTCTGTGAGTCCTAGCAGTTACCAGTACTACATTTAAGTGTTTCAATTGAGAAGATGCATCTTCGGGAAGAACTCATCATACCTGTTTTCCCTCTATATATAATAGATCAGACCTTATCAAAAAGCTGAGCTTACTTCAAAACTGGGGAAAAATAAAGAGCTTTGTACCTTGGAAGAAGGAGCTTGCTGCACATTCTTAATACATTTCAGAAAAAAAAGACAAATGGACAAACTGAGAGAAGCCATCATTGCACTGCAACAAAGTGACAGGCACAAAAGGAAGAGAGAACAGCAGCGTAACTCTGCTCTGTTCAGCTGGTACAGCTGCCTATGTATACTTACAGCAACAGGAAAACTACTAACATGGTGTCATTTAATGCAGTGTATCTTTCCTATCTTCCTAGTTTCCAGTTATATCTCTTTTCATATCTGTCCTTAACAAAATTATTAAGGCAATTTTTTAGTCGTCACCACTATTCTTTTAACTCTTGGCTTAAGTATGCTACATAATTCACAATGTTAGGATGTGGTAGGAACCATACACTGAGCAAAGAGTTAGGAGTCAGCAAATAAATGAAAAATACAGTATAAACGTTTGGGGTGACACAAGGAAAACTGCATATATCCCCCAGGAAAGTAAAGCTATTATCAATTACTTGATTATTTAATAGAATTGTTCACTTACATCACAATTTGACCAAAAGCACTGGAAGTTCATACCAGCACTTAACGATGCATTTAGAAAAATAATATTGCATTAATAGTTTGAAATGTTGAATTTTTTAATATACTTAAATGACTTTGGGTCTACCTTCTGCCTGGGAAAAGATGTTAACTGGATATGCCGTTCTCCTGAATTACATATGCCTCCATAGAACTTCAAAACTTCTATACATTACATGAATTATTTAACATACATGTGAAAATGACATTATTTTCTACAGGGTGAAATATTGTAGGACTATTTTCAACTGCAACAAGACTTTAATTCCTGAAACATTTATCTTTCACAAATATCTAGTGCAAAGCAACTAAGATATTTAGTGAAAAGATGCAACTTGATGAAGGTCAAAACCAAATTCAATGGCAAAGATGTATTTCTATAGAGACATGATTCCTAGTAGTTAAACGAAAAAATAAGTCTGGAGAAACCGGTCTCTTCCCAACTAACATCTGTCACTCAGAGTCCCTCTCCTTACAGCTTCTTCTGGAAAGTTCACTTGCTTTCTTATACTTCAATGTCAGGACCCAGTGTCAAGGTCAGGGATTATGTACCTTTCCTTGGCTCCAAAAATCTTAAGAAAGAAGTGTGGCCAGGCAATATGAAACTCTGCTCATTCCCATCAAATTCATCCTCACAGTGATTGGTTCCTATGATGGTGTAAATCCAGAAAGTCCCATGAGAAGCAGAGGAGAATTAAAGCACAGAAGCCTCACACTCATATCCTGAGGGGAAATCATGGCACCCTGGCTCAAAATCAAACTACCACAAAGCAGAATAATATTTCTACCCTTACCTTTTTAAAGCTCTAAGAAAAAAAAAATTATAAGGACAAGAATCAAAGTATTTTTACCACATCCTGCCCTACGCTTGGGTTGTATTGCTATCTTTGTCTAATATTCCTAGAGAGACAGTGAAAAGAGACTGGGAACTCAGAGCCCATGGAAACTGCTCAGTATGAAGAGGAGACCTGGCTGGACCACAGCTGTTAATCATGTTTTCCTTGTATTTTGTCCAAGATACAGGGTTTCACAGTTCGCATACGCAAATAGGAGCCACTGCTGCTCCTGAAGTCAGGGTTGTTTTGAGAAAGAAGAAAATAACTACTGACCCAGATCAATGGAAGTGGCGGGTCTTTGTCTCTTCTCCCAAGTAACAAGATAGAACAAGAAGAAATGGCCTCAACTTGCTCCAAGGGAGGTTTAGACGGGATATTAGGAAAACTTTTTTCACTGAAAGGTTTGTCAAGCATTGAAACAGGTTGCCCAGGAAAATGGTTGAGTCACCATCTCAAGAGATATTTAAAAGATGTGTAAATGTGGCACTTTGGGAGACAGTTCAGGGGTGGACTTGGCAGTGCTGGGTTATCAGTTGGACCCAATGACTTTACAGGGCTTTTCCCACCTACATGATTCTATGAGTCTACCAGACAATATTACAGAAATCGTTTCAGACATATTTGGTCCATGGTTTTCTTCACATTTCTGGACTATCAACTTTCAGTCACCCACTCAGACATATGTCTCAGGAAAACAATTTTGCTTAAACTCCCAGCATTTGGATTCTCGTATCAAATCAGCTCCCCTGACATAGTTTTCCTTCTGTTGAAGAAGCTCAAATGTTTATTTCTTCTGGTTTTATGGCATACTTGAGCATCTCATGAAAAGGACTAATACAAGGATATTACACCCACATCCTTAGCTAATTTTTCCAATGCTGCAAGGACTGTTTCTTCACTGTATTTTCCAGCTAGTTCTGGTACCTCTGCAGTTTAAGGAAAAATTTTTTTTTAGTCTTTCTGCACCAAGACTCTCTCTTCCGACAGATACTTCATTCTCACAAATGGTGTGGGAATACACTTTATTCTCACAAATATCTCATTGCTTGGCCTGTCACTCCACCCCAACTTTCCCGTTATGATTATCAGTGATTATTTGCACCAGCATATATACTTGCCAATCGGTCATGTCAACACAAGCCATCCAATCCCAAGTTTCCACACCCAGCTACAGGTTCCTGAGTGTTGCATGGGACACTGCTTCTCAGCTTTCATTCTCCTCAGATCTACTTCTGAGTCTCACTGGCCAGGGTCAGCACTGGGGTGGCAAAGCAGGGCCAGCTGACCTTGTCTGTTCTATTTAACCCTTTCTTTAACATGGCAGCTTTGGCAAAGAATGCTATAGACATAAAAGTGTTTAGAGTCATGTAAGAGGTAGCTAAATTTGAAAACCAAACGAAGGAAAACAACTACTGACCATGTAAGTATTGATTTACTTTGGGCTTTATTGTCCTTTTCACATGGACTACTGTTTTTGCATGAAAACCAATAATGTTTAAATCATGGGGATTTCTAGTATAAGATACTATTCCATGGTCAACAGACAAATTTAACAGGGCTCTGATTTCATCTATGGGTCCCTTGCTAATAACATCCCAGGGGAAAACTAAAATCCTGAAACAAACTTAGGATTCTCCACCATGAAAACAAACAGCACCTACAGTCAGTAGTTACATCTGTCTAAGACAGCAAAACAAATCTAGGAGAGATGACCAATCTGTCTGGGCATGCTCCTATCTACATAAAACCATCACAAGAAGGATAGCCGCCACAGCACAGGCACCACCTATGTTGGCCCACTGATGAAAGTGAGGACACTCCAGTGGCTTCCCAGGAGTGCTCTCCATCTGTGCAGAGGAGAGGCAGTACAAAGAGCTTATTCCCAAGCCTGTGACTCCCATCTCATTACATTGTGCTCTGTAATTTCCTCCCAAAAGCAGTGGTTCAGAGTAGCCAGCAGCACTGACACTAGCACAGTCATGCTGCTTATGAAATACAAAGCATCTACAGCTATCTCATATGTAATACAACCATCATATACATATATATGTGTGTGTCTATCTAGCATTTGAAAAGCTTCACAATCAGACCCTTGCCAGCCTTTCCATACTAAAAGGATTCAGCATATGTTCTCTTTTTTCTTGTATCTGATACCTGGGGCTAGAGTGCAGCATGGATTCAGACTTCCAGCATTTGCACCTACAATTTTGGTCCTCCAAACCTTGTTTGGAAAGCTACACAGAATGCTTTCAAAAACAAATCTGAATCATTAAGATCAGAAACAGAGAAACAGATTTGGATGTGCCCATTGGCACAGACACCACAAAAGGAGCAGCTGAAGAGGAGACCAAGAACAAAACCTTAATGTAGTTCACGATTCACGGAGGTGGTATTAGATGAGCAAATGGTTCTGCAATATGCCGAATCCATTAGCAACTTCAAATCAGACCGACAGTCCCCACAGATTCATGTCACAAAACCTACATTTACAGGAAGACTATTCCCCTTTGCAGGAAAGGCTTACCAAGAATAAAACCCCTTGTAATGAAAACCAGCAGATAGAATAAATTACCATAAATTCTTTGTATTTCAGTTGCTCGGATAATAACGTATGAGACTGCGCGCCACACAAGAACGTTCCTGGATATCCCGATGACACCCTGATTGCAAACAAGGATGAAGGAGCTTTAATGCCACCACGTTTTCTCTCCTTCACTTACAAAATCCATGGTTGCTGTTCTTCCTATTTAAGACAAAGTTGATCTTGACATAGGTTAGATTTTGTTTATCTTAATAGTTAATTAAATTTAAAAAAACCTTAACAGTGCATACATGTCTCCCCCTCCACATTTGCAGGAAAAGACGAGATCCATTTCATAAAATGTGTAGCAGGTATGTTTTCCAGAAAATTCTCATAAGGAAGGAGTATTGGCTATAATTTTTAAGTCTTTATGATGTTTATGGAGTAAGTACAATTTCATTCATCTTTTGCTATGTGCTGTAAAGCTACTATGTTTTACCTATTCTATATTTATCATCCAAATTTGAAGAATAGTGGTTGTGTCTTTGCTTTCATAACTCACAAAGAATTACAGATTTGGGACTGATTATTCAAATGTCCTGCAACACTCTTCCTTATATTACAGGGGTTTTTTAAACTATGGGTTAATCTATGTATTTAAAGTTAATCTTTACAGAGGGCTCAATTTTCAATCTTTTTGCAGACAGATATTCAAGAATACCAGTGTGACTGGTTGCAGAGAACATGACTGTAGTAGGTTTATCTCACTCTTCTAAGGAAATTAAAATTTAGAATTATTCCTTCCTACATTGTGCAAATCTTTTATCGTAAGTATTTGGTATTTGAACAATTGCATTAGCTATAACCTCAGCAGTAAGATAGCTTCTGTATGTATGTGTCCATATATGTATATATAGACACATGTATATTTACATAAACACATATATCCTTCCTTTTTTATGGTTTTAAGATGCTTTAATATTTTCCAGAACAGTGAAAATTAAGTGCTGAACTTAAGTTTGCTTTTCTTGATTTCACTCACAGACCTCTTGAAAGTAGTGTATGGACTGTGAATAGTCACTCATCAAATTTTTCTGCTATCATTACCTGTTACATCATTACCTTTTGTTGGATTAAACACAGATTTTTCTTATTTTTAAATTGTTCATGATAATTTTGCAAGAGTCACTTGGTGTGTAATCTTCGACTTTGTAATCAACACTTAACAGTCCTAAAGTTTGTTTCTGTACAGTAATTGCCTACTGCATTCTTCTGCTATTCACCATAATTTTTGACATCTTCAAGTATTCCTCTGCCTTCATCTGTTAAGGCACAGGCTTCAGATATCACTGCATTTGATGTCTCAATGATACACGACACATTAGATAGATAATTTTTTTCTCGGATAAGAATTATTTTAGTTCAACTTACTGGTTTTCGTCTTTTTTCAAATTCAGTCACAATGAACCTCAAATGTTAACACAGTAAGAGCAACAATATTAAGTCATATTCTGATTCTCAAACTTGGGCTTATAATGACATCTCAATCAAGAAAATGTCTGAAAACATAGTTACCAATCAGCTTAAGAAAATAAGTAGAAAACTGTACCAATAAAGAGGACCTGAAAATTCGTTCAGCTTATGATAAATGCCTCAAACGCCTGAAAACACAAAGTTTCAAACAGGTTACTGAGCCCCCTCTCTTTTGGTATGCATATACAAAAACATCACCATGGGACAGACTGGGGAACTAATGAGGAACAATCATAAATACAAGGCAGCTTCACTCTTTCCAACATCATCCCTCTGCTACTTCCTTTGCATGGTAGCACGGAGAGTAGAATTTGCTGTGAAGAGATCACAGGAAATGTCACTTACTTCACTACTCTAATTATGATTAAATAGCAGAGGGGGAGCTCATTACAGTAATTTTTTGGCTCCTGAGTAATTCCTGAGCAATACCTAAAGGAGAGAAACTTCTCATGCAGTGAATGAGCATATGAGTGGATGTATGGTGGTGCTGAGTACTACCTTCAGTGGGACAATACAGTGGAAGTGTTAACTTTGATCCTAATTTCTTCTAAGACAGCCATCCATAGCATTTTATCTGTGTCAAAACCATACAAGTTTTAAATTGCAACAAGCAGAAAACCACACACAAACAGATCAGATTTTTGATTTGTAATGGGTATTTAGCCATCAGGCTCCAAACTTTCACTAAACATAGAATCAGCAAAAGCAAAAGATCTCCATGAGCTAATACATTTTTCCTTTTTACATGCTTGTATTTTATGTACTTATTTATTTTCAATATAGCCAACCATAAAATCCTCTACTCAAGATGCCATCAAAGTAGTTTCAAAGTTTCCTATAGACACTTGGTATTCCACAGATGTATTTCAATAATCTGGGTTTTTTTGCTACTCAAGGAATCACTTAAACCCTGAAAAACTGGAAAATTGCCTCAGCATGTTGACCTGGAGTTCTCAAACTTCACTGCATGTACAGACACGATGAGCAAACTCCTTCAAAACGGTACATAGTCCACGTAGCTAATGCCCATTCAAGAAGGTCCAACCTCCCCTACTGTCCAATGGCAGACATCAGGAAAAGGTTTGGAAGTCTCTTGCCTGTTCCATCAGGGAACCATGAAAAAGAAATATCCTGGATTCACTACTGCCTTTGTGATCTCTACCCAGCTACCCATTTGCAAAAGTATCAGCACTTCTTTTGAGTCAGGTAAAAAAAAAAAAAAAAAAGAATCACCACCAAACCACACAGCAGACTGTAGCAACACAGCAGGTATGAAATATGCATTGAAAGTCAAACTCACTTGTTGGGAGCTGTTAACAACATTTGACTTTCGGCTACAATGAGATCTGAAATCTCGAAGACAGCGCAATGCTCAGTACTGGGCAAACCACATCCCAGCCCAACCACTGCAAGCTCTCAGTCTGGGTAAATTGTGAGGATGTGAATCCCATCAAAAATAAAGGCAGAGTTTATACTCACATCTGTAGGGGCAAAGTGAAAACTGGATGAAGGTTTTCTGTTACACTGGACAAAGGAGATCTCCACACTGTGCTACTGCCACAGATGCAACAAAAGAGAAGTCAGTCTTACTCCCTGGGGCTAAAGGTACTGCCTCAGTGCAGCTGCCAGCCAGCACAGAGCAGCTGCTGTTCAACATTACACAGCATATGCACATAAGAAGTGGCTCCCAGACTTGTGTTCGGAGGAACTGCTGCTGCTGCTGGTTTGGTGGCCTTGCCTGAGCCATCCCGACAAGGTCCATAACTGCAGCACTGAACAGGAAACTCTGTTCTTCTAAAAGGGAGCTCAAACACTTCCTAAGGCATAACCTACCTCCCACTGGTTCCTGCCAGCATTTGGAAGGGCTCCTGCTGCCTTGGAAGCTCCATAACATTGAGTAAAAGTGGCTGTTGGGCACATTTACTACTGTGTTACACAGCTCCAGAGTGAAAACACAGAGAGACAAGATGTAACCAGACAATCTTCTGGACTAATGAACTTCCTACAGAATTCCTTCACCAACACTGCACTTCTCTGCCTTGTTTTTTTTAAAGTATTAAAACTAAGCCTAAAACATGAAACAACAATTGTGGTAAATTTATGCTCAGGTTTAGCACCATGGAGTCCTGACCCACAGGTAATGTAACAATTTATACAGAAATGTATGTACATAAGCATGCCACTAAAGGAAAAAATACATAAACCTGGTCACTGGAGAGCTTAAAATACCCAAAGGTGCCCTTCCTTTGACCGCTGGGGAGAAGGCAATGATATATCAACCTAAGCCTCATAACATGGTAGAAAATTTCATCTTTGTTATTCATCACTGGCTTATGATACAGATGAGAACATGCCTACAGTACCTTTGCAAAGCTGCACTGGTCTCTGAGAGGTCACAGCACGTGCTGGATGTCCAGAAAAAAACCCAACAAAACTAAATTCCAGACAGAATTTCTTCTGCCAGACAGAGCTGTCAAATTCTAGATCATTAAAAGTATAAATGTTTCCTTGAGAGCACTGTGGATTTAAACTGTACTTTATTGGTGACATTTACCAATGGACTATGGTAATGCAGTCACTGGAATAGCTGGTATTTCTTTGCTTAACATCTTTCTCTATTCACTGTTGAGAAGTTAAGGCAGAATAAGCCTGTTAGACGAGACACTATTTCCAATAACATGTTTTCCCCACAAAAAAACCCCTATGTCTAGTATTTGTCTTTTCGTAATCAATCCAATCTGGAGCAATTTTTCTGCCCCAATACACTTTCAGGGAAGTCTCTTTTTCTTCTAAAAACGTCACTCCCAACAGCATTAATAAAAACTTCAGATGAGCAGTTCAAGGGATAAGATAGAGAGGCTGCAGTGGAGACTTACATAATACTTTCCCTTTTTTTTTTAATAACAACTTTCTGGGATGAAGCTTTCTTTTAACTTTGGCCCAGGGCTGAATATGTCGAGATGGCATCTTAAAAGGTTCCTAAATATTAGAGGAGTGATACTTTAAAGCAAACGCCCAAAAGAAGAATGGAGGCAAAAAGGATGAGCATCTTTAAAATTTCATATCCTTACAAGATGCCAACAGAATTGTGGCTTGTGTCAGAAATTTGTGGCCAGCAGGACTAGGACAGTGATCATCCCTGTGTACTTGGTGCTGTACTTGGTGAGGCTGCACCTCAAATCCTGTGTTCAGTTTTGGGCCCCTCACAAGACAGACCTCGAGGTGCTGGAGAGGGTTGAGAGAAGGCAACGAAGCTGGTGAAGGGTCTGGAACACAAGTCGAATGAGCAGTGGCTCAAGGAGCTGGGGTTGTTTAGCCTGGAGAAAAGAAGGCTCGAGGAAGACCTTATCACTTTCTACAATTACCTGAAAGTAGACAGGTTGGTCTCTTACCGCAGGTAACAAGCGATAGGAGAAGAGGATTTGACAATCCTCAAATTGTGCCAGGGGAGGTTCAGATTGGGTATTAGGAAAAATTTCTTCACAGAAAGGGTTGCCAAGCATCGGAACAGACTACCCAGGGAAGTGGTGGAGTCACCATCCCTCAAGGTATTTAAAAGATGTGTAGATGTGTCACTTAGGGACACGTTTTAATGGTGGACTTGGCAATGCTGGGTTAATGGTTGGACTCGATGATCTTAACGAGTTCTTTTCCAACCTAAATGATTCTAAATGATTCTAAGAGTGGGGAAGTGACACAGTGGTTGTGGTAACACTGTGGTAAATCAGTCTGATGATGCAGAAGGTTTCATTAATTTATATTACTAATAAATTTATAAATTTTTAATATAAACTTTTCCCCTTGAACAAAAAAAAAAAGTAGTTCTGAACCAGTTTCTTTTTGCTTGTAAATTGTCAAACTTGGCCCTTTGGGACAGCTTCCAACCAGGGCAGTCCTTCCTGCATGCCTCACTGAGCAGCCACCTCCTCAGGCCAGCAGATCTCCTGTGGGGAATGCAGGTAGGGCAGCAGAAATGAGTTTCCCTTTTGTTCATTTACTGGCAGCTGTTTGGAGAGGTGCTGTAAGAGAGAGACTTGCCTGCTTAAACACCACATCTACAGCAAGTAGTGTTTCCCATGGCAGAAACACATCTGCAGCACCACAGCGGCAAAGAATGAAATGCAGATGGGGCACTACTCAGCAGTCATGCTGGGAAACAGATTAAGTGGCAAAAATGCAGAAATCTGCCTAAAAATGCAGGTAGGCTTTCACTCCTATTGCACAGCATATCTCAAGATTTAGCAGATCCCCTAAGGAAGTATGCATAAAGCACATGAGAGCATGACTCCATTCTTCACCTGAGTAACCATAGCTCATTTCCACCTGGAGCCTTACCCTGCAATACATTCCTAAAACACCTATGTAAGTACTACTATGTAATTGTAGACTTTATATGGGACAAAAAATTTTTGTTAAATGACCATTTTTAGCTCCTACTGTTTAACTCTGGGCAGCTTGGGTTTCTCCTCACATCGTGTGTCCCTTTTCAGTGCAAGCCACATCTGCTTCACCTCCAGCTTCTCTCACATCCCCCTCATTGCTCATTTCCCTTTTGCCCATTGTCCTCTTTCCCATTTGCTCTGCAGAGCTCGCAGCAGTGCTGATCTCCTGCTGCCACTGCTCATTCCCCCAGCTCTCCTTCACCCGCTACTACAGCACCCCAGAGCACTGGGGAACATGGGCACCACCAGCTCACTGCAAAGGCCTGCAGTGCATACCATCTCTTCTCTCCTACCCCATGCCACCCTTGTCCTTTCCATGCTTCCTCAGGCTTCACCTCCATTCATGTAATTCTGTGGAATTAAGATGCTTCAAAGTAACCAAAACTTCCATGGGCACCAGATAGGCACAGGCAGAGAGCAAATTTGGTTGCAAAGAAAAATTCAGCATTGTCATGAGAAACCAAGGATGGGCACAGGGTTTTGTGTCAGCACTGTCATGAGAAACCAAGGATGGGCACGGGGTTTTGTGGACTGGCAAAATTTGCAGTGTCTGTCCCACTGCTTCTGCCCAGCACTTGGCTCCAGCCTGCCTCACACCTTCTGTGCCACTCTGGGATGCTCACCCAGACTGGATTACTGGAGTATTTTTGAATCTCTGTCCTCTGATGTCTGCTAAAGGTATTTGAAGCAGCAATGACACTGAAGATAAACTCGTGAAACATTTGCAATGCACTTCTATCCTGCAGCAATGCTGATACTTGGAAGGATGTTTGTGCAACACCCTACCTGTGAGCAACTCTGGAGTTTCATTATTTACAGCTCAAATGTCTTGCTTGCGTTCATATTAAAACTGGCATCACTTATCAATAAACTACTTTTCTAAAATATCTTCAATATTCAGAGAGCCTACAAATCGACACATAATAGCCTCTTCTTTTTTAATATATTTTCCTTAGAACACTTTCAAGAGGAGAGAAGCATATCTATTCCCATCAGGTCCCTAGGGACAAAGCACAAAGTCACAACCCCTTGCTGAATTCTTGTGTAAGAAGTTCAGCGGGAATCAGCCAACAATGTCTGCAAATCTGTATGTGTTGGGACTTCCTACATGTGCTACGCTTCCTACATTTTATACATGTAACTGATATCAGAGCTGCCATATCAGCTATCAGCTACTAATATCTGATAGATAAGGGATAGCTAATGGCCACTTACTATCTCTTGATATGACTGCAGCTTTCTCTTCACACCTTACAGGCGCCTGCATGTAACTATATCTGTTTACCTAAAGCAAAGATAAGTTCTCTGCAGAACTCCACTCTTACACACATTCTCAGACCATGAGGGCTGCAGCAGTGCTCCTAGTTTAAGTAGTACATGCTTCATTTGGAAAGTGTTTTTATGTCTCACTTTTCTGTCAAAGCTTCACACAGATTGGTTAGAATGCTGCTGTACTTTAGATCATCCTGAATAATTAATAAAGAGTTTGCCAGTTCTTGAATATATTAGCGGTGAAGAAATATTGCGTGAACTTGTGAACTGTGATCAGCTTGCTGCAGAACAGAAAATCCTTTCTCCTCCTTTCATTATTTCTTACAACATTAAGTTCAAAGAATTCTTTTGAATAAAAAGACAATATTGCAAACTAATAATGCTCATTAAATAAGTCTGCCTCTTTTGTTCTACATATACTCAGAGCTGGAAAGCCTAAGGAGCAATTACAGAAGGAACATCTTAACAAAAATTCATCTCTCTCCCTTTCCTCCAGCAATCATAATTCGGGCATTTACAATTTCAAAGCAACCTTAAAACAATCCTGGCCAAAGGCATTCTAAAGTGCAAATAAAAAAGTCAGCACTGGTGAAAAATCTAGAAAGTAAAAAGCCATGCGGTGTGTTCTCTGCTCTCTCATAGTCTTTGCTAACTTCAGCAACTGCTCCTAACCAGTGATGAACAAACGGCAATAGGGAGGCCAGGGCTGTCCTTACTCTTTTCCTTCATTTTCTTACCTGACAAACAGTCTCTCAACAAAATATTTTTTTTAAAAACAAAACAAAAAAATCCAAGTACTGAGGCATGTTTGTTGTTGTTTGCTCATTCTTTAATGATATTTACTACATTACAAGCACTAAGATCAATGTCAAAACTTCCCTTGCTGACAGATGCCCTGAGGACTCTCTCCTCTTTTCCCCTGAAGTACACTCCAATGGCAGAGGAAGGACTGCAATGCTGAAGGTGGTCCTCAAGTTCCAATATGCTAGCGGAAAAGAAAGTTTCCAGATTTGGCTTCTGCTCTTTATTCTTTCACTGCAGTTTGTTTACTAAGTCAGAAGAAACACAGAAGTCACTTTCAGAAATATAATGCAAAAAGCTTAGAGATGCGAACATCTTGGATAAACAGGTGTTGAGTATGAAAAACCTCAAAGCGTATTTCCAAAACCCCAGCTGAATGCACAAAGCCAACAAATCCATACTGACTGCCTATTTATAGAATTTACCAGGCACTTAAAGAGTTTTATGAATATTCAGAACTAATTTTAGAAAGACAAGGAACCAACCTGTGTTTAAAGGTCCTTACAGATACTGTTACTTGTGACTTTAACTTCATTCAAAACAAGCTCTTGCCTCAGTTCTAGTACTGTAAACTTGTATTTTTATAAACAACTTACTGGCAAAAAGAGACCACATAATTAGAATTACTATCCAAATAATATACCAGTTGGTTACTTGCTCTCACAACCAGGAAGGATTCTCTGGAACACTGGCAAGTTAGTAATAGGATACTCTACAGCTTCAGTGTCAAGTCCTTAGCACAATTTTAATTTCATGTTTAAAAAAAAAAAAACAAAAAACTCTGGGTTTATGTTGTAGTTGCTTGTGCACAAAGAAAAGTATAACCTACATGCAGCTACATTCAGAATTCATCCTTTGATGCTTTAGGCCCCTAACCAGTTTTTAGATAACTGATCATCTTGTAAAATGGAGTGCACCATTCTGCCTTTAAAGCTTGCTTTATCTCACTGTATTGGAAACATACTGGGAGCATAAAAATATATGTCTGCAGAAAGGATCTGTATGCGCAGCAGGTGATAAATTATCCTGAAGATATGCTATAAAGCTTTGATGGGTGAAAGGCATACCACTCAGCTCCTCATGCTCTGCCCTGTGTAACTACAGTTGACATCTTTATCAGAGTGCTCCTATTCTGTTTCCATTATAATAAAATCCAGACTAACTTCACTGATCTGCGTATTTTAAAATATGCACTCCTGTCTCTAACAAAGAGCCCCGTTTCTGTAAGTAACTTTATACTACAGACACAGCTTTCTAAAAGTCCTATTCTTCAGGTTAATAAAGGAAAAAAACCAAACATGTCCATACATAAATTAACCACAGTCAAGGCTTTGCAATGCAGTCTTTGAAAGGCAATTCTTAAACTATAAAGTGGTTAATTTAGCTGTAATCCTGACCAGCTTACACATTTCAGCAACCTTTCACTATTGTATACTACATATATATATTGTTCACTGAGGTACTTAACACAATATTTGCAAATTGTACAATTTTTATTTAGCATGTATATGCAATGTGATTAACACTGGCTCTTTGGTATGCACAGCACACTGCTCAGTGTCCAAGGTCTTACAGGAATAAACTGGGGGGGGGAAAAACACCTAGTATTTCACCACTGCAAAATAAAATCATCCTACAATACAAGCAGCTGTATGAAGAGCAGATTTGTGGTTGCTCTTACAACTTCAAACGTGGCCTTTCTACATTCAGTTGGTCCAAATATAAGTATCCATTCTCTCTAAGCCTAGTACTTCTCATGATGTTAAGTATAAAAACAGCTACTACTTCAGGCTCTTGATTAAGCTTTTGACTTACTTTGTTCTTTTGGGATAGAAAATAAATAAAAAATTAATATATAAAAATTAAAAAATCCTCGGTGCAATTTTTAGAAGCTAATATACCTTTTCTCTTTTCAGAACCGCTTAACTACTGTCAACATTGCTTAAAATATATATAATACACGTATATATGCAAACACATATAGATTATCACAACTAAAAAGAGACTGAGCCAGCAGTATTTCAGCTCAAAGGTAAAAGCATGAGAGATTTATTCATGAAAGAAATAGGGTAGCTACAGCATAAACTCCCATCTACCATAAACATTTTAACAGCTATTAAAAAAATGTGTAACTGAAAAATAGCATAGGAACAGCATGTTGGTGTAGAAACAACACACTGGTGTAGAAAACAGGTATTTTTTTTGTTCTTAACTAGATAGACTAGATCTACATTCAAGCCATGTCTCAGCACTTATGAGAAAACAATCTCACACAGCATCGTTCTTGCAAATTGCATCATCAAATAACATAATACTTTCTTCTATGGTTGCTTGTTAATGAACACAAATACAAAGCTTCGCCCAAGCTTGGTGACATGCCGAATTCATTACTGAAAATGTACTGACCTCCAAAATAAAGACTCACAAAACAAAAAATGCAATACACATTAAGGGAACTAATCTCATAGTATTTTAAATTTCTTGCATGAGTAATTATTGTGCACTTCTTGTTTGCCACATATTTTGCCTTAAGAGGGAGTGGTTGATACAGTGGAAATACAGAAGAAGGTTTGGTGCACAGCAGCCTCAGCAGACACACTGGCCGTGGTACTCAGAGAGGCAATACAGCATGGAAGGAGTGCAGGGGCAGCAGTGAAGGAGGACTGAGAGGCAGGGAGGTTGGACTAGAGATATTTTAAGGCCCCTTCCAAACCAAACCATTTTGTGATTCTACAGTTGTGCTTGTCTCCTATGAATAGCTTAAGTTTAAGGGCAGAGGACAGAGAAGGAGACTAATGTTCCCATCTGAAGATGACCTCGGAGGTGAGGACAAGAGAGGTAAGGGTTATCCACTGCAAGGTCTGACCTACAGCTATGGGAAGGAAGAGCAGCACTGGGTCACTGACTGGGTTTTAGAAAGTGTGCCCACAGTTATGTTATTTTTGCCTTGAAACTATCTCAGAGCACTTGATTCTCCTGCCAGAGGTTTTTAAATTACCAAGTAAGCACACAGAGACACAGCTCTCCTTTCTGCTTTGAAAGGTTAAAATAAAGCATAGGAAGAGGGGAGTGCAATTGCTATAAAATACAGTATTGTCTGAACATCACCCTGCTGGAGAGAATTGCTTTTGGAGAGTTTCTAATTGCCCAGAAGACGCATTTCTGTTTACAGTCTTATCTGAAAGAAATGAAGTTACAAGCTTACTTTGTCAAGACAGGCATGAAAATTGACATAACATAAAGTAAGAAAAGCAGATATTTCCACTTGTTGATGTACAGTTAACTGCATGTCATTTGTTAAAAACACAAGACACTAATCAATTATGTGGCATACCTCTGTCTTTTCATGGTAGGGCCTGAAAAACAGTAAAGAAATTATTTTGGGGAACTGTACAAGAGCACAGGATTAGCGCAGAAGAAAAAGACCCTAACGGAGACAGGTTGGGGGTGAGTCCTAAAGCAAGGAAAACTGCTTTTGGAGCAAACAAACTCAGTGAATGTGCCAAACCACATGACTAGCAAGTTAGAATGGAAGGAGATCTTACAGCTGATGCAGCAGCAGGAGATTGCCAGCTGTTGGCAAGAATCCCCTCCACACTAACAATGTGAAGGTCCATCCCTGTCCTCAGATAGCTTGATGGTGTTGAGCAGTCCACAAATGGTGTCTGAGATGCAAATGTCAAGGCCACAGAAACCAGAGAATTATCTAAAAGAACAAAGGTTTTACTCAAAATGGTGGAAATTCAGAAACCTGTCAATTAGGACAGTAATTCCAGTCCAGCATGCATATGGCTTACAGGAGAATACACGAACACGCCTCTAGACTGTCATTATTTTTTTTTTATCAACTGTTTTACTAGAGACAAGCATAAGGCACACTAATGCAAAAAATCAATAGTATCGTGCCAGTTCCTACTGGGAGGGAGTGGGAGCAGAGAGGAGTCTCAAAGGAAGTTAAGATTATTTCAAAGGAGAAAAAAATCACTAGTCTGAGTTCTGTTGAATGATGGAAGTGTGAAAGAATTAAGCTGTCTATGATGTATAAGATTATTGATTATTCCCAGGGAAACAGTATTTAAGTGGAGCAACAACTCTCATCAGTGAGAGACTAAATTAGTGCCCAGATCTGTCTTACAAAGACATCAGCAGACAAAAAGGTTGCTCTACTCACACCAGAAGAAGAGAAAATGCTGACTTTCAACCTGATAAATGTGTAATAAAGCTACCAGAATAGAAACATTTTACACATACGAGAAAAACAGACATTACCCAGCATAGATTTGACAGAAAAGCAAATCTACAGAGGAGAGGATGATTAATAAATATTTAAGTTCATGTATTTTGAACAACATGGCCCCATACAGCAATCTAAAAAACAGGAAAATGCATTATATAAGTTTGATTGCAGTATTCTTCTCTTTTTCCATTACTGACCTCATTGTATTAGCATGTTACCCTTTCATGCTTCTGCAAAATAAAACACTAATTGCTTTTGAGCTATCCTGACTAATAATCAAAGATTCCTGATTTTTCAAGCTAGGCTGATAAAAATAGTTTCATTCACATACGGATGTACATGCAGCTGCACAGTACTCAAGACAAAAAACGGAAGCTTCTTATTTGCAGACATATAATGCTACTCCAATGTTGGAACTTTCCACCAAAAAATCGAGCCAAAATCCCAAATAAGACCTTTCTACATAGAGGGGAAAAAAAATTCCCAACCCAACAGAATTTTTTATTTTTAGAAAATAAAGTATGTTCATTCCTGAAGAGGGAAGGTGCCCTAGACAGGTTTTCATATATCTGCTTTAACAATCACACATGACTCAGAGTAAGATGCAAGGAGTATTTTAAACTTTTGAGCAATAAAACCAGAGACTACAAAGATTTACAGTAACATAAAATGCACACTAACAGGCAAATTAACTTCACAAGTGCGGCATGAGAGTGCAGCCCTGAAAAAACACACACTATTATCCGTACTTCATCACACACAACAGCCTTTGGCATCTAAAGCACAGGTAAAAATAGCTCACAAAGGACAGGAAACAACAGAAACTCGTCCTGGATAGAGGTCCTGCATAGCACTGTCAGTTGTTCCCAGTAAGGCAGAGCCTGCACTGACCCAGGAGGGACCCCTCTGAGAGGTTAGCAGAAATACAATGCAATTACAGCCCACAATAACTTTAGCACTTCACTTAGGGAAAAAATCCTCCTTTTAGCAATAAAATAAAAATAAATTAAAAACTCAAACAAACAAACAGACAAAAAAAACAAACAAAAAACCCAAACAAAACCCAAACGGGAACCTGTCTTTCTAGCAGGAGCACAGCCTGGGACATGTAAGGATGTTAACTGAAAGAGTCCCTGTATCCCTCTGTATGAGGAGTTCTTTGTTGCCTGGCAGTAAATTGGAAAGACGGTCATATTTAGAAGTAAAAACATCAGGCTGTGCCTCTGGAAGGATGCAAAGGAGCCCCTGAATGAGTAAGAAGGAAAGCACATTACCTTTAGCAAGTCTCCTCAGGATCTGACAGCGGCATTTAAAAGAGACAGCTATCATTCTGGCTGCCTGCCTCCCCTGGCAAAGCGCGCTCGGGGCTCTGCTCGGGTGAATGCAGCAGCAGCCTGTGAATTCTTCCTTCCACACATACCAGGCGAAAGGTAGCCCCGGCGGGGAGTGACAAAGCTTAATTCCTCTTGGCTGATGCAGAGATCAGCTCCATGTCATCCGGCAAAGCTGTGTCATTCACTACTACCGCCGTCACCACCACCTGCATGAGGAGATGAAGGGCTTACAAAGCCATATTTCCTTAAAAGCTAGAAAGCATCCAACTGCACACACGGACGTGGATATTAGAGGGAGTCGTTGCCCAGCCTCTCGCATTCCCTGACCCTGCAGGGAGTGATGGTTGCTGTGCCAGGCAAAGGGCCCCCCATGTTTCAGCAAGACATGGTGATTTTTCTCCTCTTTCCTCACATCTTTCCCTTCCCTTACTGTTCCCTCTGGATAAATAGGGCAAAACCACCAGGAATTCTACTTCTGGGGGAGAAGGAGTCTATTTCAAATGGAAAATATTCTAATCAAAGCATAGTAAATATTTACTCTTACGGATCTGTAAGGAAGAAGAAAAAGCCTGATTTGATAACCAGGAAAGCTTTTTGACAATTGTTGACAAGTATATTACAGCCATTGAAGCACAGACCACAGGGGGAGGGAGAGAGCTGGAGGGAAGTGATGGATTGTTGTGTGTGGGCAGGATCGCCAAGTATTTGATCACGCCAAAATAAAATGATGCTGCATAGAAAACACACAACGAATCGGGTTTTCTCTCCTCACTAGAGGAGAGCAGATTTTAGTGCACCTGAAAAATTTATTTGGCCAAACATTGCACCATTTATACGGTATCTTCAGCTCACCAGGAGTTTTGTGTTCTCTCGTGCCTATTCAGACAGCAAATTAACCTGCTTTTACAATTCATTCAGAAAATTATGAAGTAAGGCACATCACTTAAACAAGAGCTCCATCCCACCTTTATAGAGTCAAAAAATCACTAAAGAACAAAATTCCACATCCATTCTAAAAACCAAGAAAGCAAATCAAAATAAGCTGTATAGAGTTTGTCATGTCAAATCTATGCACAAACCTCATATCCTGCATCAGATACTCTCCTTGAGAACAACAGATATTTCTTTCTCAAGATTTATGCTTGAGTGATATATTTAGAACTGTCTTCGTATACTCTGTCCCATTCATGTGCTTTGATTACAAAGTTGTTTGGTTTATCTTCTGCCATCTTTTATCCATTGCTATACTTAATGTTACGGTCCAGTGTTATGGTGCACATCTTCTACTGTCATCTACTGAAATCCTGGAGGAGGCATGGACAGCTGTCACACTCTGAGCCTCTTCTCTCTCCCTGCCTGCTCCACACTGCATCAGCAGGTCCATGCTTCCCATATTCCAAGTTGTGATTGTTTTTCTTAGTTTTGTTTTATTGGTTAGAGCAATCACCATATTTCCAAGGGCAAGGTGAAACATTCCATCCACACGACTGCAATTGCTCAGACAGAGCTGGTGAAAATTCATTTTATTTCACTGTCATTAAAACCAGATGGGGATAATGGAGTCACCTGTTCGCCAACCTTGTTATCACTTCTTATAGCTGCTGTTGTACCAGACAGCCATAAAACCCAAGCAGAAGAAAAGCAGATGCACCTGAAGCCATGGACTGATGGCTCCAGCCCTGCAACCACAGACCTCCAGCCAGGAATGGACAGGAAGGGCAAGGAGGGTGGAAACCAGGGGAAGAAGGTAGAGGTTTAAGTCAGTGTAATTCAGTGGTCCAAAAAGAAAATGGAAAATCATGGACCACCATGGAGGGGGAAGGGGAAAGGAGTTGTATGTTCTTGTTCTCCCATAAAGAGAAAACCACGTGAAGGGTAAGTGTGTCTCTCTCTGACAATATGCTTTTTGAGGAAAAAAACCGCCACCATTCTTTCTGGCCACCTCCTGCTCAGGTAACAGGACTCCAATAATACCAACAAATACTACCCTGTATCTGCATTCCTCTCTCTCTGTTGTCCTGGAAAAGCTGTTCCAGAAACCATCTCGAGGCTAAAGACTCAGCATGTAGTCTCTGCTCACAGATCTCTCAGATTTGAGAGGCTGAAGCTGCTGGAACTTGCTGCTCTCTTTCTGCAAACTGGTGTCCAGAATCCTTATTACTGTCATTTAATCTGCTAGATGCCTGTCCTTGATGCCATAAACCTTGCTGTACCCAGACAGACCCATTTAAACACTTCCTCTTAACTCAAGGGCAACCAGATGATACTGCAAGATGATCATTTAGCTGTCCTAATATTTGTTCTTTGATTCTTCCCAGTCAACTGTGGGGTCAGCATTGTCTACATCAGGCAGGCAGGTCTCCAGTCCCACTTCTTTGCATATGGACCCTACTATCATCCACCAGCATCAGAGCCAGGTGAGCCCACAGTGCTCCTCCTGCCCTTCAAAAGAAGGTGATTTTGGTGAGCAGCTCTCAACTCCAGTCTGCTTTGGTACAATTTTAACACCCTTGAGGACTTCTAATGTGCAGAGAATGGCAAGAGGTTGTATCTACACCATGAGGAAGAACTGCTTGCTGCTTGCCTTTGTCTTTTGCAAACTAAGTGTGCTCTTTTTGCCTCCTTTACCAAGGGGGCTGAACCACGGTAAGTCATGAAGTCAGATTACAGACTTCAGACACAGGAGAAAAATCAAGCACTAATGTAATGAAACGCTGAGTCCCAATGAGATTAAGGAAAAATGTGCAACACTGTAATAATTATACTGAAACTGTGATATTTATGCAAAACCAGTGGAGACCTGGTCAGATGAGGCTTTACTAACAGTGAAAAGATACATTCCTCGAACCAAAAAGCTTATTGTATTGTTTACTACTTCTTCTAAATAATTGGTGTATGTGCTAAATGGCCTCTGAAGCACTGCAATAGTCACTTCCAACCAAGTCAACAGGATTAATTTTTGCTTATGTTTCTTCAGACAGTTTTTTTGTCCTTGCCAAAGGAGGTCATATGTGGATTTGAATTCATCAAAAATATTTTGGAAGACAAAGAATTCATAGTTCAAGTACAGCACAGAACATAATGATATACTGTATGTACTGCACAGTTTTTTTCCTCACTTTTGCTAGGTCAGTAAAAGATCAAGTTATTGGAATAATTTCGAAAATATTCACTTGTGACACCCATGGTTTTATCACCGTCTTATAGGACAATGATTACCAGAATTCATAGAGCTGTCTTGGTTCAAAGTCCTGCTTCTGAAATGAATTAAACTATACCTTGCGTGTTAATATATATATATATTAACCAAATTGAGAATTTTGTGATTATTAAATGTCTCAGCATTTCAAAAGCCAGCCATCATTTTCTGAGTTGTCAGTCATTCAGCTCTGCAGCTGGACTCAACTGGTTTTTCAGGAGAAAAAATGGGGGAAGAGGTAAAAACAAAAAAGGGGTAGGTAATGCAATATTAGGAGATCAAAAACCTTCAGACATAGTGCAAAATTATACTCTATATAACACAGGTTAAATTCTTCAGTAATTACATTTCTTCCTTATTAATTAACAGAGCTACACATTTTGTTACTATTTTCCCTGGGTTCATCTCTAAAAATCTTTTTTCACTGTGATCCTTTTGGACAGCAGCATGAATTTGTATCATTTTTATTGCTGCACTCATTCCTTTCTTCAGGAGTCTGAAAGGTTATTTATAAACTCTAGAATATATGTAACACAAATACTTCCTCAACTGCATTTGTATTCATAAGTACTCGTAGAAGGTCACTAGATGAAAGAAGCTTATATTTCCATATGATAAGACAGGCAGTATATTATATGTACCCTATTTAACACCATCTTCTGGTTAATCTTATCAGATCACATTAGCGGAAATAAATTAATAAAAAAATTTACTATCTATTACACTTCTCTGTAGGACAAAAAAGTTTTTAATGAAATGTCTCTAAATTAAAGATTATAATCTTTATATAGTGTGACATTTGGATACAGTCAGGAAATTTCCATGAAGAAACAGTATTCAATGAAGAATAGAAATTTTGCAAAATACCATATTGACTTCAGGGGGAAAACAAAGTTAGCAAAAAATGCATTTCTTTCCAGCAAACATAACTCTAACATACACATCCTTCTGTTTCATAGAAGTATATACACCCAGAAGATACCCCAGGACAAATTACACACGTACTATATCAAACATTTCCTTTCACACACTGAAGAATATCTTAAAACCAGTTACATTTCTCTTCCCTGTTTCACTTTACAGGAGATTTGTCCACATGAGCTGCCATAATTGGTTTTGGATGTCATATGTGCCCGCTTTTCTTCATGGCCTGAGTTTGTGTGTCACCACCCTGAAGCAGAAGCACCACAGATTACTCACTGGGTCACAGCAATGTACACCATAGACCCAGACCTTTAAAAAAAGCCAACCCATGGGGTTCAACGGAGACAGGGTTGTACTCAAACTACAGTCTCAGTAAAGCATTAAGGCAACCAGAAAGACATGCAGATATCAAATGTTTCATGTGCCAGGAAGTAACAATGATATCTACTGGATCTACCTGCATAAGAAAACTGAAACAAAATATTATGAAGTCTGAATGCAACAAGATTTTGTACAACTCAACATTTTGTTTCATCATTTTACAAGCTACTGTTGACATCTACCACATTATTCAAATGGAAAAGTCCAATTTTTAAGGAAAAAGAGAATTAATTTAGCTGTGAAGATAACAAATGATTGTAAGAATGCTTCTGTTTCAAAAACTAAAACACTTCCACTGTAGTATTTGATACAACCTTATATCAATCAAGAACTAGCAACAAACCTAAGAATCTCAATCTTAACAAATCAAGATTTTGCACCCCAAAGAGAAGAGCTGTATTCCCCTGCAGCAGCAGGCTCAGTCAGTTTAGCATTTTGCAATGGATGCTGCTCTATTACAAAGATTCCCCTTCACTAAAGGGAGAGGGAACAAAAAGGCAAGTGCAATAAAGACATCCTGTTATTCCTCAGTGCTCAGATTATTAAAACAGACAATTTGTCAGCTTTGCATAATTTGGAGGATCGTGTAAATTTATGTTTTTATTAAATCAACCACAGCAGCTATTTTCTAGCTATATTAACCACCTTTGCAACACTATTGAGCAATTTCACAAAGACATTGCAGCAGAATGCTTTAAAGGTCATTAAGAGTCATAAAAGGTGGTCTGGCTTCAGAGGATCCTCGCTGGAGAACATGTTATGAAGAAGATGCAGCATGTTGAAAAGCACAGATATGTCTGTGCTGAAAGTGGTAAGAGACGAGAAAGAATACACCTGTTGAAGACCTGAGTTGATGCCAAAACACCACTGAATGGCACCATACAAGTATTTTAGCTTCACTGCCTAGGAAGAGATTAGTAAAAAATAAGTCAGGGGCTTTCTGGGTAGAAAAAAACCCAAAATATTCATTTATTGGCTCCAAACAAAGTGAGCCTTTGTGAATTGGTGCGTATTAAACAAGTGGTGATAAAATCAGTCAATATTGCCGCATACTGGGATGGCTTTCTGTTGAAGTGTTTTATAACACAGCAGATTCACATTTTAATTGATTTTTTTAAAGTCTGATTTAATGATATATTTTATAAAATTTATAATGCTGTATTACAGGAAACAGAACACATAAACCTTTTCTGTATGAAAATAACTCTCTGGCACACACTACCCTTTAGCATAACCTAAGGGACAGCATTCCCTACGTTACCCTTTACAGCAATCCCACACCAGAGCTTCAAAAAGCTTTATCTTACCAGTCTGCTTTGATTACTGGCAAAAATTAAACCTGTCCTTTTCAGTGAAATTGTGTTGATATACAAAGATTGAGAGACGGTCTCAAAAAAACTTTCAGATATTCCTAACTTCATTCCAGCTGCTGGCAAACAGGCTGTTCAGCTTTCCCCCTGGCTTTCCTAGCTCCAAACCCTTATTTAAAAACAATTAGGTACTTAATAGATTAACAAAATATGAAGATGACACATGTATTACTAAAATTAGAAACTAGTAGCAAAAGTATGTTGCTACCTCTCAAAGATAATTTCAAGCATAGTCGCAACTAACTGAGATTTAATTAAGAAAGAAGTCGTTATCATCATCATCATCTTCAAACGGTTTGGGTTGGAATAGACCTTAAAGATCTCTGCCACCCACTACTCCAGGTTACTGGCATTGAACACTTCCAGGGTTGGGACATCCACAATTTCTCTCAGCATCCTGTTCCAGTGTCTCACCACACTCACAGTAAAGAACTTCTTCCTAACACCTAACCTAAATCTCTCCTCTTTTAGCTTAAAACTGTTCCCCCTTGTTCTATCACTATCTGTCCATGTGAAAATATGCTGTCTCTCTTTTTTATAAGCTCCCTCTAAATACTGGAAGGATGCTCTTTGGGTCTCCCTGAAGCTTTCTCCTCTCCAGGTTGAACAACCCCAGCTCTCTCAGCCTGTCTTCACAGAAGAGGTGCTCCAGACCTTGGACAATATTCACTGTCCCCCTCTGGACTCGCTCCAATAACTCCATGTTCTTCTCACCTTGAGGGCCCCAGAACCGGATGCAGTTGACTCCAGTTGGAGTCTCACAAGAGCAGAGTAGAGAGGCAGAATCACCTCCCTCAACCTGCCAGCCACTCTCCTTTTGGCATAGCTCAGGATGCTGTTGGCTTTCTGTGCTGCAAACACACACTGCTGGGTCGTGCTGAGCTTCGTGTCAACCAACACCCCCAGATTCCTCTCTTCAGGGCTGTTCTCAATCCATTTGCTGCCCCAGCCTGTACTTGTGCTTGGAATTGCCCCAACCCACATGCACCTTGCACCAAGTCTCTTCATGAAATCAACAGCTTACAAACCATTTCAGGTATTGCTCCATTTACAGTAAGTACATGTGTCTGTACCAGTCTTTGGTTTGGTTTACAATGACAGAAAAGCGTGCTTACTTTTTGGAGCACTACTTTGTCCTTCCATCTTCTGAACTGGCAATTAGTAAAGAACATGAAATTTTTCAATATATAATGAAATAAACCAAACCCAAGGCAGTCTGTCTGCTCTCTCAGCAGAAGCAGAAGCTAACTACTAGGTACCATGAACAGCGCTGTGCTTTCCAGGATGCCTGTAGGTCTCATGGAGAGAAACAACAGATAGCGACCCTGTTCTATGAACACAATCAGCCCAGCGTGGGCTCCTGCCAGCAACATGCATATAATTACAGGCTTTGGGATTTAATGTAATCTCAAAACTAAAGGATGACTCTATCTTACAAGTAGCTTCCACATGCTGCACTACATGGTTAAAGACTCCTGTAATTACAATTTCTGTAAGGCTTTGTAGTTTGTAGAGGTTTTTTCAATTAATTAAAATTATGACCTTCCAATTGCTACATCAATCTCTAACAAAACAAAGCTAAGCATTCCCTTAGAATTACCATACTGGAAATGGGGACACTCTCTTCCACTTAGCAGAAAACAACTGTTTTCACTCTCATTTAAAACAAAAAAAGACTATGATTCTCCTGAAAACACGTGAACAAAAGAGGAGTAATTATACCTCTCTCTAGCTATACTGCTTTGTTTCCATATTTTTCTCAACCTATTTAGCAGCCATGAAATTGGAATATCACAATAGAAAATCAAATTTGTACTTGGAGGGATGAGTCTAGAATATAACGTAAAGTCACTTAATCTACTACAAGAGATTTTTTAGGAATTAACTCATTAAGTCTTTATGTTCAAGATACGGTCAAAAGGGATGGCAATGGAAGATTACAGCTCTAGAGATGCAGCACATAGAAGGGATGGCACAAGTAGTTTCAACTGGCAATAGGTCCAGCCCTTTGTAAGATGCAGGGAAATGCTGATTCACTGATACCTGTGTGCAAGCTGCAGGAAGATATGGTAGCAGCTGCTTTTCCAGAACAGAATGGACTTCTATATTGAAATTGGGTACACGCTGGATGTTTGCCTGCAGTATGAGCAACAGCCAGCCAACTGGCACCGACCACTGCACCCTTCCCAGGCCACATGGACTAATCCATCCCAGAAGCCGAACTGGTACTGGCAGTACTAGGGAGTGTATCCCAGAATATGCTGACTCTAAATATGACTCAGCAGATGATTCAAGGTAAGCAAATGAGCTGCAACTGTGACAACAGGTTTCATGCAATCATTGCATGAAATGCAGTAAGGGAAGACTGCGTACAAATATTGAAAAGATCACGACCTGCCTTGTGTAGGGAGACCTATACTAGAACTCCATACTCAGCTCCAGTATCTATGATGGATTTTGCTTGGTTTAAATTTGTTTGTTTTCAAAAGGTTGAAAAACAGGACAGAGTGCAGAGAAGAGCACAAAGTATGCTTTGAGAAATAAAAAATGCCTTGTGCAGTGCAAGATTCAGCAAGCATAGTATCACACTGGAAGTGTTAGAACAATGACCTGATTACACAGTGCCTAGAAGCTGCCATAGGAACGACTCACTAAGTGCTCAAGAACTTCTATGTCATTTGATGGAAAAGCAGTAAAATTCAAACTAATCACCCCTTGCTGATTGGAAGATTTACTGAGAGATAAAACAACCAAAATGGCTCTCTGAAGAGCCACTGCCTGCCTGCATTTCTAGAAAGTGCATTTCTGCAAATTGTCGGTTATTGAACTTGCTGCAACAGTAACAGGCTGAATGCCTGATTACGTGGGGGATAATCAAACATCTACATCTCTTCTTTTGTCTTAAAAAGCATACAAAGTAAGAGATGAGATTATGATGGCGTCCTGCCATGTATCTACCTTATGCACTGGAAGTCTTTAGGCTATTTTCATCCTTAAAATATTAATCAGGTTTGCACAACACTGAAATCTATACAAATGTTATTAAAATACAGAACTAGTTATACATAGCTAAACATAACATTTTAGCAAATATGCAATTAATGCTAATATAAAAATCTTTTTATAACCAGAATCCGTAATGTGTCAGAAAAATGGCCCCATTATACTCCACAATTGCTCCACATTCTCAGAATGCTGACACTTCAGACACCATCCTCAGACCCACACGTCCTTTCCCATTTGCTGTAAAAGAAGGGACAGGATCCACAGCAACAGTCAGCAAACAGATATGTGCAAAGTAGCACAAAGCATGTTATTACATCCGTCAGGAAAAAAGAACAACTATAACGTGTATGGCTCAAAGGAAATTATCACCATGCTTTGCTCTCAGAAAAGAATCACCAAGACAAACGAAGGAAAGGTTTCCAGGCAAAGGGTTGAAGTATTCATAACATAAGTCTGAAAAGTGAAAGGTTGATAGCTTCAAGCTTGTTTTAGTGTTATTCCTCCATGGATCATTAGTGCTTTAGTGGTGTCCCACTGCTATTCATCACACTTCTAACAGCTCCTTCTAAAATACTCCTCAAAAAAGTTTGCAGCTTGGCCAGATAGCACTCACAAGTCTGTATACAATATTTATCAGTTTAGTTTAGCGCGGGGGGGGGGGGGGGGGGGGGGGGGGGGGGGGGGGG
>JAWWEW010000041.1:33902184-33967823 GCA_035583185.1 Anabacerthia variegaticeps
CTCTGGACCCCTGCCCGGCCTCCCGCAATTCCAGGGGGTCCGGCTGCGGGAACAAGAGGGACCCCCCCACACCCCTTTTCTAAAAAATGTTATGGAAATCTTACAACCTCTTAAGGTAAACAAGATATTGTATACAACAATGATCAACAACAAACTGGAAGCAGTCTGATACAAGGGCAAAACAGTGCATTCAAGAACAGCCCAAGAGAACACTAAAATACGCCAATCAGCAAAGCAAATGTTACCCTTGGAAAATGAAAGGGTAACTGAAGAAAAAACAAAGCACTAATCTTCCTATATTATCGTGGATGCATGACTTGTAAACCACCAATTAGTAGTAAAGAGTCCCTGTTTTAACTAGTTTTCTAAGATTTCAACATTCTTATACAAAAACTCTCTCACACATTTCTTTTGCACTGTCAGATTTAAAATTATAGTTTCGCAACAGACAATAAACTTCCAAGTTCTGTATTACATTTCCACTAACCAACTAGTAACTTTGCCTTGAACTTGCAAATCCATTTTAAAAGCACAAACAACCCCGTCTTGAATTCCTAATGAGTTCAAAGGTCTCAGGCTTGTTTTAGGTTCTTGAGAAGAGTTACAGGCTGGGCTGATCTGAATGTCCCTGTCAGCTGGAGATGGATGGGCTGTACTGGCTGCAGCACACCTCTGACATCCCAACACTGCTCTGAAAGCTGCCACCTTGCTTCTTCATGTCACACACTCAACAATCTTTTTTTTTTTTCTTAAGATGTTTCACATGATTCAATATATATCAGGAAAAAAATTTTAATAACTCACTTTATTTTTTCACTTACTTTTCTGCAACTATTGTGACCTTTGAAATTTTCCCTTAAAACTTGTCTTCTCTCTCCATAAACATCTGGGTTCTTCCAATAATTATCCACTGGATACAAATCTGCTATACACATGAATTTTTAACTTTTCTCATAAGCCAGGCCTGAAATCCATCTGCTGCTTATTACTGAACCCTTTCTGTTTGCTCCTATGTTTTAACAAGGGAAGCAGCCATAATTTAATTTAACAGCCTTGGTGCAGACCAAGAGACACTTAAGTAAGTGAAAGGTAGTTATTTTCCTATGCTTCTGACATGGTCTTTCTCAGTACAGCATTAATAACTCCCTTTTTCTAAAGTATTGCTGCTATTGGTGTATAACAAACTGAACTGACATTTCTATACATGTGCAGGTCCCTCTACACACTGCTGCTTTCCCAGTTTTTCACTCATGGTATATCATCATGACTTGGATTATTTCCCCATAGATGCATTAACTTGCCAAGTCATATGACATTCTTCTGGATATTACACATTTCTAGTTGTTTTTAAGACTAATTAAAGACATCTCCATTCTTATTACTATGTAGGTCTCTTGATCTAATTTCATCTGCTAATTTTATCAACAGTTAACGAGGTTGTTAAGTCACTGTTGCCTTCATTATCCTTGAATCAACTCCTGGGGGGGTTTCTCAACCAACTTTTTTTTGAGGTATTTCCCTTTTAAGATCATGAGCATTTAAGATTCACCAAACACCTCAGAAGATGCATAAACATGCTGAAGAACTGCATCAAGCACTAGTATTTCTTCCATTAATTTTCTATTATATTCCAAACTGCGACAGAGTTCATTATTTACAAATCTATAGTGCTTATTAACTACAGTCACATTACCTTCAAAACCGAAAATCCCTCTCCTCTTTAATGTTTAGTCAATATTTATTTCATTACTGAAATTTTATAGAAACCAGCACTAAATCAAAGAGAAGACAGGCCAAAGGTACTTCATTCTTTTTTTTTTCTCTCCTCAAGAGCACGTTAACCTATTCCATGGCATGTCACTTGCTTTCCATTCAAATGTAAGGTCAAACCCTACCTAAATGAGCACAATCAGGCTCCATCTACAGATGCCAAAGATCAGCATGTTCACAGGCAAAGTGGCCAATACTATACACTTTAATTTCATTGCATTTGTTCATGTGTCATGGGCTTTATGAAAACCACCTCATACAGCAATTGTTGTAAAGAACTTACTTTTTTCTCCCCAATGCACTTACTTTTTTTCCCCAACATATATTTAGGTTTGCATCACGCCAGCTGCTGTACTTCAACAATAAAAATAAACTTGGTACCCCAAAGAGATGGCTGTGCGCAGAGTCTCTCTATGAACTTACTTGGAAAGAGCTACATAGGCTTAATTGATCAAAAGGGACTCACAAAACAATGAAATATTTTGCAGAGGCATATGCTAATGGTACTGCACCAACTTTGAAGACCTGCTGCCTTACCGGAAAGGTTCATAAAACTGTTGAGGTGATGGAAATGCTCCCAAGCTGCTGCCTGGAATGCAGAAAAGGGATGGTAACAGTGCCGTTTATTTATTTATTTAAAAAACAAGGCAAAGAAAGGGGCCCAGACATTTTAACAGGAAATTAGAAAGCTAGCTTATATAAATTCCCCACCTAGCAAAGCTTTAACAGCCCAGGTTCCCCTCCCCCTGCTCCCCATTCCCGATCTCTCGTCTGCATCTGAATGCTCACAGTGCTGCTAATGGATAAAAATGGAAACAAATGTATGCAACAAATCACAGCCTGCTCCTGTGCCAGCTTCCCCTTTCTGATTCATCAGACCCAGATCTTCATACTGCTGCTACGTATTAAAATCAATGTTCTGCCTCTTCATTATTGTCATTATTTCTCTTTCACTTCAGAAGTTTCCTTTCCTTCAGACTGCTGCCTGACCAGCTTGTCAGGACATATTTAAATCAATATTTTGTGCATATGAGTGTGTATGCCGTGCATCTGGATGCCACTTCATTACCATCTGAATTCCCATCATTTCTATCAAGGCACAAAAACGCAGGGGTAAATATCATGCCAAATGACAGAAGATTACAGCTATCTATCTCCATCATTTAAAAATCTGAAGTAACTGCAGATATTGCCACCAGCTCATTTCATACCCGATAAGAAAACCTAAATAAAGACTGAATGCAGTGCTTCCCGTGATGCATGAAAACGCAATGCAGCTCAAGCAGAAGGCATTAAAGATTCATCCTCTGCTTGGCCACAACTGGGCTTTCAAGCTGCTTATGTCAACTTTCCCTACCACACTTGGGGCTTACCTGCCAGGTCATGGAGAAACACCCCTAATGGTGCAGACTGTTAACAGGGAAAGCAGACACTCAAGAGTCAGGTGAATGGTGAAATTTCTCTCTGGAAGGGAGAAGCCCTACAGAAAGCAAATGCAACCAAGAGAGCCCACGTTTGCAGAGCAATTGCTACTGCTGGTTGAGCTTAGGGCAGAGACACTCTGCTGGTACTGTGGTCCTGCAACAAGGGTGCTGGCTTCTGTGGTACTGCCAAATGCACACTGGAGGAAAAGGGTGAGGCTGCAGAGAGCCGAGATGCACACTCTTACTGTAGTATAAAGAAACGGAGTGTAAAAAATAATAAATAAATATCAAATCTCTGCTTGCTTTCATTTGGATACAATAAGCCTTCAAAAGAAGAAGCATCTTCCTTAAGTTGGTCAAAACCAACGTACCCACTACACTCCCTCCCATAACAATATGTCTATGCCTTGATTTTTTTCTTTTAATTAGAAGCACAGCTTACTCCAGAAAGAGGTATTTAATTTATGCCAAATCACATCTTACTAACATAAAGGTGATCCTACAGCTACTAATGTCATATTCACATGAGGCTTCAGTGAGGATGCTCTATTTTTTTCCAAACAAGTGTAACAAAAAATAATAATCCACATTTACATACTACCCACTCACCGAGTCAGCACATTTTCCACGGACATGCTCATTTCAGACTGTGCAATTTAAGTCTGCAAATCTATGAAAAGGTGATGACCAAGGACTCTTCACTTGGAAGATCTCCAAGTGGTGCACCTGTAACAGCCTTTTGCTGGCTATGTGGTGCTGCACTTCCCAGTGGACTCTTCCTGGGCATTTTAAATTGACAGATTTGAGATGTGCCTGCATCTGAGTTGTAGACAAATCTTTTCCCTGCCTTTTGCATAAAGCTGGGGCAGATATTAGCAACACTGCTTGGAGTCCTGAAAATATTGAACTTACTACTCCAAGATATTATCACAAAAAAGCAGTAAGTCATTTTGATCAACTTTGAAGTACTTATATTCATTTTCTGTGTTCTTTCCTAGCCTGTTTTCTCTTTCTCTGATAAACACACATTAACCTCATCTGCAAAATACAAACCCATTGAAATAAACCATCTGGGTCCCCTATCAACATTGAATATTGATTTGTTTGTTGGTTTGTTCCCTGCCCCCACCCCCTCTCCCCTCACCCCCATACAAAGCCTGGAAAAAAATCCTGTATTGACTGTATCCCTTTAAGCTCTGAACAGAGGTAAACTCAAATTCCTCTATCCACTTGCTCACATAGGAAGTACTGGCCCTAATCTTTGATGTAACATCTGGAAGCCTGTATGAATAAACATATTCACTGATATTTTCCCTTAAAGGGTTGGGTTTCTGAACTAAAGCTATAATGCAATAAGATCCAGCACTGAGATGATCAGAAGCACAACAGATGTCTCATCCAGAATTTTGTGGCTGTGAATCTAGTCCTTGGCATGATCCAGTCCCCAAAGGCCCTTGTTCTTTGTTTTATCTCTTTAAGCCAAAGAGAAGTGGGAAGAACAATAGAACCATCTTGAAATGCCTACACTGAGTCTAGAGTTCAACCCCACGGAGAGCTGCAAACCAGGAACAGACTACCCACTCACTCTAAGCAGAAAGAAAGATTGAAGAGAAAATGGCAGAGAGGACTACACAAGTTTATTTTCTTAACAGAGTCATTAATATTCAGTTTATTCCACCTTAAAACATTGTTTTAAGGGACTGAATCACACAGAAGATTGACTTTGATTTTGGGAGGCTTTCATTTGTAAGCTGTCAGTTTGGATCCAGCTGAGGGAGGTACTGACAGATGGTTTCTAATATCTTAGAATTGCTTAGTGGAGTATGACAAATGACAAAGCAGTTACAGACTGAGTTATATAGTGAGTCAGCAGTCCTTTCCCAGAAGGTTCGATACTAATTAAGAGGCAACTTGACACCCTTTGTGTAAGGCCGCTTGGAAACTTATGTCCAGGTACCAGAAACAAATCAAAAGTAAATAAATACCTTAAGCTTCAGCATGGAAATAAATAACAGTCCTACAGCTATATCACAGCACATGCCTCAATACCCCTATTAAGGTTTTATTCGAACAGTACATTTAACATGGTTACATGATGCCTGACTAACAAAACACTACTTTTTGCTCAGTCAAAACTAGTGCCAGCATTGAAATGTTTGCCTTCTATTTAAAACCAGACTTTGGTGAACAGGCTGTTTCTCAAGTCTATCCTCCAAAACCACCAAATGCAATTGTATGCTAAGCAGGACAAAGGATGAGGCCGTGCAAAAAGGCACTGAGCTAATGCTGGTGTGTAGCTCACCTCCACCTGGCTCCCCAGATGACTCAGTTCATGCCAGGAGCAAGCCCTGTCTTTGGCTCTGGGAGGAAACTCTGCCATTAGCAATGGCCTTGAATGACTGTTTACATCACATCTCTTCCTCTCTGTTTAACGCTCTGTGGCGAACAAAAAGCTCATTTCAGTCACATTTCACAAAGAGAGACTGACAAAAAAGAAAAATACTTTTTCCCCCCCTTTTCTTTCAAATTGCACTGGTCATACAGTAAGTGATGAGTAGGAATGACTGACACCCAAACCCACCCTCAAGCCTTTCACAGGGAATTTTCTCCTAGTTTTAATCTATGCCAGCTCTGCCCCAGCTGCAGTGAACTTGCCCCAGGTACTTCAAGCACCACAAAATCTTGTCTTGGGGTCACTGGTTTCTGATCCTAAGTTTTTTATCAAATACAACAGTTTCATGAAGGAATCATGTAAAACTGGTGCTGTGCATTTAGCAGCACAAAGAAAACTGCATTTCAGGGATGGGTCATACATAATTGTGAGGAAATGAGTTACAGCGAAATGGCAGTACAAACCAGTGTAATAAAAGCCTCAATTAAAAGTTACAAGAACAATGCAAGGGAAGATACAATAAGATGCACATTAGTAGCCTGCTCAAAATCTCAGCACAGAGCAGTGTTAGACACAGGAAGCCGTCTTCTGAAAAAGCTAATGAATCATTTAGTTAATGAGGAAAGGTCATGTCTTTGATCAGTGGGATCTAGGAATTATAATTAAGCAGAAGACCCATATCATATACACTTCACAAAAGGTTATTATATTTTAGAAAATTTTCTAGTTTGTTTTTCCTTTGTTGTTTGTCTGAGGGTTTAATAATATGAAGAGGTGTTTGGGATTTGCTTGTTACTGTTTTAATTTTTACAACCAGTGTTCTATTTGTTCCATTCTTCATATAATATTTAAAACATCTCCCTGGCACAGGTGACTAAATCTACCATTCTGTCTTTCCTTTCTTTCTTCAGCTGCTTGTGAATGATTTGGTGTTTCATTCATGAGTGGAGAGAACATATAAGTCAATAATGAACCAGCTTGGTAAGACAGAATAAGAAACTCAGTTAGACCCAATTAGAAACTAAAAGACAAAGGAAAAAAAAATCCCAAAAGCCTATATAAAAGTAGCTTTTGTAAATTTTACTATACTAGAAATATGTCTCCCACTACTTTTTAAACTTGGCCATCAATACTTCCCCACCCCCCCCCCAAAAACTGAAAGCATACTTTTTTGGGTGTTTTACACCATGTCTCTGTTGGAGAGCTGTAAGAGTTGACATGTCATGAGAAAAAGCGGTTCAGTAGATTGTTAAATTTGTCACCATATAAATCCTCTTCATAGCACTTTTCCCAAGTTGATTTTCAAGGTTAAGAGCCGTTTCCCATACTCCTCTGCTATGTTAGATTATTAAACAGGTGTCATAAAAGAAGGCTTTGATTTTGTGAGAGATCAAAAATAAGTTTTCCTTCATCCCTTTATGCTACAGAACATATATTCAACATTAGAGCACTGGTGAACCTGCTGCAAACAAAAATCCCTGACGATGCAGAAGCTTCCTTCGTTCTATGCAGGGTGCAGGAAACCAGCTTTCAGGGAAGGCAGCTGTATTTTATTTTGTGCTGTACAAACAGCTTTTGGGGAACATCTATTCATTTCACATTTAGTCAGGTTCTTGTACTGCTCTTTTTTCAGCATCTTTTGGATGTTGCTCAAATGAAGCTTTCCTGCTCCTCCTCCTGACTTTAAGCGTGTCGAAGCAACAACGGAAGAAAATGCACCTGGACATTTCTGCACCGAGAATTTGGTGGGGAGACAAGATGGAAAACCCAAGATTGCTCCATGTTTGGAAAAGGAAACAGAGAAGGCTGGAACTGTTTTAAATCCTCTCCGAGTATGAACCAATTTTCAAAACAGGCTCAGAGGTGGCTCTGTTACTGTCACACATTGTAGTCTCCTGCTTCAGACTGATCCAAATCCTCCACAGGGTGGATTCCTTACACCAGCTCAAATGTCTGAAATGAGATGATGTTTTACCTCCCCCAAGCCTAGGACACAGTGTGCCCTGCGACAGCACCACAGGACTTGAGTGACTGGGAGACAAACCAAGGGACTAACACACAAAACCCCATTGTTTCAGATTATGTAGAGATTAACAGGAATATTTTCTGGTAACACATAATGAAGACTGGTTTACTTATGCCAAAGCAGCACTTAGGTTTTGTTTTTTTTTAAATGAGACAGCTTGTTTCCAAACAATCTCAGGAAACTCCACCATGAAAAAAGAAAACCAATCCAGGAAACAAAGTCACAAATGTGGAACAACTGCAACCTTTCAAGCCAGCAAGAGGACCATGCTCCTTCTCAATCCGATGGCTCAGCAGATGGGGAACAGGTTCCTGACACTGTTCAATTCAAGAAAAATACTCCACTTTTGAGGAGCAAGAGATGCTGAATCTAGGCATTAGGAATGAGTAAGATGTGACAGAAGCTCATGGGTCCCAGGAACTAGTCTTCTGCTTTGGTTAAAATACCTCCTAATGCACTGAGCAGCCACTATCTTAAATCTGTCCTTCCCTACAGACAGCTCAGTCTGAGAGGGACAAAGATAGCATCGCTGAGTGCAGCAGCTCCTCCTCTGCCACGGAATGCCCTCCTGTAATCAGTCCTTTGTAGCTGTTTCCTTCCTCCTTGCCATTCCCTCCTACCAGAGCTTCACAACAAGGTGAATTGAGCAGCCTCCAGGCCTCTGCCACCAAGGCGAGAGTGATGACAGGAGAACAAGGAGCCTTCCACTCAGACTGGCCACGTCACTGCCATCCTCTTCCATCTTCCCACCGCAGTCCCTAGGGTGCATTAGTAAAAGCCTGCCACTCTGTGGGGTGCTCAACCCCTGCAGCCCACTGCTGCCCTCCACTCCCACAGCCAAAGCACTGGATCCTCCTTCATGCTGCAGCACACACCTCTTCCCTGCTCCATCAAACCTGGTGGCAATGGCAAGAACAAGACTTCTTCCCTGAAGTTTGCTACCTGTCACTCTGCCTTACCTACTGCAGCACCAAGAGAGGCCATTTTAAGTGGCAAACAGCAAGCACTTAAGACTTGTAAAACAGTGATTAATAATGGCTGCCCAGTAAGTTCACAAATGCTACTAGTTAGAAGAAAATTAGTGCAAATGTTAGAAAAGGCAATCTTAATGACCAATTAATGAGTTTGGCACCAGGGTAATGTTCTTTTAAAGACCAAGACTATCATGATATTTTTGTCTTTTTTCTTTTTCTTTTTTTTTTTTTTTTTTAATTTAAGGGGGGTTTGGTGAGGTTTAAAAAAGATTTTCTGTGAACAGAATTGAGTAACAAAGACAAAAGACCCTCTTTTACTAAATCCTTAGATATTACCAAAATTACAGCAAAATGGTGGAAACAGGCATCTTGTGATGTGTCTGCAACAAGGTGATAATTCTCTCATCCCTTTAATTTAAAAGTGAAATGTGGTAACTCTGATGTATTTATTCACCTTTTTTGATCCATAAACACAAATCCCTATCAGGATTTTCTCAATAGAAAAGACATTTCTGCAGCATACGGAAAAGTTTAGTATCTATACACACATAGTGGAGCACACACCCCTCCAAGCACCCCTGTACACAGATGAGGAGTCCCAGATCAGTGTCCATCTACTCCCTCTGCTGGCAAGAGCTGCCACTTTCCTCTTCCAAAAAACACCCACCCTTTTGCTGGCAGTCCACAATATGAACACCGCAATACATTGCCCCAAATCTTACTCAGTGCTGGTGGTTGGCTGCTTTGCAGTGCATGTCGGCAAATAAGCTAACTTAGAATCTAAGAGGCTTCCTAGCACATTCCAAATAAGCCTTGGATAAGTATCCAGTATTAATTTTAATTATAGTTTTCACAGTAATGTTCATGGATATGAGACTGGGTTCTATTTGCCTTTCACTCCATGAAAACTTTCAGATTTTCTTATTAAAGCAGGCTTAAAGTAAATAATGCAAGATTCATGAAATGGTACATTGTGTTTCATTTAAAATATTCATGGAATTCTCTAAAAAAGGAAGTCACTACTTGCATTTTACAGTGAAATTTGAAATGCAAGAGGCTGGACACACGTGAGGGAGCCTGAATAGCTGCAAAGCTGCCCCAGCCCTACCATCCACCTGCCTTTACTCTCCATTGTGCCTAAGGGACCTGCTGAAATCAGCTGGGAAGGGTAACCAGCCTGCTACATTTTTGGCTAAATTAATTACAGAGACAAGGCCCATTACTTACTCTGTCTCATGACCTGCCTCTCATTTCACACCTACGAATTGTTGATCTATTGATGTTTTTTGGCTGACATCTTAACATATCATGGAAATGCTGGATTATGCTAAAGTACCAACCACACTGCTTTCACAAATGTGAGTACCCAACAAACCCCCTGTTACAGACAAACTTAGAAAATATTGGGAAAGGAAGTTGAGTGAATAGAATACACACATAAAAACGTCTTTTAATGTTTCCTGTCCTGTCCCCTCAGCCATGAGCACCATGAGGCCATGATTGCTCAAAGGCCCTGAGACACAACTGCATCCCACTCTGTCAACAGAACTACAGGGAAAGTGAGACTGAACAGCACCCAGAAACCAGAAAGGACAGGGTCACTTCACAGGAGATCACTACAAGCTTCTGCTCGAGGAGGAGCCCCACAGCCCCCAGCGCCCTTATCACTCCCCCACAGCACTGGGCTGCTTCAACACAAACGCTTGGGGATAAAAAGAAGACCCTCTAAGTTTCTCAAGCAAAAATAAATGAACTTCCACACTCAAGAGAGCACAGGCTCTCTAGACTTTAGACAAAGTGAGAGTGGGCCCAAGAAGCTGTTTGTGCATGTAAGCGTGTGGGGATGTTCCCACAGGCACAACCATTAAACCAGATTTCTGATGACACTTCATCCTGGGGGTCAAGACTTCATCAGCTGAAGGCATTGTAAAGTACACGAGAGCGACACCTTGCTTTGTGCCAATCATCTGTGTGTGTTGGTGTGGCCACAACAAGATGGCCAACAACCACACCTGGAAATGCACAGGCTGACTGCCCAGAACTGCTGAATGCAGAACCCCTTTGGCTACCTCTCATCGCCACTACACTGCCACATCTAGATGTGTTCAGCTCCCTGTCAAGGGCACAAACCTCATCAGTGTGGGACCACGACTACAACTACAAAACACTGCAATGCTCCTGTAACAATACTGCCATCCCCAAAAGCTTTTCTTCAATTTAACAGAAAATTAATTACAAAGCTCCTTTTCCTTTTTTCAGGACTAACCTGCACCCGTAAGATACACCAAGTAGCATGCCTAGGTCTCTGCATACTTCTTTGGGGTTTTTGGAAAAGGATGGAAAATTGCAGTTTATTTTTAAGTAAAAACAGACTCTATGTAACCATAGGAGTCCAGGAGCTGGACCCATTTAAGAAATTCCTATGAGCCTCTACATAATAGAAAATCAATTTTGAATAGCAACAGAAGTACATAGGAACATGTCATTAAGATGATAGACAAACTGATTTTATGGCTCTTTTCAGGAAGTTGTTTTAAAGCACTTTCTCTGTATTTCAAAACATATGCTTCTAAACAATTTATTTTGTATGCTGAAGCAATCATAAAGTTGACATAACTTCACAAGCCTCTGCTACACACACAAGGAATTTTGTTTCACATTGTTTATATAACATCCTTCATACCTAAACACACAAACACCTATCTGTACACTCAATGATTTGCTCACACAGTAAAAATGGGATCCAGACATAAACATTATCAACTTCTTCAAACCATAAGCAAGCCTGATACTACAACCACCATTCAAATAATCGTAAAAAATTATGGGTTTTGCTTGATTACTACTTTAGGTCCACACATACACTTCATTTTTTATTTAAACTCTCTCACCACATGCTTCTTCATAAAGGCCTTTATCAGAAAAATCAGAAAATAGCTGGATTTTATAATATTCCTGTTATCCCAGAAGGCTTTATATATAAAAAAGTGGAAGTGCTGGCGTGGTAACTACTTGGGCAAACATGGCACATGTGCACCATCAATAACAGCTTCCACAGGCATGAACTTGCCCCTTCCCCCCTGCCCCCCCTTTGAGAGGGGGGCAGAGAGAGAGGGACAACGGGAGTATTGGCTACAATGCTGAGGTTTATTTTCAAATTTCTTTCAGAAAATAAAAATGGCTCCTGAATTTCTACAGAGACAGATGCCATGAGTGGGTAAGGGGAACTTTATCACAACCAAAAGATGTTTCTAGTCACAGAAAGCACGGCTCTAGTATTTCATCACATCTTAGCAATACAGTAATAACACAGGTCATCTTCAAAGCTGAGATGTTAAAACACGCTGCAAAGAAACTCTCACAATGAGAGGGAATTTCTAAGACACCGCAAGTTGCACGCTAGTTTTGCACTGACAGGTTAAATGCTGAAGATACGGAGGAGCAAAATACATTTCCTAAATTCTGTAGGCAGGGGGCAGCATGCTCCAGCCATCAGCGCTGTCTCGGGGCTTTCTGCTGCTTAATTAACATTTCCCTCTCACCAAGAGAGCATCATCTTTGTGTAAGGGTGAGTGAAACCTGAGGATACTTCAGTCATTTAAAAACGAACCTGACTGCATACATGTTAACAATCCCAAAACCGTGTTTTTTCATTTTAGCTGGCATCTCTGTGTAGCGTAAAAGAAATCAGGTAGTGGTCCTAGAAAACGTTAATCTCAAGTCAATAAAAACTCTGCTCTAAAATGTGACTGCAGCTTTGCAAAAGGAATACATAGCAGTGATGAAAACAATAGCCTGGGGAAAACAAACATGCATTATAAATGACAACTTGTCTCCTCCAGCTCAATCATCTTTTAAATCCAACAAATATTAGTGCCAAAGTCATTCTTCTTGTGGAATCAAAAAAGTCTGAAGGATTTAATCTTAAACAGATCATTTTTTTAATTAACTCTACAAGGCTGTCTGCAAGAATTCGACATTTGCATAAAATGATAATGTATATTAGACAGCAATTATCATGGACTTTTTTTTAATTATAACTGATAACACAAATAAATCCTACGTTCCCAACTGAAGAACGTAATTAAGTCTGAGTAGTTCAGGGAGAGAGAGAAGATACAAAACCACTGATTTTAAAATCAGGAGAATGGCACACTAGATCCAAATTCCTTTCCTCTTTTCCACTCACATGAAAGAGCATAAAAAAATCCATCTTCTCTTCTCTAAAGAAAACGAAACTATCAACCCTGCTTTCTCTGTTTACTAATGATACAAAATGTTTCCTCACATAGTTTTATCGAGGATTTGCAAAGTCTTCTTCACAAAGAAGAGAAACTGTTTTTATTTTGAGAAGCGCAGTGGAATCCCTGTGGACTGTGAGCAACCCCAAGCAAAGGGAAAATTGTTAATGAATAGGGAAAAGCAACCTACTGGGAATGGAGAGATGGGAGACTGAAGGTGGAAATCACAGCATCTGAGATCCAAAACACATCCCTAATCTAAGTCTGGGTCAAAGGAGGTTTTAATAAGTAAAAACTATCCCAAGTTATATTATTAGAACCCAGCAATTTAAAAACATATAAAGTTGTCATCTTTCACAGGTATTTAAGTCTAGCCTTGAAAGCAATACCGGTGACTATAACTGAGTGGAAGTCCAGAGGAGTCCAAATTTACAGGATACTGACGTGTTGGATTGACAACATACCCCACAAATACGTCAAGGCAATCACTGGGATGGAGCCAGCTTGTCCACAACAACTTGAAAGAAATTTGCTTATCTTTTTCAAACAGTCAGTTATATGCAGCAGGAAACTCTGGCATTCAAATGGAAAAAAAATAAAAAATTAAAAAAGGTTGTGCGAAGGCAGTACGGAATGAACTTTCAACATTTCAGGCCATGCCATTCTCTGTGGGACTGACTAAAGCTGACAGTCCATCAGCTTGACCTTCCCTGCATAAGCACTCCCTATGAATTCTGGCTTGAAAGTTCAAGCTTTACATTTTGTATTGGCTGGTATTGGAACAGCCCCAGCAGGAAAAGTTCAGTATCTCCACTGAGGCTCTGCTCAGCTGGGCTCATGGCCACAGCCTCTTCCAGAGATGTGAAGAAAGCCAAAGGTGATCACAGCAAAGTCACTCACCTTCCAAGCACACTAACACATCCTCTGGAGAAGCTGAGAGCAGCTGACTGGCTTGTCTTGCAGAAGGGAGAAAAAGGAGATTTCTAAAGGAAGGATTTGCACCAAAGTCTCAACTTCATGATTAAAAGACACCAGTCCTAAACTTGTAATTCTTTCATCAGGGCCTCTGCCTGACATGGCTCCTTCTGCATCGAAGAATCATGAGACATCCTGTAACACGAAGTATTTTCTCTGCACAGTGGACAACTCTCATCTACAACATTTTTGGTTCAGCTGTGCCTGAGCTATGATGCTGAGGCACACAACATTCTCAGTTAAGTATTTGAGATTGTCATGGCTTAACCCCAGCTGGCAACTTCAGTACCACACACCCTCTTGCTCACTTCCCCCTCCCCCTCCCCTCCCCTCCACAGTGGGATGGGGAAAGAGAACTGAAAAAGCAAAAGTGAGAGGACTTGCAGGTTACAGTAAAGACAGTTTAATGGAATAGAACTGGAAGAAAATAATCAATAAAATGTTAGTAATAATGAGTTAAAACACACAAAATGAGTAATGCACAATGCAGGTGCTCACCACTTGCCAAGTGGTGTCCAGTCAGACCCTGAGCAGCAGTCCCTAACCAGCTTTGCCCCCAGTTGATATGCTGAGCATGATGTCATATGGTCTGGAATATCCCTCTGGACTGCTGGGGTCACCTGTCCTGTCTGTGTCCCCTCAAAACTTCTGGTGCTCTTCCAGCCTTCTTGCTGGCAGGGAATGATAAACGTAGTGTAAATACCATGAGCAACAACTAAAACATCAGTGTGTTGTCAACATTACACTCATACTAAATCCAAAATACAACACTGTACAGTTTCTTAGGAAGAAAATTAATTCTGTCCCAGCCCAAACTAGGAGATGGATAAAGACTTCTATCCAAGCAATTATTTCAAATGAAAATGGGACTGCACACAATAATCTGACCTACAAGTAAAAAAAATAATTCCACAAAATGCTACAGTTGGCTTTTTTGTTGCTTGTTAATTGTGTGGGCTTTTCTTAGAAAAAAACACCTGCACTGGCATTAGCTACGATAAACTGCATGCGTATACTGTGAGCATCTCAAGAGCAGATTAAGCAGCAGAACGTATCGGTCAAATGAGATTCAATAAAAACTTGTATTAAGAAATGGACTGTAAAATGGCACCACAGAGAACTTTTATTTACTGTTTCTCCACTTTTGTCCCAAATATAATCAATTTTTCTTTGTTTTCTAGGTGTGGGCATCAGGCTTTCCCCCCTTCTCTCCTACCCTATGCAGTTTGTAACAAGACTCTTAAAGGGCACATGAAGTGATGCTCAAACTCTCTGCAGCTGGAGGTCTTGCACAGCAGCTCTCTCTGGCTCTGATGGAGTGAACAACATTGCCAGCATGTAGCACTGGAAAATATCAGTCTATGTTATATTGGTTTACCAACATTTGCAAAAAGTTGAAAGGAAAGTGACCTCTTTTCTGAGTGAAAACAAGAGGAAATACACAGCCTGGCAGGCCTACCTGCTGTGTAAGGAAACTAACCTGCTGCTTTCATTCTGCATGTGGCCAAATGCCATGTGGCTGAAAAGGCCAAGAAAGTACCTGCTTGACCATCCCGCGTCCCCCTCCTCACTAACTCTGCCATGCTCCTGAAACGAACTGCCATTCACCACATGGGAAGCAGTGCCAAACAAGTTTCCCCCACAGACCACAAGCACTCCTATGGGACTTCACTCACATCATTAGCTCATGCAACAGCATGTTGTACAGCTGCAGCCTGCCACTGGAGATTAAAAAAAAAGGTAACTAAGCCATGGGCTATGAAATAAAAGGGGGAAAAGGGGATGCTTAGAGCAAACAATAAAAATAGTCTCCCTCATGCTTTTTCTTCCCCTCTCATATACGTTGCACACAGTTAAATGAAAGCTGTTTCCACTCCCCCTTCTCAGGAGATTTTACTGCTATGTGTTCTGCGTGCATCAGCAGCATCAAGTTTTGAACCAAACCCTAATGCACTGGCAGGTGAAAGGAACACTATTTTTCTTTTGTAAAACACAATTCCAGTGACTTTAGTCACACCTAGTTCAGAAGCACTTCTTTAGTCTGACAAACAGATATTTAAAATATTCACCCTTACGCTCTGTTACAGAATGTAACTGCTTGCAACTAGTTTGTAGTCGTCTCAGGACTACAAAATACGCCAGAGGTATTTCATACACAGCAAGGCATTGTTTGGAACAGAACAAGAAATTCTGCAAATAGAGCAGATACTGAAGCAGACTTCATATGGAATACCCTGGGAAAATCTGCATAGATATTATATGGCATGTAGATTCTCATTCTGTCTTTTTAAAACATTAGTAATTCCAGTTCCTTCTTGCTAGATGCATTTGTAGTTTTTTTCCCCCCCAAGTACATTCTTCATTTTATTAATAATTACTGCCACTCATCATAATGCCATACAGAAGTTTCAACATGTGATAAACTATCATTCCAGTCTTAGAAAGAAAGATCTTCTGAGACACGAGACCCAAGAGAATTAAAAACCAAAGAAGCTACCATAATCCACAGCCAATTAATATCATCAAAGGCTCAATAACTGTGCAGAAAGCTTCTGAGCTTGAAATGCTGCTCTGCAAGGCAGGGACTTGCACATGGGATTGAAAGCAGATGTCGGGTGGACACTTTCCACCAGGCGCCATCAGTCTCTACAGCAACATAGGCGAACTGACAGGCTGACCAGCAGGAAGGCTGGCAGTTTGCTGACCTCACCTTCATAGCTGTGGCCCATTGCCCTGGAAGATGATGCCAAAGTCTTCCAGAGCAAATCACAGACTGTAAAGAAGGAACACTGTCATCCAAAAAAGTGCCTCAGGGGTAACCTAAGAGCATGGAAAACTTCTCAGTGACCAAGCTGTCCTTTAGAACATGAACAAAATGGTAATTTTGGGGAATCTGAGTAGGCATGTTTCCTGTGAGAAGGGGGAAAAATACTAAGAGGAGCTGGAATGAAGCAGGTGTCTGAAGGATGTGTAACTGGCAAGGCAATGGCTGGGACTGTCTCCTCTGTACGAAGAGGAATTGGCAGCATGGCATCAGCTTGTGGGAGAACCTGGAAGGCAAAGTCTCGCTGGCATCATAATTAGGGGTTGTTTAAATAGTAAGGTTATGTGCAGCACTATTAATTCCAGCGGGGGATAAGTAGTAGGAGTAGCAGGGTTGGATTAAGAATTCATATTCTCTTTGCTAAGAAAACAGTCAAACCCCAAAGCTCTTCAAAGTTTTTTCCATGAACTGTACAGCTCTTTGAAGTATTTTTCATTTTGCTCAGCTTCACAGTCTGTCATTTCAGATGGTGCCAATTCCTGCACCTTCTTGTATCTAGTCCAGTGGATCTGAAAATGCTGTATTATTTGAGTAACGGAATGTTTGGTGAATTGACAAATCCAGAAGAAGAATTCCTAAATTCCAGTAAAAAAACATTCTTTCATCCCTGTCTCACATCATGTTTTCTAAAACAGTCCTCCCTCCCACTCCTGTATTCAGTTTGCCTCTCTCTTTCCTAGCGTGATACCAAACACAGCAGACACCATCCACAACAGATTCACCTGGGATGCAGTTTTTATAAAACTAGCAAGACTTGTGCTCTTTGTAATGGCACAATGCTAAGCTGCTTAATTTGTCACCCACTAAAAATGAACACTGATTCTCCTCTGCAGCACAGCTGCTTAGCTTCTTATTTTCTGTTTTACATTTGATTTTTCCTTCCCGGCTGTGGCTTCCACTGAATACCATCTTACTTATTTCAGACGCTTATCCTAATTTATCTAGAATACTTTCAATTCTGTCCTGTCTTCAAAACATTCATAACCCTTTTCAGCTGAGTGCCATCCAAAATTTCCCATAAGTATTTTCAAATTTTGTTACAAAATAATACAAGAAATGTTGAAGAAAACAGGGCATGCGACAGAGCCCTTGAGAAAACCAACTACCACCACTTGGACTATCAAGTCATTGAAAGCCAAACCTTTGCTGCAGTCTTTCAACCACTGCAGAAGTCACTTTAGAAATACCTCATTTAAATTACTTCCCTGGTTTGCATAGTACAATGTCAAGTGAAATAGTGTCAAAAGCCTTACTAAAGTCAGAATAGATCACATCTAATACTTCTGTCTTAGACTTCCTGCCAGTTAGTCTGTCAACACTGGAATTGGACTAGCTCAATGTAATTTGTTCTTGACAAATCCATTTGGGTATTCCCTTGCTACTCGCTAAGTACTTGCAAATTATTTAATAATTTATTCCATTTTTTGGTAACACCTGGTTTAGAGTTACCAATAACTTCTCTTTCCCTGTTAGAGAAGGCATTCATCTCTGTCCCTACCTAGCCCCCTCAGAGTGCATCTCTCACCCTCCATGTGTTCTTAAATACAGCCCTAATGAGTCAAAGATTGCTTTAACTAATTCCTAAGCACTCTGAAGTAAATTCCAACAGACACTTCTGATTTGAAACCACCTAAATCTTTAGCTTCCTCTTCTTCATTCCTCCCACACTTTGGTTTCCTTCCCAGAAATCTGAGTGCTGACCACATAACCTTCTCCCTTCCATTTCCCTCCTTCCCATAACAGTATCCCTTATCCTCAAGTAAAAAAGTTTTTCAATGGGTATAGGTTATGTCATACCATAAATTCTGATTTTGTTTAAAAACAAAACACAAAAATAAAAAGCTAACCAAACGAAAGAAACCATCCAATGTTACAGCTGGGCATGGCTGCTGACACAATCTACCTTGGTCAGTTTTGAAGACATTTTGTGACAATGTCACAAAGACACCTCGGTGGGTAGGAAGGCTTAGAGATACTCCTTTTCTCTGTAGCTAGCTGGAGCTAGCCATTCCAGAAGGCGAGCAGTACCTCTCTGGAAAAGAGAAGTGATGGCAATGCTGCTGCCTTCTCACGGGGAGCAGGGAGGGGATGGGCAGCCATAAGTTCCGAATCAGCAGATTATCCACTTCCCTGACAAAGCACTTCTGCAGATGTCTGTGTGCTTCTGGAAGGGCCCCAAGGGCTGCATCTGGGCCCTGGATGCACAAACTCAGCACGGACACAGCAACAGAAAGCACACTCATGTTTTAAAAGCAATGTTACAAGTTTGGCACAGAGTTATTTTTGCTTCTAAACCAGCATCAAGACCATGTGAAAACCAAATTGTATTGCGGATGCTAGTGACAGTCAGGAAAAAATGTGGAGCTACAGCTGTGTGAAACTGGTGTACAGGACTGAAGAGAACTGACCCAGCAGCCCCGTACACACAACCCCAGTGCTGCTAGCATCACAACACTGTGGTGAAGAAAACCTCGTCCTGCAAATCCCTTCCAGTGGTAGAAAACCAGATGTCAGACTAACATTGCAGCCTAACATTATGATTTTCATAAAAGCCAGCTGAAATAGGAAATTGGTTATTGTTTCAGTTCATTCATTCAGGAGCACAGCACATATGAATGCTCAGACTGCTGAACAGGGGAGAGAGATGCAGCTTTCTCTCAAGTGAGAATGAGACTGACATAAAAGAAAAAGGTGTATATTCAATCATATATGCCCCAATGCAGCCAAGCTCTAGTGCCCAAATATACAATGCTTTTTATCATTTGAACTAAGCAACAATTTTAACTTTTCAGTGGTTGCAGAAAGCTATTTCACCAAGGCGCATTTCTGAGGAGGTTGGAGGAGCTGCTGCCTATTGTCTGGACTGGATTTATGAAGCAGGAGCAGAGCTAAACATGAAAAAGCTTCACTTACATAAAGTATTCTTATGAGGGGACCACCTGCTATTTATGCCTAGAAAAGAGCAAAAAGCTGTGCTGCAGGTGCACAAGATGACACCGATTTGTGACAAACCTTCAAGAGCCATTGGAAAGCCACAGCGCAGAAATGTGCACTTTATCAGCTCTTTGGACACAAGACAAAGCAAACAATGAGGTGATGACCTACATGCCAGCTCAAGAGCAATTAGCCTGGGAACTACAGCACTTTCACCATTACAGTGAAGTGCACTGGAGGGTGCTCATAAAAAAAGAAGTCTGCAGTTAAGTACTCTCAGGCTAAGAGGGGGAGTGGGGAAAAAAGAGGAAGAGGAGGGAAGAACAAAGCTGATGTGAATGGGAAATTATTATATAACAAGCAAACGTGATATGCTAAGATCCTAAGACATAACGAAATAAAACCTCTTGTTTGTTTTTGAAGCATATTCTCATTACCCCACTCTAGGCTTTATCAGCATTTTCATCTATTTCCAGGAGTTTATAACCAAATTCCACAAACCTGTTTGTACCAAAAACTGGCCCAAAAGCCTCAGCCTGAAAGAAGCTTTTCATTTCTGTCAAATAATTTGTCTGAACAAAACAGTAATAATGAAAAATGATAAAATTTCAAACTCCTAACCTGTATTCTCTATGTTCAAGGCCTTAAATTTAAGTGTAGTGCACTGCTGTTACGCTCAACAGTGACTGATTTAATTTTTTCTTTTTGGAACAGAATATTTTTTGTGCTTTACTACTCTCTTCCTATCTCCTCCTTGCACATTTCCTTTCCATTCATGCCACATTTTTTAACATGTGAATTCAGCAAGTACTTCACATTTTCTTTCTTTTCACTCCTCTCCATCTTGTTCACTTACCTCCAAAATACACTCTTTTCCCACCCTCAAAACATCTCACCTCACAATGCACAGATCTGTTCCCTAAATCTATACTGTTCCTCTCATTCATCATGACAGCCAAACTAAAACCAACACACAGGCAAAATAGCCCTTACCGTATTGATGTATCCTGTGGTATAGAAAGATCCTGTACTACAGCTACTGAAGAGGAACTGCTCCCCCCCATCTCTCTTGACACATAGAGATGATGAAGGAGATAAGTTGCAGTAGCCCTGTTACTGTGCCCAGCATGCCTTAGATACAAGGGCATTTCTCAGTTTCTTGAAAAGGTAGGATGGTAAAAGGATAAGTTAACAACTATATCTGATTGGAGATTTTGTGACTGACTTGGTGAGACATTACTCTAGCAAAACTGAAGCACTACACCTTGGATGACTCCTCAAGCCAAATACAGAATAGGCTTTTGAAGCCTTTATCCACTCAAATGTCTTGAGTGTTTCTGCTATTTTCAAGCCCCAGGCACCCTCACCTACTCATGGCTTTAGACACTACTGCATTATAAAATACTGAAAAATCATTAATGCAAACGCTGGACCTGTAAGTTGGCATTTCTTTCCTTCGCAGATGTTTCACTTTCAATATTCATTTGAAAAACTTGGCAGTGTTAGGACCTGGGACTTCTAACTAGAAACACAACTCTTACAGCATCTCTGTAAGAATGGCACAAGAGGTTGGTCAGAGGTCATTTTGGGGAGCTCACCTGAAAGACTATGTCTACCTTAAAAAAACCTAACAGTTAAGTATTTAATTTTTAAGCACAAAGGACTGTAGAAACAAATCTTCTAGTTAAACAACAACAAAAAAACCCTCACCACATGAAAAAAAAAACAAACAAGAAAATACCATTCTCAGGAGTAATGTCCCAGAACACCTCAGCTGTCTGTCATCCTGCTGACAGCCAGAGTGCACAGTTTATTTACTTTCTTGCAAGCGTGGTGGATAACTGGCATGGCTCACAGTGTATCCCATAGATTGAAGCTACTGCCACACATCATAAACAAAATTTTATCCTACCATAAGGCTTTGGAATAAACAGTATTTCTCCTCCAGTAACACACTTGCTGAAATACATGGACTATGGACATATTTCTACTTTCAAGGCAGCCTATATTTATTATAATTCAGCTCCAAATCTTGTGTGCAGAAGCTCTCAGGCAACAGATGAGTACATCTGGAGATGGTACAGTGCAACCTGAACTGACAGCTTCCCCCTAACAGCACACACAATATATGCTTAAGTCTTCATTTACAGTGATTTTCCTAAGGCACTTTTTTTTACCCATGCAAAAGATGTTGAGTTTCTGAGTCACAACTCAAATGCCCCTGATGGAGGCTGCAGCCATTGTGATCTCTCGGCTTTGTCCCCTTGCCCATTCTGACTCCACAATGCTTGCCACACCTTTCTCTCTCATTAATGCATCTTTTACATCCTTTCTGCATTTTTCTTCTCTCTCAAGACATACTACACCTATACCATGAGCCTATATTTATTTTATCCTCCTCTCTTTTATTCCTGAAGCTTGTTTTAATTTTCTCTCATTTCTGTCCATTAAAGGCAAATGGGTAAGATTCTCCAGCTGATACAGAACCGAGTTTCATTCCTGTGGGATATCCCCTACAACTGGGTGACCCGTTGCAAATCACGTAGGTAGAGTTTCAAGACATAAAGTTTGTCTAACAAAATCACAGAGCCCACTCCAGACAGCAGCATTTATGGTGGGCTCTGCTGACAATCCCACAACGTCCTCACCAACTAGTGAGAGCAGGTTCTGGTGGCATACACCCAGCCTGACTCATACACTCCAGAGCATCCTGAGCACTGCCCAACCATTACTCAGAAAAAGAGTTGAGATTCATAACATGGTCAGTTCTGGAAGCCACGAGTAAAGGCTGAGTACAGCTAATGAAACACCATTTTAAGTCACTGATGATTGGTAACTTAAAGAGCTAAAAAGTCAGATAATGTTTCAAAACATAATCTGAAACATGGAGCATAGCACAGAGTGTGTGTGTGTGTGTGTGTGTGTGTGTGTGTGTGTGTGTGTGTGTGTGTAAGTCCCAAAGAGCCTACAGGGTTGGGCAAGAGAGGAGGCAGCACAGGGGTACATAAAGATGGCCAGAAAGGACAAGAAACCTGTCAGACCGCTCTAGTCCCAGCCTGTCCACGTCCCAAACACACCAGGAAGCCCACCAACAAATAACCCATCGTATCATGGGTACCAAAATACAACAAAGTTTTATATCGCGTTTCTACTGTTTTTCTAACAAGATGCAGATAAATAATTTAAACATTTGTCAAGATAAATAATAAATGCAATTAAAAAACTACTCCACAGCTCTAGATAGGATACATTTCTATCCAAAAATTTTTCTGGCTTTCTACACCTCTGTAAAAGTGTATCTATTTTTGTCTTATGTTTTTTAATTAATTTAACTGCATATTGCTTATCAGACAACAAATACTTCTTAAAAAGGCATTGAAGTTTTTCATATTTCTATATTTTGGCATAACTAACTTACCAAATATCCATTTCTTTAAGCTCTGGTTTGTATGGTTTTCCTTCTCTGTGGCTTACCAAAGTTAAGACAATATCAGTGAGGCTTACTTTCGCAAAAAGAGGAAATAAAAACTCAATTAAAGCTTTCTTTACGAAGACCATATTTTTCACTCTGAAAAACTGAAGCTGCACTTAGCCATTTGCAGTTATAATGAAAAGAAATCAACCAGATGGCTTAAAAAAGGAACTGATTTAATTCCACTGTAAAATAAAACACAGACATACAGAAGATCTCCAGCAGTGTCTGCTATGAAAACCCTAATTCTAAAATTGTTGAAAAGCACCAGAATATGCCTAGTCAGTTTCCCCAACCCAACAGAGAAATAAACCCCAGCTAAGTAATAGCATTTTTTTTGAGCTGACTGACAGGATATTTAAAAAATTCAATTTAATAATTTCATCGAGTTGGCAACCAGGGTATCTGGAAAACAGCATGCATTTTGAATAAAGCAAGAATGATACAACGAACTACGAGAGAGAGCTGGGCCTGTTCAGCATCAAGATGAGATGACTGAGAGGGGATCTCATCAATGTGTGTAAGTATCTGATGGGAGGGTGCCAAGAGGATGGACCCAGGATCTTCTCAGTGGTGCCAAGCAATAGGACAAGAGGCAACAGGCAGAAACTGATGCACAGAAAATTACACCTGAATATGAGGAAGAACTTCTTTACTGTGTGGGTGACCATGCACTGGAACAGACTGACCAGAGAGGTTGTGGAGTCTCCCTCACTGGGGATATTCCAGAATCATCTGAATGCAATCCTGTGCAATGTGCTCTTGGACGACCCTACTTGAGCAGTGAGGTTGGACCAGATGACCCACTTCGGTCCCTTCCAACCTGACCCATTCTGTGATTCTGAGAAGAGGGCCATGTTATGTGAAGAGCAAACCAGAAAGTTTTGGGTTTTTTTGTTTGTTTGGTTTTTGACAACTGTGAAAAGGGATTAAAAATTCAAAAATGTGAACATGTATTATCATAAATCTAAGTAAAGTCCCAGTGTGTAGGAGTTCAGGAATTGTGCAAATGGGAACATTTTGAAACTACTCACAGTAGTCTCAAAATTATGAAAACCACAAACTTGAATTAAGTTTTTTGTAAACCATGAGACATAATAATTGGGGGGAAAAAAGAGTAGCATGTATAAGAGTCCAGATGAGGGACTGAGGAAGAAAGAGGGACAAGAGAGGGCATAGCAATGAGAGAAATCAAATTTTGCTGAATTATGACACTAGACAATGAAAATGTACAACTGTATTACTATTACAGTATAGTCTTGGATATAAAAATTGTATGCTAACACACAGCCTACACTTAGGCCATTTGCACTGAAGCAGTAACTCTAAACTAAAGAAACCCTTTAAAATGGAAGGAAGGGACAAAACATTAAAACTTGGGGTGACCTCAGATTTAACTTGGGCTGAATCAACATGAGGAAAGGATTCACCAGCTACAGAGGTAAAACAGTCATCATAACATGTATGCCAACTTTTGTCTTTGTAATAAAGATTATTTGCTATTTAAAAACCAATGCAACAAACCTTCTAACTAGCAAGCATAAGCAATCCTAAAGAAAGGGTCTGAAAAATCTTATGCTGACTGAAGGACCAAGGAAAACCACAATCTGGACTAGATACCACAGGAAGCATAGTGAAAACTGAAGAAACAAATGGTGTTAAACATATTAGAATTTCTGTTTATTAAGTTATTTTCTAAGATAGGAACATTTCCATATATTTTTGCTTGTCAAGGCAGACTTCAATGCAAACTAATCTCTGAACACCACAATGTACCATGACATCTTTTCCATGCATTGTCAGTTATGAACCAGAATGCCTAAGCCAATGACTGTTGGGTGACCCAGGGAATTCATTGAAATAGAAATGAATATGTGTATGAATACTTAATTAACACAACAGCAAAAATAATTGCCAATAATTTCTAGCATAGTGAAATATCAAGTAGTACGAAAAACCAGCTGTAAGGCCAAGCACAGGCCTAGTGCAATGAGCACAACACTTGACGTGACTATCACAACAAATTAATTTATTTCAAGACTGAATTTAGCATCTACATAATGCAAGGAAATGTTATTTTCCTTTATTTTTCTTGGAGAAATAACAAAAACACCATTTTAACAGTTATGAGACATTCAAACTTGAAGTGAATTATGATATTTATATCACACTGAATATGAAAAACAACAAAGAATAGGGACAGCCAAGTATAATTCATATTTGAAAGAGACTACTAGAAAAGGAACAGTAATAAAACATAAAAGGAACTTGCCAATGTGCTCAGTATTACCTGATTTTTATTGTATTTTTGAAGCTTCAGTGAAACCATCAGCGGAAACTGTATATAACCAAAAATCCCAAATTATTATCAATTTTGTAAGCTAAATTGCTGTTGTGCCTCTCTGAAAGCTTTTTCTAATGAGTTTAATTGTTAAGGATGGTTATTCTTCGGGAAAATGAGGCTTTTAAATACTTTATCATTTGTCTCAACATGTTGCTAAGCCTAAAATGATTTTCAGTTCCTTAGATTAAATTACTTTCTACTATGTTGAAAAAGAACAAAACAAAATGCCTTATCACTGTGGGCTTTTTACAATTGCTTCATGAAAATAAGTTTTGTCTTAAAGCCATGCTTAACTTTGCTGTATGCCCAACAGTCCTCTATGGTGGCTTTTTTGCCATGGTTTAACCCCAGTCAGCAGCCAAGCCCCACGAGCTGCTCGCTCACTCCCCCATCAGCACAAACAGGGAGAGAAATGGAAGGGTAAAAGCTAGAAAACTCATGGGTTGAGAAAAAGACAATTTTAATAGAGAAAGCAAAAGTCATGCACTCAGCAAATTAAAACAAGGAATTAATTCACTGCTTCCTATGGGCAGGCAGGTGATCGGCCATCTCCAGGACAGCAGGGCCCCATCACGCGTAATGGTTAGCGGGAAAGACAAATGTCATCACTGCAAATGCTCCTCTCGTCCTCCTTTTCCCCCCAACTTTATATACTGAGCATGATGCCATATGGTCTGCAATATCCCTTTGACCAGTTTGGGTCATCTGTCCCAGCTGTGTCTCCTCCCAATTTCCCATTTCCCATACCCCCATCTCCTCGCCAGCGCAGCCATACAACAAGCAGAAAAGTCCTTGGCTCTGCATAGGCACTGCTCAGCAATAACAAAAACAGCTCTATACTATCATCACTGTGTTCAGCACAAATCCAAAACACAGCCCCATATTAAACACTGTGAAGAAAATTAATTCTATCCCAGCAAAAACCAGCACACTCTATTAAGCCAGAAAATTGGTTAGCCAAAAGAGTTCTCATGCTCACTATTTCATTCTCCATCTTTCCTTTTAACCATTACTCCCTATATCATCTTCAGAAACATCCAACCACTAGTGAATTCTGTTCTTAAAATTAATTGCACAGGAGCTCCAACATTGCTGCATTAGAAAACCTTAACAAATGTCAGAAGATAGTATTAGATGCAACATCCACACTACACCTTCATACCTTCTACAAAAATCACAATTTTTACAGGACCATAAGGGAAGCTGTAGAAACTGTGTCAGCTCTTTTTTGCCTGTAGCCAGACCAACATATTGAGATGTCTTTGTAATTGAAAGTAATGTAATGTCTTGAACAGTGGAAAGTTCTGTATAGCAGACGCAATCCATAAGAGGTGCAGCAGAGCCAACAACTTAGTCAGCAAGGACAGAGGGGCAGAGGCAGTCTATTCATTTTACACAATGGAAGAAATAGGGCACAGGGGAATACTGCGCCAAGGAGAGGTTTTTCTTTATTATCAGTTCACATTAAAATAATGCTATTATTCAAAAGTATTTATTCAAAAGTGGGTAGAGATTTGAGTGAAGAAATATTGTCCAGGTTGTAAGATCGGCGTGACTAAAACTGAGGTGTTTAATCTAATTGCCAAAACCCAAGAGACCTCAATTTCAAAGACAGAGAGGTAGGTTATCACTGGTTTTCACTGTGTTTGGGGTAGTCTGGGAAGCTGAGCACCAGATTTTACAGGAATGAGGAATACCACTTTGGAGAAAATATTTATTAAAGATCTGTCTGTCATCAAATCTCTCAGTTGTGAAAATCTCAGACTGCCTGAGTGGGTTTATCAGAATTTGCTCAACAGTTTTCCTGAAAAAATGAGATTTTATCAAGATTGATAGTTTGTACTCATAGCTAATTAGAGATAAGTTCACAAGCAGCCTTCAACAGCAGTTCTACAAGATAAGTCCTCATGAAAGCATGCAGTGATAGTTGGAAATTCACCCCTCAGCACAAAACCAGTCATCCATGCATCATACAAATACATCCGAAAACTTTAGACCGTACAGCTCCATCAGAACAGTGGTTCTTTGTGATGCCTTTTTTTTTTTTTTTTTTAACCCATTCGTTTCACAGGCTATATTAAGGATCTCTCTGGGGCAGGAATTATCTTTTAATTACATACACATAAAGGGCTTACTGTTGCAGGTCCCCTGTCTTGCTGGGAGTTACATGTTCCTCTAAAACATACTAGAAACAGGAAAGACAACAGCGTCTGTCTGTATTTGTGACCAGGCTTTCTCACACAAATGCAACATCAGTCTAAGGTGATAAGTTGAGCATACCCAAGACTACTACACTGTGCATCCATTCCACATGAGGGCACATCAGCAAGTTGTGTGCAACACAGGCACCCGGCTACTCTCCAAGCAGTGTACCAACTGCATGGTACTTTTCTATGAGGAACTTGCGTACATTCGTTTCAGTCATTGAAAATTTATCTTATAAGACCTCTCACCACCTTCTTCCTGAGAGGAGACTTTTTGACTAGTTTTGCTTGTTTCTTATTTACTACCCAAAATGACTGTCTTATGTATTCCTTTACTTGCATTCACATGAGAGTGTACTGACACCTCTTAACTTTCAGGATGAAAAAGCCTCAGTATAATATCTTACTTCTGACAGTGTATTCAGAACCAGAACTCAATGAGTTCTTATGAGAACTTGTACTCATTGAGAACGATGGCAGGTAACTATGGTCTGCAATGATCTTTGGCAACAGCAGCATTTTTCCTACTGAAAAAATAGAAAAAAGACAGATGAATGATTCTGTAAGCCACTCACCTTGTATGAAAAAAATATGTGGAATGATCTTTAAGGCAATTGCTTAAAATGGCATATAATACCAAAAGCCATGTTATCATCTAGAGGATACAAAATTATCTTCTACCTTTTAGGTCATAATAATTCTTCACGCAGCACAGAGCCTCTTACTGTTCTTGGTTGCAGCTGGCTACCAAGGGTATTTTGCAGGGGAAGGTTTTGATAGATCCATTCTAGACGATGGCAATGGTGTATTCGCTCACACACTACAAATCCATCGATTTGTAAAAATCCAGCTTTTTTTTAGAAACTACTGCTGTTCCACTAAACATGAACTACTTATGCCTCCAAGAAATCACATTATTGTTCCAGTAAAGCGAAACACTAATGATAAAAGGTAAGTAAAAGTAGTAATGAATGTAATAAATGTTGTCAAGCAAAGACACCAGTAATCGAGGTTATGCAGCAATATACAGAGAAAACACTATTAGTGTGACAACTCTCAAGTCAATATGGTTTTGCCAAAATTGATATAGCCCAGTGTCTCTACTCCTAAGCAATCACAGTATAAAGAGGTGTTTACCACTATTTTAAAACAGTCACGTAAATTCAGAACTGCAGACACATTAAGAGTGCCTCATAGTTTAACACACGGATGAACAAGTAATTAGACTTATTTGTTTCCGGATTAAATGCCTGTAAAAGAAAAGGCTTTTGTTCAGTCTGAAAAAAGAAGAGGGAAAAAAACCCCAGCCCAACTGTTTTCTCACATTTGCATTCTATGCTTAAAAAAAAAAAAAAAGAACAATGAGATTATGCTTTAATTTTCAGTACAGCCATGCCTGGAGAATTTTGGGAACACTGTTAGAGAACAACAAAGTGCACTGTATCAAAACAAGAATTTTCAGGAGTATCTTAAACTCTGGGAAAACATACACATCATTAAATTTTCGGTTTCTTCAGGGAAAAGAAGAATGTAACACATTCTGAAGAGGTATATCACATTCTAACCACAACACACAACATCTCCTTGCCAGGTCATGTGAAAATACTAATGAATAGCGCAAGGGATACCTCAGTTCCTTGGCTTCTTTTCTTAAAAGAGAAAAAAAGATGATCTGAGACCATGTATGAGCTAAACCCACCCCACCATTACGGTGTCCCTGCCCACAGACTTTTAGCTATCAACACAAATGGAAAACATTCAGCTCTCAATGACAGTTCCGAGTCACGGACTCTGAGACTTCATATTTTAAGTTTCACTAAGCAATGAGTAACACTTCCATGAACATCCAAAAAAGAGGGAAAGCCCCTTTTTTTTCCCCTGAAGTAAGTATCCATGAGACATACTCTGTCAATCATATGTAAAGATGAAGACTTCGTATGGTGGGGAATAAATTTCAAGTACTATAATGGAGGCAATAAGGGGAAAGGAAAGATACCAGGCAGGATAGAAATAAAGACAAAGCCCCTAATTTTAATCCTTTACTTTTTAACATTGATGCATTTATTTTATGCAGCTACTGTGCATCTATTTCAGTATCTTCCGTAAATACAGTATTTAATCAGAAGAGGAAGAGGATAAAGAACATGAGCAGAAAGAGAAGTAGAGATACTCAGGTGAAAACTCCACCCTGCATTTACACTTTATATTGTGGGTTTTGTTTTATTAATATTACAATCAGATGCACCATGTTGAATATCGTGTGTTCATAGAAATTCCCCAAATAGATTCTCACTGGAGACAGAGGAAAGATCTTAATACACAAAATATATAAGATGTAGGAAAAACCCAGGAAACCAAGATGACAAAAGAAGAAAACAGTACACGTACACCACTGCGCTCGCCAGGATGTGTCACAGCGCGGTGGACTCAAAGTTTCCTCAGCAGTCTGACAAGATCCATTAGCATCTTGTAATAAAGCAAAGAGTATCACAAGGCTCTGGAAAAACACCATTTGGATGATTTCAAATGAATGAGTCATTTTATCAGCTCATATTTTGAAAGTAATGAGGCTATTTCAGTCCAGCTACAAGTGAATAAATCTTTAACTGTCCCCAACAATCTTTTGCATTTTCAGAATAAACTGCAAAAAGGATCGAAATGTTCCTATCACAAATATAAAGCTTCTATAGCTGCATCCTTTCTGGAGATATTTAATTAAGTATTTTTCAAGTGCACAACTTGAAACAGGAGTGGTTTTGCCTGCCTGCCCACCAGTGAGGAAAGCACATCACAGCCTGGCAAGGAGGAGGCAGGCAAGATGACAGAGGCTGCTTCCCCCATGCTAAACATTACTTGGTTCTCTGTGGATCCCTACACTATACTTTTCCTTTGTGTTATGAGGACAACTTCAGAAAAAAGCCCGACAACATAATAAAGCTCGGGAAAGACAACCCTGTTATTACTGGTGCAGAAAATAAAACACAGCTTAATGTCACTAAGGCACATGTCAGAAGAGATAATAATGATGCGTACAAATGAATCTTCTCATCAGGAGCAAAGAATATAAGCACCACTGAAAACTGAGTAATAATTACATACAAATCAAAAATGACATCGCCAGCTGCTAAGCACACGTTATTCTCCCAGATTACCAAAGGGTTTGTTTTCCACTTTTCCCCTTAAAACTTGCTAAGTCTTCCTTTTCTATTAAAGTGACAGAAATTATAAAGTAGCAAAGTGGGCGCTTACACTCCCTAGGAAGACAAATGCTGGCACCACTGGATAGCCTGCTGCTTATTGCTGCTGTCCACTGTGCCACAACGAAAGGGCAGATGGGCAATGGAGGCTCGTAACAGAAAAAGGCTTTTTGAGTCAAAACACAGAAATTGGTTATAATTTATGACAATTGGTCAATTTTCATTTTCTGAAGCATTTACTAACAACGTGCCACATACTTTTCAAGTTTCCCTCTTACTTCTTAAGATTCGCATTTCTTCATGGTCTAATCACTGATGTTACACTAAGATTCAAATGCAGGGCAGTCACATTCAATCAGTCATGCCCTCCCAACCTCAGCCAACAAGAGTCTGGCATGTAAAATCCTGCTTTGTTGGTTGTATTCCACTGATTGCATTTCTTGCCATTTTTAAAATCACTATTTCACCTATCTTCCAAAGACAGAGTACAAGATCAAATATCACAACTGGACACTTTTTGAACTAATAATTTCCTTTACTCTGATCCTTTTCAACTGAAGTTCTATCCTGAGGATATAACTGAAGACAAGCACCAGAGAGCTTCTAAGCAAGGTATTTACCAAAGCCATCTAATTAAAAATCTTGTATCAAGAAGACAAGGCCTAACACGATATAATAAAAATAAAGAATCAGGAAATGTTAACTTTTACTGATGTACACTTTTATCCAGGAATTTTTCATCTTCATCCAATCTGTCAACTGAACAAGACAAAATTTTATTACTGAAATGACTCAGTAAGAGTTTGCATTAGGGAGTCAAGATGCTAGAGGAAGACTGACCATTTATGACCCAGATAAGAGAATTGTTTTTTTCCTGTAGAACCTGGCTTAGAAATCACTACAATCAGTTTTGTAGTCTGTAGGTATGGAGGTACATTAATCTTTCTTCTTTACATTTTATTGCACATGACCTGTGAATTATTTCCTCTGTCCCATAAAGATTACAACCTTCCTATCTATATTTTTATACCATTACAATTTTAAAGTACATATGTGTTATTTAACAGAAAGGATTATAGTAAACAAGAATAATCACCACAAGTAAAAATTAAGTAATAATTAGGGTAGTAAGTATGTGAAGTTTATCGACACATTGATGACAAATAACACTTGTGGCTGGATGTTACTATGCCCTTTCTGCTAGCAACACACAGAGGCATGAGCTACCTTCATTTACTTCCCTCACAAGACTGCTGAATTTTAAATTCTTCCTGACAGTACTTAGGATGTAATCATTTCTTTTTTGACAAACTGCTAAAATCATGACAGCATTCTTAGCAGAAAGTGGCACACCAGCAAAAATGAAAAAGAATCAACTCACTTTCTGCTGAACATTTATTTTCAGTTGGTCTGTAAAACGAAGATCAATTTGCTACTTACAGTGATTAATAACTTCCTTGTCCTTGACGAGGCACTCTGTAAATTGTTACAGACAGAATAGTACATACAATACCGTTAAAGTGTCTACTTATTGTGTATTTGTTAATATTTTATTGTAGCAATCTCTCCTTTTATACTTGTGAGACATTTTTCTTATTTTGAAGTGGAATTTTTCATATTCGTTCCCATTGCCCTTTGTCCTGTCACTGGGCACCACTCAGAAGAGCCATCCTTTTTACTCTGTCTCATCACACACATTGATAAAATCTCCTTGAGCTTTCTCTTCTCCAGGCTGAACAGCTCCAACTCTCTTACATGTATGTCAGGTCCTCTCAGCCCATGATCATCTTCAGGCCCTCAGTAGACCTGCTTCAGGATGTCCATGTCTCTCTTGTACTGGGGAGTCCAGGACTAGATGCAGCACTCCAGGTGTGTCTCACCAGGCTGAGCAAAGAGCATCACCTCCTGTGACCAGCCTGGCCACAAGGGCACATTGCTGCCTCCTGGTCAACTTGGTGTCCACCAGGATCTCCAGGAACTTTGCTACCCAGCTGCTTTCCAGCTGGTCAGACCTCAGAATATAACAGTACATGGGGTTACTCCTCCCCACAGGCAGGACTTTGCATGTCCCCTTACTGAAATTCATGAGATTGATGTTTGCCCATTTCTCCAGCCTCTTGAGATCCCTCTGAATGGAGCACAACCATGTGGTGTATCCATCATTCCTCTCAGTTTTGTGGTAGCAGCAAACATGCTGAAGGTGCACCCTGTCCCATCTCCAGGTCATTAAAGTCTGAGACAGTATTGGTCTCAATATCAAAGCCTGGGGCACACAACTTATGGAGGACCTCCAGCTGGACTTGGTGCCTCTGATCACAATCCTCTAAGCCTGACAGTTCAGTTAATTTTCAATCCAGCTCACAGGCCACTTATCCAGCCCATATTTCAATAGTTTGTGAGAATGATAGAGATGACAGTCTCAAAACTCAAGATAAGGAACATCCACTATTCTGGCTGCTGAGCTTAACATATTTCTGAGCCATGTTCTTGGTGCAGTGTGTGTGAAAAGTTAGTGAGCCACCGCTAAAATGTCTGGCAGAGTCCTGACAAGGACACCTCAACTTGCAGCTTTTGGCTCAAATGTCCCAAGAGAAAAAGGCAGAAAATACCAATACACAGGCATTTCCCTTTTCCAGAGAAGGCTTCTAAACAGACACACTAACAAACAGATTTAGGCCCTTTCTCACCAAAAATATTCAAAACACTCTGACTCTCTCAACTGTTACGGAAGATAGAAAATAGCATAAGCAGCTCATGCTTTTAGGACAGGCTCTGACATAATACTGGAAACACTATGAACTTCAGTGTAATCTGCCATATCCCATCATTTGGCTGGAGATACATTTCTTCAATGTAAACTTCTACCATGTTCAACGACACGAAGGAACATATATACTGGACATTGCTAGAGTAGAAGTCAACTTCATGCTCCATCTTTGCAGGCAAAGTTCAGAAGACACAAGCAAATTGAGTAACTGGACTAAAAATGGTCCTATTACAATTGGATAAAAACCTTACCTGCTTTTGTACTTCAGCTCTCTCAGTCACAATAATAATTTCATGGTGTCTCCAACAATCAAACTTAAGTGTCACATCACACAAGCTGTCTCCTGAAGTTTACATATAATCTTCCCTTTCTTTTTGCTTGGATTTAGCTAAGACAGTTCTACAGGGATACCTTGAGGAATTTTTCTTCAGTAGATTAAAAGCGGAAATTCCACTGGGTTGCAAAAGCTTTGTCTTGAAATTTAATATGCATGGACAGCAAATCTACAGCAGTTTCTTTCAACAATAGCAGGTTTATACTTGCACTGAATTTCAGAGCTCCAACAGGAAGATGATATGGGAAGCACAGGCTCACATACTACATCATGGAACATACAGATGATCTCTTTTGGGGATCATCTATTTCAAAATCTCCTGATTTCAAGCACATACCAGTCCATCATTTGACTAAGTACTTCATGGCACAAAAAAACCCTGAGTTCCTCATATCACTAGAGAGTGAAGGTCATTCCAACAGGCTAGATGAGTGGTCTGTTTAAGAAGCTCACCTATGCTACCAAACTGTGCAAACTTCAACTGGGCAAAAAATCCAGCCCTGTTTCCAGGCCTGCAGCCACACTGGGAGCTACAAGCATGGTAAGTTTCTTTCAATAATATATCTTGGAAATTCTTCGACATTTGTGTCTAGTTCACAATACCATTTGTTCTGACGCTCAGTGTCAACTCAAAATGTCAAAATTTCTTTTGATTTGGAGTCCACAGCTATTTTGAGCTTTTTCTCACAACACCCTGTCAAAGCACTGGCTTACAGTAAAAAATAAAAATTACAATGATTTCAGCTGATAATTTTGTCACCTTTTCCCCTTACAAACAGACATATCTTCAGTATTAGCAGAGCTGAGTGCAGAGCTTAGACGGTTCCTCTATCTAACTATAGTGATCTGCTTTATGGGTGCTGCTGTTAAAACCAACCTAGAAGAAATGACTGCTACTCATTAGGGAGTACTCTGTAGTCAACAAGAACTACTGGGATGTACTTTCTGCAATAACCACCTATGCACTGCCTTGAAAGCAGGTGGCCGTGGTCATTTAGCTGTTCCTCACAGGCTGGCACATTAGGGAAGGTGTTTGTTACTGATGGGGAAAGCACTGAAAAGTAGGTCAAATACAACAAAACTGAGGGGAATAAAAATGTCCAAGATGCAATCCAGTTCTTCTAAGCATGTGCAAATGGGAGCACTAGTAGCTGTGGCATTCAAAGGCTACAGTGTGGGGGAAAGCAAACAAAAACCAACAAGTAACTCCCCATTGTAACCGCGGAGGAATTTATCTTAGTCTCTACTATCTCCTACCCTGCATTTCCATTTTACAAGCCATCATACAACTTCAGTGCTACTATTCCTAATTTAATTATTAAAAGCATGTGTATTTTATCAAGGTTGGTTCTCCAAAACAGACTGCTCTCTACAACTTGCAAAACAATTGACTGATTGCTATGAGCCCAGCACTACACTTGCACTGGCATACCCAACTGAGGTAAAATATTGAGAACAAAGACAGTAGCACAGTTTCTAACTTTTATGGGGAGTACTTAGAAAACTGAAAATTAGTTTCATACTTACATACCTACATTGTACATATATACATTGATCTCATGTCTGCACTACTTACTTGGGGAGGGCGGCACAGGGACAGGTTCTTCCCCCATAAAAGCAGTTTCGGGCAGCAGCAGCTGTACTTCCAGAAACACAGCACAAGGGAATGACCACTTCTGAAGTATCTTTACTACTTGGACCATTTTTAAAACTGCTCCTCAATGGGGCTAGAATGAAATCAGGTAAACATTTAGGAAGATCTATAAGGAGATTAGGACAAAAAGGATGTCTGTTTCTTACAGTCAACAGAAAAGGAGAGTGGGGTGGAAATTTACTTTGGTTTGTAGGTTTACTGCACAGTTTGACCTGGCAAATGCAAAGCATGACCCCATGGAGCTGGGGCAGCTCTCATGTGCTGTGGGGAGGAAGCTCTTTCTGGACCACTGGACAATACAATGTTCTCCTGCAGATTAATCAAAACTGGCGATTTATCTCCCTTTTCAGTTCCTGAAATTTGGGAAGCAGGGATGAAGGTGACTGAAAGCAAAAACGCTCTGAGGAAATGAAATTAATCCCAGAGGATTTACTGACAGAAGAGTCTTTAAAGGCACTCTGACATGTTCTCGGGGCAAAACTACTGTCATGCCTGGCAGTCAAGGCTCAAGCAATGCCTTTGTGATGTTTCACGCTTCAGTGGAACACGTGGCTGCGCTTCCCAGGGCCCAGGCACACAGCTGGCACTGCTTCAGCTCTGCCTGCTCCCTCCTCACAGGGAGAAAAGGGACGCACCAACTTCTTATGCATTAGTGCTTCTTATATATTTTATATACATGCGTGTTGATAATATCTAGATATATACAATTGATACAATCATGCATGTAAGAAGAAAAAGTAACAAGAAAGGGACACATTTTGGGGGAAATCCAAATGTGCATGCATGAAAAAGCTGCATGAACAAGAGCAAACAGACCCAAGTTCACCCTGCTCTGCTCTATCTCTTGTATTGGGTGGAACTTCCTTTTCTTGTCAGTTTTGAACAAGGACAACTAATTAAGTGGTTATAAGAGAAAACTACATAAAGCAAATATTATGAATAAAAATAGAAAAAACACAATGATCTCCAATATTTCAATCCCTGCTTTACTTTTTACTGCTCTGAAAATCTTGTACAAACATGAAAATGCGTACCAACATGCATACCAACATACCAAACTTCAGAAGAGAAAAAAGAAAAGATTTGGAGTGTCTTTGCATTATAGAAAATTCTGGCAGAGTAAGCCTTTAAAAAGAAAAGGCACTGTAATTTCCATTTTAGGTTTGTTAGTCACACAGCAACATTTAATTGCATCCTTTTTTGATGTACTTTCTTGTTACCTCCAGAGTCAAGGCATTTTCCAGTAAAAGAAAAATATTTCCCATAGTCACAAAACACTTTCAAAGCCTCCAGTGACAGCACAGTTTCAATGATAAAACAATATGGTTTTATAGCACACAACTGTCTCTACTACACTCTATTAATTCTTGCCCACTGACATTACAATCACCCTCTGCATTGTTTGTATTTTAATAAACTTCTCCAGAGTTTGCTTTTAATTAGAGTTATATACAAACACCCCAAACTCCTGAAGTTTACTCTTTTATTGGATAATTTTCTTCAGTGTTCAAGAAGCATTGAAAATTGCCATTCCAGCCAGCAAGATCTCCTCACTATCAATAAAAGCTTTGATTTTTGCAAATCTGCTTAGTGTCCAGCACTGTGACTCAGCGTGTCTAAGAACCAAACATTAAGACCACAGAAAATACAAGAGAAAGAACTGTTACTTCATTGCTTCCAAATACAAATCCTAATCTTTTGCTTTGTTTTGGAGGTAGGTTTTTCTAACTTTAAGAGTTGTTGATTCTCCTTATTTTTTGGGCCATATTTCTACACAACAGGGATACTGCTTACGTCCTGACACATGTTCCAGTAGCACAATGATGCTGAATCTATGGCTCACATCCAACCAGGTGCTGCTCTCCAGCTGCCTCCTCCTCCAGAGGCCTCTTGGGCAAAGCCCATTGGCTTGCCAGCAGCAGCCCAATTGGCATCCTTACACATCTACAAGGGGGTGATGACCACATGCCAAATGGAAGAGCAGTTACCGGCTCCCTCAGAAGGAGAAAAGGTGGAAGCTCAGTGTTACAGCCAAAACAAAAAGCACCAATAAATAATACAAAGTATTCTCTAACTTTATTAGACTTATTTAGCAACTCTGTGAAGCCCTGGAAACACAACGTTATAAACAAAACTCACAGGCCAACAGGAGACAGGCAGCTATAGAGTAAAAGGAATTCTTTCATTAGTTCAGTATGTTCGCTACTTGGATTAACTATGATCTTTGCAGAAGCAAGCACAGTACCTCTTACCTATTTCAAATGCCTCTTATTTAGGCCATGTTTCCACTAAGTTGAATCAACATTTATGTTGCGAGTATTTCTGTACACAACTAATATAAGGTTATTGGCATTTGTGTTTCTAAAGAAGCATACAACTTCTGAGACATCAAAATGGAGCTCTGAAAGCAATTACAGCCACCACAGATCCTCCTGCCTTATAATTTGCCTTTCCAAGGCTATAGTCTTTTCTGATGCTGGACTTTTGGTAATTTCCATCAGTCCCTCTTTCTTCCCCCCCCGACTTTTCAAGCTGTGCAATGCAACTGCCATCTCTCACATGAGAAGCTATGGGAAATATCAAACAAATACAACCTGGCAGCTTATCTTGAGTGACTTGGGTCCTCAAGGAAACAATGCTGTCTACTGACTGAGAGCTCTAGTAGCCTTCTTTAGCCCATTAAGACACAGATCCTCTCAACAATGTATCCCCACTGCCCAGAGCATCTTCAATCAAGCACCAGGCTGAGCCACAGGTTTGCAGAAAGCCCACTACTGAACCTTATGTTCTGGTGTCCTTTCTGACCTGTCTACCCCATGATTGTAAGGCAACTGCATTACACAAATATTCACTACTAACAGGACTGCTTTATCACAATGCATCAAGAATGTGCCTCTCTCAAAAACAGGGTTATTATGAGAAGCTGGAATAAGTGTTCAGAGATTCAATGCTGCTCTAGGGAGCACTGCAAACCACTCTAGACAGCGCACTGTTCTGCATGTAAGTAGACTTTTAGAAACTGAGTGATTTCTTTCTGCTTAGAAGGCCAGAAGGCTTTTCTTAAAATATCTCAAGTGTGTGCATGTTTACACCCACACACAGTAGTGCACTGCAGTACAGGACTGTCACTGACAGCACACAACTACAGAGACCTCTCCTAGTGCAAAAGATTTGCTGACCACAGACATGGGAGAACACACCACAAGTTGCTGTTTCAGTCTATTTGTATCACACCTAGCTATTGCAAGTTTCTTGCACTGCCATGACTGATGCATTGATTGATCCATGCACACTTGCATGTGCGTAAAATGAGACATCGTACCATTTTAATGCCCCTTCACAGCACAAACACACCTTGAATGACAGCATGAATAGTTAAATGTGCAACTGATACACAAGAAATACATAGAAATCACCAAGCCAAATTCTATCAGCCAAACTCACTATGCTAAATGCAGCTCTCTGCAACCTTGGCATCTTCCTTGCAACATCTGCTATTCCTTTAAAGCAGCATAGGGAAGCCATGGGGGAGCAACAGCGCAAGCTGAAGGTTTGGGTTCAATTCTGAAAAGAAGAGAAGCCATCTCCAAACAAGATGTGGATGTGGGTTAACCCATCTAAAACACTTCGTAGAACCACTGCATGTAACAAAGTCCAAGCTGAAGAATTTCCAGTAAGAACGTTCAAGATGTACTGTGCACCAGCATTACTAGGACATTACAGATCTCACTGTGTTAATCATTAAGAGCCTGGAAACTCATGTTGAGAGGTATGACAGCAACACATGGATATATTCACTGACATTTAATACAGTCACTTTGATTAATTATTAAATCTCTAAAACAGACTTGGTGCTTGAAATGGCTTTTCAAAGGGTCCAGTATTCGCATTAGCAAATTAACTTTACTCTCAACAGTTGGCATTAGTTGCTTGGAAACACTTATTTAAGACCTCTAAACACACTTCATTTAATCCACACACCCCCAATCTGGTTTCCCCAATACTGATGGAGTCATTCCCTGCTCAGTGGATTAACATATTTTTGGTATTCCCTACATAGCCTGACATAAAATTTTCAAAAACAGCATCTTTACAGTCACTGAGCCTACACTTCATTTCTTTAGTACATCCATTTTCAGAGTTGAAAGCACAAAGACTGTTCAGAAAGACAAATCAAATTGTATATATTTTATATAAACATATAAATAAATAATTCTCTCTCACAGAGACAAAATTTCTACCTAGGGACAAATACATGCAGAGGAAAATAAAGTACTCAGACTAGGCAATCGGACAGTACAGGAAAAGACAGTGCATCAAAATACAAAATGTATCTAAGGTAAAAATATAATAATTGCAAGGTATTTTTGTTTAATTTAAAAAAAAAAGTCATACAAACAGCCAGTATCTAATGAGTACTAATTAGAGAAGAAAAATTCACAGCTACGAGCATTTTATGATTGTAAACAAAGAATAAATACATCTTGCTGACAAGAAAAATTAACTGTTTTTTGTTTTCTCCTTTACCATTTTCAGCAAAACTTTATTTTTCCTATAAACATCTAAAATGCTTTGCAAGAAAGTACCAGTTAGGTGAGTAGATGCAGGATATGATTTGGCCCAAAAAGGCTAAAACCAGGAGCTGCTGCATCGCTGGTGCCCACCTGCATGCAGGGCTTTCAGAAGAGGAGACAAGAGAAAACTGGGGCTGGGATGCAACTTTCAGCCTTCACTTTGGGAGCAAAGCCAGGGAGCCCCACCAGCCAAAATAACCACCTGACCTGAACCATGACAGGACAGCCTAACACCAATGCACATGAATCTTGAGCTTTGAGCAGTTAGTAAAGCTAGAAAAAAAAAAATAACAGGACTAATTCTTGGCCCCACATAGTCCCTCAATTGATCAAGATAGGATGTGCCTCAGATAGCAGAAGGAAGCTCTGGCCTTCTGCTAAACACTGTTCCCATCTACTACAGCAGTGCTCTAAACCTGGTATTTAATTTATTATACTGCTCATCAGTCTCACTTTAGAGTGTATGTGGGCCAGTCAGTTTAATTTTGATAGAAACAACCTCATTCCCTGCCATTTTTAAGATTGGTTTCAAATTCAATAAATCTGAATTTTTTACATTAGTGGTGGCCCCACAGGTGGCTTAGTGAAAACAGTGTTGCCAAAACAAAAACACTGATGCATTATTTTTAGGCAGTTTTAGTCAGAATACATAAAAAACCCAAGTAGTAGGCTGACTGACATTTAAAAATAATTTTGTAATTCTGCATCTCTGAATGGCTCCCATATTTAAAGGTTATCCAAAAGCCACAAACCCTTTCCCCAGAGTAGATTCACAAAGCTGGGGGGAAAGAGCCCAAATATTTGGATCCATTTGCACATTTCATAAAATCTTGTATAGACAAACTGTTCTTAGCCTTCAAATTCATCAGCATGTCAAGATAAGCCGAAGCTCACATAGAAAACACAAAGTATTTTGTCTTCAGTAGGACTCTATCTGATGTACCCAAGGAGAAGGTGAACTGAGGCCAGACTTGGTGCTAAGGTATATCTGGGAAAAAAGGTCTTTTGCCTGCTAATGAGCAGAGATGGATATGGGCTAGATTTAAATTAGATATTCAGAAATATTTCTTCATTGAAAGGGTGGAGGCACTGGAGCAAACTGCCCAGGAAGTGGTGGAATCACCATCACTGAAAGAGTTCAAAAAAAACATCTAGCTGTGGCCCTTGGGGGCAGCATTTAGCGGTGGGCTTGGCAGTGTTGCGTTAACAATTGGGGTCGATGATCTTAGAGGCCTTTTCTAACCATAATAATTCTGTGAAATAGACATGGACACTGTTCTGTCTCTGGCACCTCCTCATCCAATACCTCTGTTCCCACCGTAAAGAGCAGAAGGATATAGACTACCAAGGAAGTGAAGAAAAAAAAAATAAATAAAACCCCACAAATTTTCTCTTACATTTCAATTGTTCTTCAAGAAATGAAAGGATAAGGTTTGCTTTACATTTTATCATCAACTAGCAAACATTACTAAAAGAAATTGCTGGTATCCCCACATGCTGTCCATCAGATCTGAGCAGCACAGAAGTATGAACCCCAGGGAACAGCCAGGCAGTCTGTAGACAGAGCTAGGAGGGAGACATCCCCAACACACCCAATACAGAAGAATGCCTTCATGTCAATTAAATATTTATTTTCTTATTCCCTATGGCAAAGATACAGAGGTGGAAAAATAATTTACAGATAGAAACTCAAAGATGTTTGAAGTGGTTTTGAAGATGTTTGAACTCTTGAGCATACAGAAACTTTGCCTGTTAGGGAAGTTGCTCATTTTTCTCCCCTCCACAATTCAAACAGGCTCACAGTGAGGAAATGCAGCTTATCTACACTTAACGAGCAGCATAAGGGGATTTTGTAGATGCTGCTCTTGAAATAAGCTCAGAACAGCAAAAAAGTAATTCAGAAATCAAAAATCATGATTCCTCCTGAACCACATACACACATATATCTGAATTGGAATTTCAACATCAGGTGTTTTTTTTCCCCAATAGCTGCTCTCCCAGGAGAAGTTCAGAGGAAGGAGTGCCCATGTCTGTCCCTCCCTGCCTCACAGACACCACAAGGACCTTCATACAGCAGGGCAGTTGCTCAGTTCTGCGTTAGACTGAAGTCTGGCTGCAGACCCAGAGACCAAAGCTTCGTACCTTTGATCTCCTGCTGCAATCCTAAGTTCCAAACGTAAATGATTTATTCTACAGTGACTGCACCTTAGAAGTTTGCTTTGTTGCAAGCTCTTCAGGTCCTTCTTTTCTCACATCTGAAGAAACAACACTGAGCTGCTCTAAGCAAAGAGATCAATATAAACATACAGCTCATCTTTTGCCACTTCCAATCTTTTACACCCCACCAAAAAGCCTCAAGCTGTCACTTACCCACCCACACGTGCATTTTCTACATGCACATCCAAAGGAGCCTAGCTGCTGTCAAAAATTCAGTCTGAACTACAGCATCCCCACTTGCCTCCATACCAAAGGGAGCACACATTGATTTGCTTGCATTCTGTAACAGAAATTGGCTTTCATACAGTAAAGACCAGCAGTCAGGTCTTCTCCAAAATTCCACATGAAACCATTTTCCACTACAAGTGAATAAAAATAAAATAAATTAAAAAATGACTGTACTTGACAGGCAGTTTAATTCATTTAATATTTACTGCAATACATCTATCTGCTTCAGTTTTTGCTTCAGTGGAACAGCACTTTAGGGTCTTTCTTTTCCTTCCTTCCTCATCCCCTGCCCCCAGCAAGCATTACAGTTTAAAATATTATTATAGGTTACAATTTTAAATTCTAAGTGAAAGCTCATGTATAAAAGATATTGGCAAGAATAATTGTCTTTTCCAAAGAAAAGAAATCAGCAGTAAACTGTATTCATCAATGATTATTGAATTCTGTGCTCCAGGCTAATGGTTCCTGTCAACAGTGGTCCTTTAGATTCAGGTTTTCCTCTTCAATGAGCAAGGTTGAAATAATGCACTGAAATGATATAATGTAGAACTAATCAACTGTCATTGTTCTTGAAGTCCAAACACCTTCCTTGAGAACCAAAATGAAAGAAAATCACCATGCTTACAAATTATCTTAGAAGAAATGCTGAGAAGGGATGCTGATCTCTCAGTTAACATCTATTTTATCTCTGCCGGAAACGGGTAGAGTATAGAAATGCTATACAAGCAATAAACATTTGGAAGAAACTCTTAGAACTATTATTTTGTTCTACCCATGCACACCATTTTCCTTCAGATTCACTACTACAGGCTGCTAAATGCAACCTCTGCCAATGGGACCACTCACACTAACAGAGTTACGTGCCTGGCACTTGCAGGACAAATCTTTCATTGGTCTACAGCAAGGCACAGCTGAGACAATACAAAACCTCACAAAAACACACTGTCAACTCTACAAATCTGCTTGATAAAATAAACACCAAGCAGAAAAAGTACAATTACTCCCAACAGATTTTTGAGAGCTTTGTTTTCCATGCAGCAGCTATAAATAAACAAACAAATAAATTTCCTCATGCATTTTAAGATGCATGGAAAAACCCCAGACCACAATCTCTGACTAAAAACAGCTGAATTTGCAGATGCAAAGCCTATTTGAACTTCACTTCCTATGTTTCTTCCCCAGACAGCTTCCTATTCACATTTTTTTGACCTAGCCTTAAGTTAAGGCATCCCCAGTGGCCCTGGGTCAAGCCTAAAGGCAGGACACATTCGTCTTGATTATGCTGTCACATTTAACAGCCGACCATCCCCCGTCTTGCCGAGAAGCATATACTAGTCTGTTTAAATAAATAAGTAAACAGAAAGAGCAGCTGGCAGCCAGAATACAAGTACCTTGTGTTTTTTAAAAGGAAACCACATACTGTATGTAAAAAATGAGCAGGAATTTTCTGCTTTGTATTAGCCATATATAGATCTCTGAATCCATCCTTTCTAGTCTGATCATGACTAAAAAGCCCTTCCTCTCATGAGGGTTTAAATGACTGCAGATGGGATGAGTTGGCTTTCTCCCCTTTGCAGTAATGATTTGATTTTATGACAAAACTGCAAGAAAAATCTTTATTAGACTGCAGATCCAGGGTGTAACGTGCCACATGAAGAGAAGGGAGTTCCATGCTTGTAATTCAGAAAAATACGTGAAATTTCCACTTTGGGGAAAAAACCCTGAATCAGTAAGACAGGGTCAGTCAATAGCCCAAGGCCCTGCTGAAGAAATTAAGAATATATGCACCAGCAAAGGGGAAGGAGGGTAGGGGAAGGATTAAAAGAAGGGGAAAAAAAAGCTGCCATAGTACACAGGGGGCTGAATGCAATACCAAAATGTGTGTTCCATCATTTAGAAATCCTCACCTAATCTCTCCCTCTACGTTGTGGTCCTTGTCATTATATTAGACTGGACTTCAAAAATGGACAAGTTTTCCAGATTCCACAAGCTGAGTTTAGTAGCCTACAGATAGATAAACCATCTAGTGATCTTCTGGAAAGCACAGATCATTTTCAATGAATACAGTAATTAAAAGAAAAACTTGGGAAAATTCACTTATTAAACCAGATTTTTAAATACTGCTGGGTTTTCAGATTCTTTCTAAGTTTAATTTAGCTGTGCATTTAAAAAATGTAACTTGTGATCACAAAAGCATCACCAGTAAGTACAAGAATAATTTTAACTGTTTAGAGAAGCAGTTAAAATGAGCAGAAGTGATTGTAAGAGTTTATTAATCACCTTCTGTAGGTTACTCAAAATCAAGTTAAATTTTTCTCCGTAGTTGTACACGCCCCTGTATCAGGTGGTAGTAGTTTACATGAAACTAAGGCCATAAAGCCACTTCTACTTACCATTCATTAATTAATCATTTAAAACTTGCCTACCAAGTCATCAAGACTTACATCTCATCACAAAGTAAGAGATCACTGACCAAAACTTTTCCTTACCTGAAAATCCACTGACAATTTACCAGTGCATAGAATACCAACATACTGAAGCTGTGTAAGAATTCATTCCAAGCAATAGCTTTCACAGAATTTAAAAAACTGTCTTAATTAAAATTTTGAGAGAAAGATAGAGGATTTGAGCATTTTCCCTATATTAAAGCTATTTTCATCCAATGGAGTGGTGTGTTACACTGGCCTGCTCCTCTACTCACACTGATGTAACCTCCTTGATAATTATGCCACCACCACTACATTTCTGTAAGAGACTTAAACTAACAGCTAATAAACTTCTGTCATTATCTAAAAGAAAGAAAACAACCTATTGTGAGTGGACATGTGGCTGCAAAAAGCTCAATTATGTGTACAACACAAAGGACCATGAACTCCAGGCTGTAACTAGAACAGCCTTCGACAGTTTTGCTCAGTCTGTGGAAACAATTTGCATGACACAATCTGCCCTATAAAATCCACAGCCATTCAGATTCATTATAAGAGCCGGAGTTCAAAGAAGTAGAGAAAGAAGGAAAAAAGAAAGGAACTAGAAAGGAGCACTATTTTCTACCCACCCAAGAAAAAAACGACAAACACTGAATTGTAGCACACTAATCAAGCACCAGTTACAAAACAATTAATGGTGAGTGCATTATCTATCCCTTGTGACATGCCTAGGAGCAGCGGCATTTTGAAGGGATGCTTGTACTCTTCCTGGTAGAAAAACCTCTCACTCTGCTCTCCTGTAGTGCAGGGCTGGGTATTCCCTACCTGAAGACAGTAAAGACACAAAAATCGGGAGACTACATGAATGTTATCAAAACCTACCACTTTCATAAGCACACTTTTATTTTTGTGATATGTTTAGCGTATACCAAGAAAAACATGCAAACCATCAATAACCTGCGCTTGAGAAGACTTCCCTCTTTTTTCCTGCCATGGTATGACAGAAGTGAACGGCAACAGATTTAGAAGTGCAGAAGTGTGTAACTCCTCTGCAAATCTGTGAAGCCCAAATGAAATATGGGTCAAGTTACAGAAGGAGTATTTCAGAGACCATCAAAATTGCATTAAATTCATAGGATTTCAGAGAGGTCAGCAGTTCCACCATCACACTGCACTCTTTTTAATTACTGATGAACAGCTATAACCACCAGCCATAACCACCAGCCTGATCAACTTTGGTTCCTCAATTTCAAAAGTCATTCCCTTCTCCTTTTAGCAATGAAAGGGAATATAGCATTTTCATGACAAGCCACGTGAAATTCTACTACCATGCAACGGAAAATCCACACTCCTGCTTTCCAAACTGCAAATGCCAGCAGACGTATTTAAATTTACTGACAACTGACCTCAGCATTGCTGCTGCTGCTGGCAGTGCTCTGCCATAGATCCAGGCTTTCTCCCAACTTTCCTTCACAGACATCATCTCATTTCCCCTAAACTAGGCTGTCAGATGCAACATCCCTATCAGACGGTGTGGCAAACATCCCTTTTGATTTCCAAGCATTTGGTGCTAATACAGCTGCCACCACAGCCTGCAGCTCCTGCTGTGACTCATCTCCCGTTGACTACACAACTTAACTGGGTTCCTACAAATGGCAGCAGGTCATCAGGGCTTTAAACTACTTCCCACTCCAACCTGCAGAAAGCAACAGCAAAAAGCTAATAACTCTTTGTATTTCAAATATGTTTGCATACCATTCATTTTTTACTGCGTCTATTTGCAATATGTTCTGAATCCTTTCTTTTCTCTTTTAGTAGACACTACCAGCTGACAGAATAGTAACAAGGTGTGTTGTTGAGTGAGGAGTTTTACCCTTCTGGGACAGCATTATCAAAATAACATAGAACTGAGCAACCACAGAGCTTTTTAAACACACCCAAAGGAAGCATTTATGAACAGACTTGAAAACACAGTTTACTGAGTTAATACTTCATATGATATCTGAGTACTTTTGATTTCACGTTCCTTCTTCGCAGTTTCATTCAAACAGTATTTCCCCCAGAGCTGTCTTAAATGTCTCTTTTCTCCTTTCTGCCTTCCACATTTTTGCTCTTCCCTTGGTCAACTTTCCAAAGATCAGCCACCTAGTGTCTCTCATCATCTGTTCAGTGCCCAGAGAGAGCCAAAATATAAAGCTGGTTCCACCCTCCTCTGCCCCACCACTGCCCAGAGTGGTCCCTCACAGTGTCAGCACAGGGACTGTACTACAAAATGCACTGAAGTGCTACACGTGTCATCAGATCCTATGGCCGCTCACCAAATTTACTTCTGCCATCTTCAAAGAGATTTTGGATCATTTATACCAAGCATTACATCCATAACCTGCTGCTACAGAATTTCCACGTTATGATAAACCCCAAGGAACTTCTTGTTCCCTACTACATGCACACACACAACTCATTAAAAAAGCAAACTTCAAGCTGCAAGTGCCAGATTTAAGAATTCCTCACTTTGACCTCCTTTCACATATGCATTACAACACAATCTTTAACTACCTGATATCCTACTTTTCACATGAGACCTTGTTTCATTTAATGCCCAAAAGAAATTATTTTCATTTCTACCTGATAAATTATTTAAGACCATGTTTTCCCCTCACTGCTCAAAGTGTAATTCACAGAATCATAGAATCAACTAGGTTGGAAAACGCCACCTTGTCTAATAGACCATGGCACTAAGTGCCAAATCCAGTCTCTTCTGAAATATCTCCAGGGACGATGAATCCAGCACCTCCCTGGGCAGCCCGTTCCACTGTCTGATCACTCTCTCAGTAAAGAATTTCTTCCTAATATCCAACTTAAACCTCTCCTGGCACAGCTTAAGACCGTGCCCTCTTGTCCTACTGCTGGTTGCCGGGGAGAAGAGACTGACCCCCACCTGGCTACACCCTCCTTTCAAGTAACTGTAGAGAGCAATAAGGTCTCCCCTGAGCCTCCTCTTCTCCAGGCTAAACAACCCCAGCTCCCTCAGCTTCTTCTCATAGGACTTGTGCTCCAGTTCCTACCGTGCCTCAATTCCCACCCACTATTCAAGCTCTTTTCTCTGGACAGACATTAATTTCTCCCTGAGCTCTTCTATGGTGCTTATCACTGTAGTATTTGACAGCTTAGCAAACACTAATTTATTTTCATAGCATACCTGTGAAGGAGACATACCATTTTAACCTCATTTATAGGTGGAGAATCAGTGTACAGGGAGATTATCATCAAAGGTATGCAACAATTGAAAGGTTGCAGCCTGAGATGCCTTATGGCTGGATTTTCAGACTAGCAATTTTTGTGTATACAAACCATGCTTCCTCTGGCATGCAACTTGTGCCAAACATCTGCAAATTCAAGCTCTCAAGTGAGGAAAACAAGGCATAAGCCCTAATAGGAATGGTGGCGGAAAGGCCAGGCACAACAATGCACCAGGATTTGGTAAAGCCTCTGCCACACCAGCACCACAGGAAAAGTGAGTAGATAGTCTTTTATTATGGACTCTTTAATGAGAGGTCAAATGAAGGTTCTATGGGTATCCTTAGTTCTACTGCCTTTTAAATTTGGACTATGAGTCCTCAGAATTACAGTAGTCTTGCATGATGATTGGTGCATCATTTCCTGGGTTTCAGAGGGAAACCAGAAAATCCTCTGAGGAAAATCAGCAGCATTAATGTGTCTCAGTCACCAGGTATGTAGTCACCATGGACCCCTGCACCCAGCCACAGCACAACCCCTGCTCTTTTCTGCTGAAAAAAATTACACAAAGTTGCCCAGTCGTGTCTGCACATATGAGGAGGACTACCACTTGCCTTATGCAAACACTATCTATGGTAAACAGGTGTTTATATTCATGATGATGATTAATTACAGCTCCTGTTATGCCCTGCTGATAAAACACAGCAATCATTCAATAAATGTTTATAAACTCATCAGCAAGGGGCTTAAATTGTTTCTTTCTTTGTTCCACTAATTGTTTTCAGTTTTCCACTGGAACTGAAGGGTAATATTAAAACTGACACCTCAGTAGTTGCTTCTAACTCCCTCTTTAATCTTAGTTCATAAAACCTGATGTTTCATCCACTTCACAATATCCAAGGGGAAAAAATAATCACATCACCACGTGTTCATGATGTAAACTGACAAAGTCATGATTAAAACCAATGACTTACACATCATTTCAGGAAGTAGAAAATCCAGATCTCTCTAAATTTCTTTGTTTCAACATGAATATCATATATGCCAGACACATTAAAATATAAAGGGTGCCGAATTCTCTAGAACACTGAGGGTACAACCTTATACCAGCAGCCACTATAAGAGGAGGAAGACGCATAACAAGTACACTTCTTGAGCAGGGACAATAAGGATCTTTAATTATTCAGTAAAGAATAGGACTAGAGAGTAAATGAAAGCTAAGTAGAACAGAAACTGTACACTCATAATTGCTAGCAGGGAGAAGTGTTTACACTTCATGCTAAGAGTTATATAACTCAGGTCTCATTATTTCAGTAGCTTAAAATAAATAAGCTGTTTTCCCTCAAGTAACTCCAAAGCAATGTTTTACCATCCATGCTCTGTGCTGCCCCAGGAGGTTAAGGGCCACTTGTAGAAGAGCCACAAAGGGTCATTCAAAAAAAGCAATCCTACTGCCAGCAAACTGAAACTGGCTGTTGCACCACAGTTTTACGGGGAAAAAAAGTAAAATTTCTCTGGCCTGTTTCATGTATAATGAAAGTGTCTCACTGATCCCAGCAGACACTTGTCTGGCAAGAAGAAATGCACTGGTCCAGTCTTGCAGGGAACCCAGAGACTCAGGTTCAGGTTCCTCCCTGGCACACCCTGTAACTGGGTATCACACTACTGCAGCACAAGTAACACTGACTTAATTGCCTTTGAATTTATACAAACAACATAATGCAACTAAAGCCACTACTCAAACAGATTAAGCATCTAAAAACTCCAGCCTCATCCCAAGACTTACATGCTTTAAGCAATACAAAAGAGAAAAGGAGTAAAATAAGACTTTAATACACACTTATTTCTTATGGGCTTGGAAGACCTAAATAATTTCATGGGATGCTGAAGAGCTGCTGACATTCTCCTTTTTATAACCTACTCCTACTAACTTGCTTGCCTATAAACTGAGAATAATATGTAATTCTTCTCCCCCACTAGGGTTCCTCTAGAAACAATATGTTCACTAGCAACCATGATGAGCAAGGTGGTAGATAAATGGGATCACCTCCAAAACACACACGTACCTCATCAGAAGTCAAGTGATCTCTGCAAGACGAGGACTGACATGAAATACAAAACTGCACTAGATGCACTGACCAACTGTTTAAAAAAAATTGCAGATTTCTAACCATTAACATCTCCATGTGTTGAAGAAGATGAAAAAGCAAGAGAAACAGCTTTATCTAACGACTGCCTGAATTTTATCCAAAATGGAACATATTGCAATTGGCACTTGCACACAGAAGTTTTAGCGGTGGATGCAGAGACAACATCACTTGCTACTGCTTCTGTTTCATTCAGAAAAACCTGAATGGGAAAGTTGACACTGCCTGTCCCTCCCACTGTAAAGCTCAAATACAGTAGCTGCCTTTATCACAGTGCCTGGTTTGCAAACTGACACTGGACAGTAGGCCTGTGATGACAGTGTCTGTCTGGACTTAGGCATCGCATCCAGTTCCTGCTGAACTCGTGGTGTTGGGGCTATCCAGACCTCAGGAAAAAAGTGATTTATGGAAAACAGACAGAAATATTCAAGAACTATCATCCACTGAAAGTCGTGAGAGTCCAACAGTCACAACACAGTGATTAAGATGAAAGAAATTAAAAGCTTTAATAAATTTTAGCTATTTTTTAAAATACTATTTTCATCATGTTTTCAAAGCCTGCCATATTCTCTACTCAGGGTACCAAACCTTTTTTTCTTGTATGCTGCGACAAATACATTACCTCTAGCTTCAATGAAAACTGAAATTTTACATGAAAGGAACTGTTAGTCAGAGAACAACCCCCACATAAACATACATATCTCATTAAACTGTGGATTAGCAACACACTCTTTGTAAAATGAAAAGTGGTCATCCTGCATTCCTCACCCTTATGATCAATTAACATCTCTGCAACCTGAGCTAGAGATATAGAATACCCTTGTCACCACATTATTCATAAAACCATTAACTCTTCTGCAACCCCAATCAAATCTACGAGACTGCTGCAAACAAGAACTATTTGCACCAATTCACAAAATGGATAAAATCTTGACAACAGTGATGCTGGTACTGACCACAACGTTAAGAAACCACAGCAATATCACTTCCCACAGTGTTTTGTCTTATATGTTTAATATAGCTTTAAAATCACCCAGGGTATGAAATGCAAAGGCATTTGTTACTAACATTTTGGCAGCTGTAGGATTTTCTGCACCATAACATCAAGTTGTGTTGGAGAATGATGCCCAAGGAAAGATTTTCTTCTGACACCATCCCAAATAGCATATCATATATCCAATATTCATTTTAACCAATCATTGCCAGATTTCAGTCAACAGACATTTTCAACTCTGAGTTACATAAAAACCTACAGTTTTCCCTTTTTTACCTTATTTGCTAGGCTAGGAGTCAAATACCTTACCTTCACTTTCCAGGGACGACACAGGGAGGGAGAAGGGGCAATTAATGTAAAAAAGGAAAAGATCGTCACATGTATTTAGAGGGCAAGTTCAAAAAGGTTGATTGTCCTAAAACTGAGGAACCAGATGATTTTCACACCAGAATTGTGGAATAATTAATAAACAGCATCACAGAGGAAAACAATAAATTACTTCATTGCAGATGCACTATGGCAGACTACTTTGTCTAACACATCAATGCTCTTGTTAAACAACGTATACTAGGCCTTGACAAAGGGTAGAAGAAAGATATTTATGGGACTCTGACAGACTAAATGGAACAAGTTACGGGCAGAGTTAAAATCATAGGACCTTTCAGGTTAGTGGGTGTTTACTAGCAGAATTCTTTAAACACTGCATTTTGGGATAATTCTTTAATACTGTCATTGCAGCAACACAGAAAATAAAATCTTTATGCCAACAAACTACGTTGTGAATTATATTGAGAGGAACAACATAAGAACCACCACCAATGAAAACAGAGGATCTTTCAGGAGATGGATAACAGACACCAGAGGGAACATAAATAAGACAAAATTTAACAAGAAATGCTCACAGCTCTCTGAACTTGCATGGGCAGATCGTGACAACCATGTTTCATGCAACCTGTGAGGCTCCAGAATCAGTTGGTAGAAACCCAAATCCTTCCAAGGGTTTTGCAAAATAAAGACTTACTGCTGAAATAATTTTAGTGTGTGGGAATAAGTGTTTGTTTTGGTCAGAGGTGACCAAATCAGGCTGGGTCCCAAAACTACACTCCCACTCAAGACTAGGCTGAAACTCAAAGGTCTTGGCACAACATCCTGACTTCAGTAAAAGGACATATGTCATTTTTGGGAGTATTCCAGGAAACTCTGCTACACAGCATTCCTGATGGTTTGCAAACAGTCTTTGCAATAATATAACAAGAGCCTTTTCCATGCAAAGTGTCATTATAAGGAACAGGTTGAATGGCAGTGCTGTTATACTGCTCAAGGTAAATATTATGCTTTTTAAAGAGTTTTAGGCAATAAGTACAAACTTATCTGACTGGGCTGGGTAGCAATTTCATCACCTATTATGTTCACACTGCAAAGTGTCACTGAAACAAGTATGATGCCTGGACTACTAATGTCAGTATGTGCTTGTATACCAAAATTATTACTTTAGTTATTCTAGCATTACATAAGCACATACTCTTCAGAAGGATAGGAGAGCTGGTGTTGCATGTCAAAACAAGGTTATCAATTTAACTGAACCCAAATGGATGAAATGTCCAATAAAAAAATAGATCTGATTCAGGAGCTGGGGTCTCTCTTTTTACCCAGGGAGACTGAGGCACTGTTGCACCTTCCCTTCATCCACTTGTGTCCCAGTATCATAGCTAATGTAGTCTTCCATGACAAAGCTTCAGAGGAATAAGGACAGAATACCTAACAGCAGAAGCTAAAATATCCCAGTATCTAGGCACAGCTGGGCTGAGGACAAACTAAAGTCACCTTTTTCCTGTGATTCCCAGAGGCCTATCCTGTTTTTGTTTTCTTTCTGTTTGATCTTGCGGTTATTCTAATGCAGTTTCTGCATTTTTACATTAATTCTGCCTCCATACAACATTCTAAGCAATATTACAAATGGGGGAAGAGAAAGAGTAACAAGCTCGTAAAGTGATTGTCTCAGACAATCTTCAAGCGTACTGGCTAATTCATACATCTCATAAATGATGACGCAGGAGGGATGGCTAACGATGTAGAGAGAGGAAACTAAATCTAAAAAAGGTCCAACTTCATTCAGCTGAATGAACAATAGGTCTTTGATTTCATTAGCTCCAATATTCTGAAAATTGTACCAATAAATGCAATCATTTTCTCAAGCTCACACTCATTCTAAGCATACCAGTGCAGAAGGAATGGTTATTTAAAGATCTGCAATTACTCTAAATTTGCACTGTAAACAGCATAACACCAGACCATAATTAAATTAAATATGAAACATTCCATTGTCCCAACTACAGGGAATTCAATTTGAAGACAGCATTTACCGGAGCACCCGCAGCATCTTTCCAGATTTTGCACGTTGCTTTAAGTAACTGCCACACCTATCCAACCAAAACACTGACACAGAGAGCACATGGAAAGATTGGACAAAAGCACTTGAGGACCAATTTTGTTTGAGATGGCATCTCTGAAAAGCCTCCATGGCTCTAATCTTCTGTGACATGTTTGGTTTAAGTAACTGTGAGAAGTGGCGAACTCTTTGTGCATCCAATGCCCCGTAGGACTGTGCACTATTTTCATCATTCAGTCTGAGTACTTGAACACTGTTGCAAACACCACTTCAAAATCTGACACACATTTCATCCAGACTGAAATACTTATGACCTCCACAGGCTGAAGTGCATCCTATCCTTCTGGTTTCTGAGTAGAGTAAAAGGAAAAATCTATTAGATTTTGGCTTAATCTTAGTGCCTTACATTAAGAGTTAATAATTTATTAATCATCATTCAAGAAATCCTTATTATATTTGACAGGTTTTGGAGGGGTTTTGCTGTCTTCTCTAAAAGACTTTCAAACAACAATCACCTAGGGAAATATTTTGACATAGGGCTTTGACACGTTGTTTTGATTTACATATTAAAGCAAGACAAAGTTACGTGCTCTCACTAACATACATAATTTTCACATTTTTCAGTGCTAAACAGATTTAAAATTTTTAGTTCTTGTGTAGAATATTTTACATCACTATGTTACCAGTTGTGACTGCACTGCCCCCAAAATAGGTCTTTTTCTTGCAAGAACTCCATCTTAATAGCATAGATAAATTATATAATGTTACCAGCATAATAAATTTTCTTAAAAATTGAAAGAGAACAAAATTGTATTAAGAAGAAACCCAGTAAACAACCAAGCACCCTACATTAGTTCACTTTGGGAGATACGCATGCATGGCGCACTGAGAGAAAGCCAGTAAAGAAAACTCTTGCTTTCTAATTTTCCGCAGGATAGTGGTTCTCTGGTGCTGTAAGGCACAATCACATCTATCATTTTATCTTGAATCAAATGTTTCTTATGATTTATTTCAGCAAGGTGGAAAGGAAGAAAAAAGATATTGACAGTCACTCACATGGCACAGAACAACAAAAGTAGTGAATCAAACTTCAGCGGCTCAACAAGGCACAGCTTCACTGCAAAGGTCCCAAACCACCAGCCACAACAGCAGAAACCTTTTAAAAAGGCAATTTCTGTGCATGACTAGCTCTACTGCCACCACCTCACCCTGACAGTGCTGCACAAGACCCCACGCAGGGGCTGAGCACGGCTTCCCTCCCTCCCACCTGTCCCTGTGGGCACCTCTGGGCACATCCCCTCTTCCAGAAGACCACGGCAGACCAGCAGCTCTGAAGCCTGACAGGCACAGGGGACAAACACTAAGAAGCTGCAGGGTCCAGTGCACAGTTTGCACAGGGACTTCTGAGCAGATTGTTTATTTTGGTTTTGGATAAGAAGCTGCTGCTGCCGCTGCCATCACGTGAGTGCCAGCAAACAAAACCCCATGTAATTCTCCACGAGTGGTCCAGGACCTGCAGTAAGGAAGCAGATCACTTGTGTTACCTGCTACTGACAAGACCAAGTCACAGCAGAGGCTCAGAAAACTGACTCTTCCTCAATACCAAACATTAATCATCAACTCCAACTTACAAATGAGTACTTGCTGCCTCTGTAGTGCTTTAAAAATATCCACACAACTTTCCAAAGGCACTCTACAAGGGCTATCACCAACCCAGCACTTCCCAACAGAGTGTTTTAACAAAAGGTTTCCAGCAGTCAGACTGGATTAACCGCACCTGAAACCTCACCATGATCTGCAGACAGACCCTGTTCACTTTGAGAGCTTCCGTGCCACTTCAGCTGCTTTGTATTGTTCAGCAGCAGCACAGCCAGATAAAGCCCTCACAGGAACTGACTTTAAATACGTACATGGGACTCGGGTTCTAGCAAGGGAGGAACATTATTTGCATTTTTGGAGTTGCAATATCTTAAAAGCATAACATTTATTACAGCCAAAGGAAAATGAGGTTATGCGAAATACTCACTTCGAAAATGTTCTGAGGCATAATAGTAGACATCCTCGTAGCCCTCATGGTAATCCTCCTCTGGCCGGTACTTTTTTCCTTTTCTTCTTCTCGATCTTCTTATCTGCTTCACAAAGCCCCAGAAGCGCTCCATGTCCTTCCTCAGCAGCCCCAGCCAGCAGCCCCCTTCGCCCTCTGTTTCACAAAGAGCTGTCCCAGCATGAATCAGCCACAAGCACCAGAGCAAAGCTGCAGCCTCCCACCAGCCGCTTCGGTACCATTAAACAACCGCTCCCTTATCTCAGCTGTGACTAGGAAGCATATTATTTTCCATTTAAAAAAAAAGGGACACACAGAGATACACTTTATCAAATCCACTGACTGGAATATTTCAATGTGAATATAAATAAAGGAGGAAATCATTGAACAGAAAGGAGAATTTCAGAATTTCAAGACGTTATTAAACAGAAGAGGACAAAGTTGAAGAGACCTGCCTGCCAGCAAGGGGGAAATCCAGCACTGAAAGCTCCCTATCCTGTGTCTCCATCATTTGAAGAAGGGCTGGGAGGCGGGGATAGATGTTAGTCAATGGACTGAACCACATCTCAAGTTAAAACAGGTTTCTGTTTGCCAGTTAAATGCTGCCCTCATATTTACCCAGCACAGGCTCAGCAGCCCATTTGATTTCATTTGTTGTAAGAAGAGGAAACACACCAATCCATTTCTGGCATCACATACGCTGAATGAATAAATAGCAAAGTGGTTTAATCCATACACACAACCCACTCACCGGCAAGTGTGTGCCGAATGTGTTAATTGGAGCAGCAGGGAGAAAGCTCAGCAGCTGTTAAAAAATGACACATATACCCACTGGGCATTAGTGTATTCTAATCACTGCCAGATCTAAACATTAAAAGGCACTCCACAGACAGGTCTCCTATAGAGCTGGCCAGGCTATATGGCAATAGGCAAACAAAGAAAGCGACATCACAAGCACACCGCAACAATACTCGTTTAAAATCCCAGCAGAGTTCTAAAACACTTCAAAATTAACATATGGCAGATCCTTTACACAGAATGAGAGAAGCAAAAAGCCTGAAAGGGTACTGAATCTCTTTTCTTGCTGCATGCCTGAATCCCCACATGCATTCCCTGAGATAAGGCTGGAATTTAATCTGAGTTTCTGATGAAGTTTCCCTGTGTTTCTGATGAAGTTTCCCTGCCGCACAAAAACAAAAGCAGTCCCCACTTGAATCCTATCACGATGACATCTGCCACGGGGTTTTATTATAATCACGCTCCTTCGAGCTGAGTGAGGTCTCTAGTCCAGCAGGACCTCTACCGTCTGCTGTAGAAGTCAGGGATCAATCAGTCACCCCAGTCAAACCATGTGCTGACTATGGTCACCTGCACCCACGCTCCTGAGAGATACCATTTTGCACCTACGGGCATGAGGAAGTCAGAAAGTCTTCCTGTAAAACAGATTTTACAGGTTCATCATGTAGAAAACGAAGAGCATGCAGAGGTGGAATTAGTTTCTGGTGATGCAGACACTTCAGTGAGTCATTATTTTGCAAAGAGTAAACGAGGGCAGTGTTTTTTAACATGTAAAAGAAGTAAAGCAAAAGCCAGGGTTGTAACTCAACAATTCTGTTTCAACAGAAGCATTCAGAGATTGATCAGTATTTAGCTGGGATTTTCTAGTTTTGAAACATGTGAAAGTTATTAGTAGAGGTCAGCTAGACCTGCTATCTGAGGGTCCTAAAACAAATGCACACTGAAAGCTGGTACTGGAATTCTTTTGGGCTTGTTACAGCTTTCCGGATATTTTAAAACAACATTGTCACAAACCCACACCCATTTTATCCATAAAAGCTCAAAAAACCCTGGATGCTCCTACCAAACTCCCCACATGAATACAGACTCATCCTCCTTGACCTCACCAGCCCTGCTTTCCCGCTGAGCAAATGCAGCCGCTGTCGCTAGCTGATGAACACCCCCAGGGCACCACCAGAACTATTTTTAGTGCAACTTCTATAAGGAGGTTGTGTTTTATTACAAGTCTGTTTTTATCACACAGCTTCCAACTTTCAAATGGTAAAGACCTAAGAGGAATATTACAGGCATATTACCAAAAATAAAAAAGCCAATATAATCCATGGACTTTAGGAAGGGATCACTGTATGTTCTGAAGGTTTCGATTTGTGTGTCTTCTGTGCTCTGTCACCAAGCAGCAAAAACATTAATGTCATAAAACATGAAAACCAGACTTAGCCTACAGCAAAGGCAGCACTCTCTCTTTTCATAGAGGGAAATGTTGGTTTGATGTTGTATGTGTCCCTGTTAAGAACTCTCCCCGACAGATGTGCAGAAAGGTATTTATGTACGTGTCAGAAACATTCAAGACAGAAGTCTTGTAGCCATCGCTGTTCCTTGAAGTTAAATTAAAAAGTTCAATTCAAAATTACAAAGCTACTTTTTAAAAAGGAGAAAATGTAAACTTTCTTTCTTTTAAAATGTCCTCTAAATGTGAGCTGAACACTGGAATCAAGTAGACACACTTGGCTTTTGTCAAGTAAATACGACCTTTTCCAGTGCCTCTGTTGCTCAACATGCTGTTGTAGCAGAGGCTTCTGCGGGAGAGGCGGCTTCCACAATCCTCAGTGCGCCCCAGGGAGACTCCGGTCCTTTCCGTAACAAGACAAATACAGCAAATAAGCAGATTAGGGAGCAACCAAATGAGCACTATTAGCAGCAGATACAGCACAGTGACAGCCTTACTGCTTTCTAGAGAGAACCGATGTAAATTTGGGCAAATCTTGAGCTTTGGAAAGCAGGGCATTACTGTGTGCAATGGAATTCCCCTTTTCTCTTGTGCTCATGAGGTGCATCACATACATACATGGTTGATGTAGTAAAGCAGAAAAAACTGCAATAAATGGTATTACTGGTCAGTGCTCATGGTAATAGCTCCCACCTATCCTGTGTGTAAAGTCCTTGTTGAGGTGGAGCAGAGGCTCTCCTCGGATAAGCCTGGGAGTTCAAGTCCTGGTGCACTCCACTTTATCACACCAACTACTACTCTCTGCAAAGGCCAGGCTCCATCTTCTACACTGGAGATGCAGAAACAGGCCTGCAGCTTCTAACACACAAACTGACAGTTTTGCCTGCATGTAAATCACACACTCGTTTCTTTTTGCATGAATGTAAATGGTAGAAACAAATAATTTCAGAATTTTTACTTTTATTTTTTTTAAACATAGAACAACTGAGCTTCTGATAGGATTTTCTTTGTCCTAAAATATTTTGGTATTCAGGGTAATTTAAAGAGAAGGAAATACATTAACTGAGAACATTGCTGTTATATATTAATATGATTCAGAGTATTAAGTGTTCTACTACACTAGACAGATTTCTGAACAAAACTTGTTTCATATGCATTACATACTACCTCCACAGCTTTGCTGAAAATACTGGAGACATTCATTAGCTACTCCTCATGCAATACCTGTAAATATTTTATCACAGTCCTACTTTCAAAGGTATACACAGATAGCTCAGTTTCATAAACACAGTTTACTGTAGTTAGAAAAAAAAAACCCCACAGCTAAAACTACAATTTTACTGATTTTGTCATTGCTCAGGATTCACCCTTTTGCATTTTTGTGACGAACAACTCATTTTCTCATGCAAGTGAATATGGTTGTTGCAACCTTCTACTTGAAAAGGAATAAAAGAAGCAGAAATGTAACAGACACCTCTGGCAGTTTCAGAAAAGTATATTGATTTTACAGGAAGAGTAGAGAAAGAAACAAACACTGGCCTTCAAGTTTTTAAAATGCAAAACATCAGAGATGACAATGAGTTCCATCCTTAGTGACAAAGAGAATAAGACAATTATGCCCAGAGGACAAAAAATTAGGGTTACATCAACTGTTGGTTGATATTCTGAAGCTCTCTCTGAACTAAAATTTGGAGAATCAATTTTCTGGTGTTATAAAGCCACAATAGAAAGTTGCAATGCAAATATGTCTCAAGCTCTTTGGCTTATCTTTTCTGCCTGCTCCAATCAAAGCAACTGTTCTATTGCCATTTCCATGGGGACTCCTTAGGAGAAGTAAGAATTGTCATGCTGTCTTCAGCATGACTTGCATAACAAAAGTTTTGCCAAATGACACCAATTACATAATGTTTACATTCTCCATTCTGATAACTAATTTGTTTAAGTTAAGGAGAAGCTCCATCAAACTAAAACATGTCTCAGGTCAGTGACTTACTGGAAAACACTTCATAGCAGTAATAAAACACATATAATTAAGACACTGTTCTTTTCAAAAAGTTGAGCTGAAGCATAAACCCTTTTGCTGCCACGGATAATTTTGCATTTAAGCTTTAACTTGACTTTATACCCATAGCAATGATTAGGTCTCTCATCACATAAAATATCCGCATTTAACATTTTATTTGCACAAAATTAGCTATGCAGTTATCAAGGTAAACTTTCACAGTGACATATTTATTTTCTACAGCACTTTTTCCAGTATTTGGGGAAAGCAGTAGGAAAAACGACTGGTATTCAAGGATAAGCCATTAAGGTAGTAAATATTTAACATGTATTTCCATCTGATTGGGCTTGCAAACATGGTGCTTTGAAACTAGAGCCTGTGTATGAAGCAAGCAACCCTAATGTTCTGCATCATAAATACAGAATGGAACTAGCACCAAATCTTCACAGTTTTGATCCTGTTCATCAGAATGTTTCAATATTTAAAAGAAAAATATTTTAGACAGATGAGCCCTCCCTATTGCTCCTCTGCTTCTCTGGGAAACCCCTAAAAGCCTTCCACTGGGGGAAGGAATGCCCCTCACTGGGAGGCAAGCACATAAGAGAGCACACAACAGCAGTCACAGAGACCTACCTGCATTACATTACTCTCGTGGAAAAAAACCCACAAAATTATACATGCAAAATACAAAAATTAAGATTAATATACATAGTTCTTGGAGGTTGATTTAATAGAGAAAAAAGTTCTTTTCCCATCTCCCTTAAGCCCTTAAACATAAAGGTACGGAAAACCTCAAAAGGGAAGAACAGATGGTTTCTTCTCTGGTTCTCTTTGAACTGAGGGATGTCTTCGATAATCCACTGTCACTGTTTTTGGAGACAAGCAATAATTAACAAAGGAACTATTCCCCTTACTTGTCTTACTGTATCATCTTGCCTGACCTTCTAGTTTTTCAAGAGATGTTTCTTCACATGCCATAATTGCTCATGTTAAGGCTGCAACTTTCCATTCAATATTTGCCCTAAATACCTTAATATAAAATGTGAGCTTATCAATTTGAAAATTATCAAATGTCTGTAATGTGCAAGCTATTAAGTTCTATAAGAACACATAGTCCATACATGCAGAACAACACTGTGTACAGTCAATATTGTGAATAGTATCTAGCAGCACTGCACCACCTCCGTGAGGTGGTGCCCCACCCAAAACTGTTCTGTCAGGCCAGCTTCTGAACACAAGTTCTGTACTCTTCCTAAACACATCTGGAAAGACCATCAAAAGCGTGGGACATACTAAATATTAAACTGCATATCTCCCCTATCTGAAAATAGAAATAAATGCAGAATAATCAGCACACTCTCTCTAGACTATTGCTGCACAAGAACTGGATAGTGATAAAATATTGCTCATCCGCTACTATTATTTTTAAGATTTGATATTTGTTGCTCTGATTTTAATGCATTGCTATCAGTTTCACAAGTCATACCTTCTTGTTATTCATTGCTCACACAGAATCATAGGCCATTGTTTTCTTCTGCTCCAGAATTAAAGAATGCAAGACTTGAGAGTTGGAGTTCAGCTTTTGCATCACCTAGTTGTAAATTAAATTTACTGGCAAATATTTTTTCTTTTTTTCTTTTTTTTTTTGTTACAAGTGAAAACACACATTTTCAATACCTCGAGTTTGTTATTGTATTTTATCATATATGTTATTCTGTATTAACATTCCCAATGATTTTGCTTTTAGCAACATTTTTTCACATAAAAGCGTGCACATAAACGTGAATGTTAACACAGGGAGTGAGGATAAAGTAGAACACAACAGAGGAAGAGGCCACTTTCATTTAGAGGGAACTGGGCGGCTACTTCTGTGTTCAATACAAGAACGCTGCCTCTCGTATACGGAGAATGCCGAGACATCTTTGTAGCGCTCTTTTGAAAGAGTCACTTGTCAAGTTGAATTTCATGCAGAATGTATGCTTCAGGGGAAAAGACACTTTTTTTCCCCCTTCAATTCAGCTAACGCTGTTTGCATACATTCTATTTTTTTCCTCATCTTTTTAACCTATTTGGCTTTAAATAAGTGACTAATTAGAATATACAAGTCTGCATTATGAAATGCCAGCTTTACCACTACCGAGGAAATACAGCTCAGGTAAAATTACGTTCAAAAGAAGTTTGAATTTTCTTAATGTTTTGTGACACTAATAATCATTCTGTAAGAAAAGCTAACCAGAGTACTACTCTAACCATATGTAAAACCCCTTCAGGGTTGAAGCAGTAGAATGATATTTTAAAATACTAAAACTAGAACACAGTTCTTTGCGAACCCTGGAATTAAAGGTGTTTTCATCTTTCTAAAGAAATGTAGCAAATGGCTACAGGGAACACTACCAAGATTTTGCATACTGTGCCTGTTTTATGCACAAAGTATATCTCAAATCAACTATGAAATACATATGAAGAAGTGGTTGAGCATATGGATGTGATTTGGAATATGGATAGGGTTTTTAATCCTCACTGAATAAAAAAAAACATTTCCCTAATTTTCAAATCTTCAACAACTGCACATTTCAGTTCTAACCACAATTAAAATGTACCTAGAGCACTGGAGAGAATGAATAATTAATGAATGGAATTACAGCTCACCAGAACGAAAATACCTAGCAAATACATTAAATGAACTTCTTAAACAAAAGCATCAAAATATTTTCTTAGGCTGCACACCAGAGACCACAAGAGCTATAGCACACCATCAGACAAGGCTGCAAGAGGTAGAATTTCAGTTCATTGACAGTGGAAGACCTGAAGATGATGTGTGAGATTTAAGGTAGGTCGCAGGAGAATCCACTGCTAGTCACCTCTTTCCATGTAAGAGTTCATGCAAGAGACTTTTTACTTTTACCTCACGAGATCAGCAAAAAGGGTTGTGGATAAGGAGTCTGCTCATCTTCTCATAGGTGTATCCTTGTCCTTCCCCCCACTCATGGCCACAGACTCACTGAGCAGTGAGCTCTAAGTACACACACACACATATTCCTACAGACTATCCCATCCCATTTCCATGGGCTTAAAGAGGTTTCATCACAAAACACTAAGGTCAGCATGACACAGAACACAAGAAAGGAGCAACCTCCACATGCCATTTTTTATAAGTCCTCCTCTCTGTCCATCTCCTGTCTAATACCAATTCTCTTTATAAGCGATACCATATGAAAGATTGAGATTTAGAAACTCTCTGGTGCAGAGGAATATCTGTACTTCCCAGCAGCACCATGATGGGAGTTCTACCTCTTCTTCTCTTACCAAAACTTAGTTGTAAAGAGCAGTGAAAACCTTGTTATGTTTCATTATTGAAGACATCCACCAGTCAAATATTCTGCATTTCTCTGATGAACGAATTATTTCAACAAGAAACTTCCTTAATTTGTTTAATGAACTGAAGGAGCAAATGGAAGTAATAAATGATGGGCAACAAGAAAGAAATCTGAAGAGAAAAACACGAAAAATCTGAAGGCAACTAGGAAACTGGAGAATGGAGAAGCCCCTCTGGGAAAAAACCCACAGGCATCCAGAAAGTGATTCATATCCTGAGCCCTGTAAGTTTTATCAGAGTCAAGTTATAGTGGATAAATAAAAAGATTTTGTTGCAGGTGAGTTCTGACAAGAAGAAAGTTCTGCTTAACCGTCAACAAAAGACAACTACAGATAAATTCCTCATTATGATCGCATGAATTTACAATAAAAGACTAAGTAAATATATAGGCAAATTAAACCATCCATCTGGAGACCATTGCCCTAGAGGCACAGGCCAACATGATGGCAATGAGGAATCCAGATGCATTAACCCTTCTCCTTCTCTCTCAATATCCTCCACACTCAGTTTTAAGTAATTCCTGTTGCCCTTGCACAATCTGAAACTTCAAAATATACAAAGTAAAAAGAACACAGACTTGAAGGGCAAAAGGACAACTTCACATGTAACCTCACAGTAATGAGACACAAGTATATGTCCATAGAACTGAAGGATCAAGGTTTCCATCCACAGGCTCTCAATAGCAAGGCCCATTGAACATTAGTGTGGTACTTCATCTCTCTCACTCCAACAGCAGTTTGGGAAATGAGAGATGCTGACACCTCTTTATGCATGAGGTTTGACTTCCCTTCTGTTCCCATTCCAAGGGCACAGAGCAGATTCTGCCATTCAGTGTGTAATTTGTTCCCTAATTCAAGACCAACTTCTTCCATCTGGGAGAAAAACAAAAATCAAACCAAAATGAGAAAAACTGTTTTACGCTGCTGGTAAGAGGTTAACAAAGGAAATAAAAAGAAAATACACAGACTTCAAAATTGTTTGCTAGTTTTCCTCCATGAAAACAGTGTTCCTGCATTTGAATGTTAAAAGGCAAACCAAAGGGGGAAAAAAAAAAACATTACATCCTGGGCTTCTGAAATTTATTCACTTCTGCTATAAGGTTTGACATTTTCTGCTGTAAATTCACTCTTACAATAACAATTTTGCCATATAAAATTGTGGGACTAAATATAAAGTGATAATTTGTTCAGTTTTGCACCCTTTACAAGGTAATAATACAGGGCAGAACAAATAATTCAGGGTTTTTTTGTAAAGGCTATGAGATCCTTGACCTCAGCATACATTTCAGAAGCAACAGGATAATTGAGGTTTCTTCTCTTTGAACGTTGGTGGTTCCCAAACAAAAGATTACTTAAAACTTACATTCTGTGGTACTTAGCAGAGACAAAATAGTCTCACTTTTCAAATTTCTCTTTGATGACACTTTGTACTTCAGGATTTACTTCATTCCTCTCCTGTGGCTCTCTTCATCATACATTCAACATATATCATATAAATGCTTGGCAAACTGTTCTAAGGAAGTCATCCCTAATGCATCCACTTTAACACACTTTTTAACACATCTTTTCATCCTCACACTCTGTTCTCTTCAGCCAGATCCATACCCTTGGGCATTGCTTCTTTCTTCATCTACAGGTTATGATGCAGGAATCTGCTACAGCAACTACTGGAGTTTTTGCACCCTATGATGTAGTCCAACAACTCAGTAAAAATGTGAATATCAAGAAATACATAGCATTCCTCTTTGGTAATTATAAAAGCCACAGAAGGTGAATATACTGCTCAAAGTTCCGTATTTCCTAACACATATGTGAAGTGGCCAAGTCTGTAATTAATCACGTCAAGATTCAAGAGACCAAGATACTCAGAGACCTCCATTTTCACCAACACTAATCAAATAATAAAAGAAAATATTAAAGAAATTTTACACCATACGAGATACATTACTATCAGTCAATGTGCAAAAATGACACAGCTAACCAGCTAACTTCACTATACTAAAGGTTTTGTAACTATTGCAGGTATCACAGGTGAGGAACTTTTTCACTCAATTTTAGATGCTCCAAATACATCTAGTTCTAAAAGATGCACATTCAGACAGGTTGTGTATTTTACAAACTAACTTGCTAATTATTGATATTTTGATTATGCAACTGATGCCTGAAATCCTGCAAAACAGACACTCTGCACAAGGTTAATGGAGATAAGATAGAAAATACCTTTATTGT
>JAWWEW010000041.1:33967923-34026309 GCA_035583185.1 Anabacerthia variegaticeps
CTTAGAAATCCCTTACTTTTAAAGCTATAAAAATCCATAAAATACACACCAAAAATACATAAAATCCTTAGGCATCACAACCATTAACATTTTGCTCAGAAGCACTAAGCCAACTCTGTAGACATGCTCCTGAATTCTCCCTGATTTTATACCATACTGTGCAGAGTATCACATGGTATCAACTGACAATTAAAATCCTTTAATAAACTATTTTGGAATTTCCAATTCTTCTTACTCCTTAAAGCAAAACACAACAAAACAAAAACACCTTAGGTCTGAGTTTAATCCCTTAAAAAAAAAAAAAGTGTTTCGGGTATTTACAACTGACCATCCTAATCTATACTTTTGAAATTGGCTTGCCTGTAAATTACTCATGCACTACCTATTAAGGTGGAGATAACATCTGTACTGCTTTAATATAGGATCTCAGTCTAGCAATCTTTTAAGAGTTTAACTGCACGCACTGTCCCACTGAGCTGAACATGATGCCTGGTGGTAGCAAGCACTGTGATATGGAGCAGTTGCTCCATCAGATGCTCGCAGCTGCACTGGTATTGCCACATCCTAACTTCAGATGCAGTTGTACCATAAGTTTTGTTTTACTTAAGATACACATAAAAAACGTCAACGTCACACTCATTTAAAGAAGAAAATTTTACAAAGTGAACTTTTCTGTCCAACCTAAAGATCATGTTCTGGAAGCTGAGAGTGATAGCTTGACATTTCATTTCCCAAAAAGTCTAAACAACCACAATAAATTTACAAATGTAGACATGCTGCACTGTTAAATTTCATTTCACGCTCAGTAAGCAAACATTATCAAACTGCAAGTACTGTCATCCTCTGTCTTTTTAGTTAGAAATCTTGTAGCCAATAAGAATGTGACCTTGAAATATTTCACAGATGGATGAAGTCACTTAATTTGCGAGTCACTTTGTTACAGGTTTTGCAGAACTGCAACGTTAGGTCTCATTTCGTCTAATTTCACTTTACAATAACTTTACAAACTGCCTCATCAGTAAGAATCACTAAGAGTGCATTAATGAACCATGTGTCTCAACTGTAATGAAAAATTCAGTTTTGAAATTAAAAATGCTGAGATAATACAGAAGCTTAAGATAATTTTCTCTATATTTAGTAGTTTTAGGATTATTTTAGTGCCAAAACACAAAAAGTAAATCCACACTGTTTTCTGGAGATTCTAATACACTGTCAAAACCACAAGATCATCTCTGTTTACAAAGCTAGTGGAAATATATGGCCTTGTGTGAAGGGATGATTAACTGTTACAGAACACAGATCTAAAATTCTTTTCATCAGGTTTTTTTCATGTGGGCTGAGTCTACTCTGATGTATATTTTAAAGGGAAAACTAAAGCAAAAATTCCAGCGCTGTTTACTCAAGGGATAGTTATTGTTTTCTGATACTCCTATTGCATTTGATAATACACCAGAGTCACTATACAAAATCACCAAATATATACAACTATATATCTTTTCAATGATTTGGTTAGCTAAAAAATTTAAAACTTATTCAATACTTATTAGATCACATTTTTTCCCCCAAAGAATAAAAATTCATTTCAGTCTAATTGCCAAGTAAGATGACTAATTGAATAAGAATTGTAGAACTCTAAAAAGGACTTAGGATCTCTAAGAGTTTTAAACTACTGTAAATAAACAAAAAAGTTGAAAAATAAGCATTTTGCATTTTTCAAGAAAAAAGCAAATAAGAAGCAAACAAAAGTTAATCTAAAACACTGCTTGGTTGATCCTAAGGATGTTCTGGTTTTTTGTCCCAAATGATTTCCTTCTGAAAGATCCACCACCTCCACCCCACCAACACATACCTCAGCAACTAATTCCCCACAGGGCATAGAGCTATTCTGAAATCAGAAAGGCTCTGCAAAAAATAAAATCACCCATGTCTGGAAACAGTCTCTCTCTCATACTTTCTTTCCCTCCTGCCTCTATTCTCGTTTAGAGAAGCCCATTTGAACAGAGTAAGGCTGCTGCCCAGCCCATTGACCCTACTGCCTTTTATTCCCACAATCATGGCTTCCATCTAAGTTGACCATGATTTGCTTTTGGATATAAAATGCAAAATACTTGGACCAAACTCTCTCTTGGTCACTATGACTTTATTTAGGTTAGCGTTATCTTTAAAAGCAAGTTGTCTGAACACTGGCATCTTCTCAGGCCAGTGGAAAATACTTTCTTCGTCTTAAATTGATGCTCCCTCCCTGGACGTGTTCAAAGCCAGGCTGGATGAGGCTCCTAGCAACCTGATCTAGTGGGTGACATCCCTGCCCATGGTGGAGGGGTTGGAACTAGATGATCTTTAAAGTCCTTTTCAATACAAACCATTCAATGATTCTATGACTTAGCAGGTTTTTTTTTGTTGGTTCTGATATCAGGCTTTAGCAGCTACTTCACAACAACCCAAAGGAAATGTCAGGCATGAAAGGGCAGGCGGGGGACGACCCTTTCTTTTGCAGGTTACATACTTGAGGTCATCAACTGTTATTCACAAGCACAGAGTCTAAAAGCTGAGACCTGGTAGGTAAAGTCAAAACCAAAGTCTGAAAGAGTTGGGGGAGAAAAACCAACGTGCACATCTGCCTTTAAAATATGTTGGTGCTTTAGTACAATGTATCTGTGTCACAGAATTGATGACTGTTACAGTGCCATTCTTTGCAAAAAGATCACAGCAATGGAAGGATTTCTGTTGCTAATTGTGGAAAACGTATAGTCGTCTGGTTTTGGAAGCCCAGCCTGTACTCCTTAATAGTATGTACACTAGTTGGCCTAAAATCAAGTACTATACTAATGGGGACACATTAATGATTTATGAACCTTTATGCCTTTTATTTTACTTAGTGTATTCAATAACCTCTTGAGGGAAAGATAAAAAATTATGAATCACATTTAAGCTTATCAAGCAAGGATTTAAATTTTATTTAATGAAATGGGTCCGATCTGCCAATACAGACAGTCTTTCAAAAATCCTTTCTGATGCCACTTCCAAGAGGTGAAAGGGAAAACGTGACACTGAATATTAACTTGGCAGCATTGTTTCTGAAAACTACATTGTTGAAGGCATTGTGTGCCTATTAATATTTCATAAGCCTCTTTAAAACCAGCTCCTGGACTAAAGTAAATGAGAATTTCAACTTGTAGTTCAAGTACAAGTTTAAAGCAGACAAGATTTCAGAGACAGTCTTGAAAATATGATTTAAAGACATTCTTGAAGTCAAAAGACAAAATGCTAATAAAGTCAGACCCTTCCCTACTAACTCTTGGTGTTTATCCTCCCCCCTAGCTTTCCCAGTTGTATTTACAATATTCTGAAGTCCTATATTAGCAATATTGTTCAGCTTATCAAATTCAGAATCTTTTCATCTTTATGCAGTGAGAAGTAAACCTATCACTTGTGCTACCATTCCAAATAATCCCTATTTCTAAACAGAGAGAGGAGAAAAACACAAGAAAAGCAAAATATACACCCATTCACAAAATACAAGGTGAGAAAACATTCTGTATTTCTGTGAGAAGTCAGCTCAGGACTGAGATATTGGGAATATCTTTTCACATGAGGCAGAGCACCACTGACTTTGAGACAACCATCTCCAAGAAGACCTTATTGCTGCCTTTCAGCATTTAAAGGGAGCCTAAAAGAAAGATGCAGACAGACACCTTAGCAGAGCCTGTTGCAATAGGGCAAGGGCTAATGGTTTTAAACTTAGTTGACTTAGATATAAGGAAGAAGTTTTTTACAATGAGAGTGGTAAAACCTTGCTACAGATTGCTCAGAGAGGCAGCAGATGTCCCATCGGCTCCAAGCAATCTGTTCTATTTGAAGCTGTTCCTGCCCATGGCCAGGGTTGGGGGTGGACTAGGTGACCTTTAAGGTCTCTTTCAACCCAAATTATTCTATGATCACAGTGATTCATAGAGTCCCAATGGGTAACAGCACCTCGAAACCATGACATTATGCATATGGCTCAACCACTGCCTTATCCTACCAGCCTCTTCCATTTCTCATTTGCCCACACTCTTTTTCCCCTGAAAGGGCCATCCAAGCTCAAAGGGCCAAATACCACAATACCAGCAAGTCCAGGAGTTATACATGGGCTGACTATTCACCAAAAGAAAACATTTTCATGGGTTTGGGTTTTTTTTACACTGCCAGCAAGTAGTAGATAGTCAATGTTCCAGCAGATAAAGTCATAGTATTTGAAACAATATTAAATTGGCAGCAGAGTTGCAGGGGGTTGTAGAAATAGGGTTATGCTAATGCCTGTGTACATTTGCGTAAAAATTTACACAGAACAATGTTTAAATTATGCTAATGACCTGATTCCAAGTGAAGAAATGCAATATTCAAGCCATGTGCAGATCTTCTTCCAAACTCGTGTATTTATTTTTAACAGGCACATCAACATGCATTAAGCACAAAGATAATTAATTTCTTTTTCCCAGTCACAATTATGGCTAATATGAGTCAGACTCTTCCAGCAGTTTCAAACCGGATCTAAAATTAAGGACCAGTCACTTGTGATTATTTAAAAAGTCCATGGGATTTTCATGTGAGACGTGTGACTACCGGACAAAATCTCAGCAACTGCTGGCAATTCCACTACATATGCATGAGGTAGACTTTCCTCAGCATTGCAACTGGAGATGCTATGGCTTGGTATGTGATAACTCTACAGTCTACTAGTCGTCATCTTTGAGAACTTCTGGAGATACAAGGCTAGAAAAAGTCAACTTCAATCTTAAGCAGAGGGAGGGAGGGGCAGGAAGACCTTTACATGATTGGTATTAAACTTGCACTCAAATAGTGGGATTAAAAAATTAAACAGAACAGTTAAACAATAAACCAACACCACCTAGAAAAAGATAAACAGCCAACCGGGATTTCTCACAATTAAATCATGGACAATCAGCAGCAAGACAGCAAACTATGGAGACAAAGAGAACACAACAGATATCACATGTGCTAACTAATTATTCACAAGTATGTAATATGTATCCCTCTCTTAAAGAAAGTTTGCCTATCTCAGAGTGAATGCAAAACTGACTGGAAAGCTATGCTGAATCCAAGCAGAAAAGCAAATAATTTGGAAACTTTTGGATACACTGCTATTCAGTATTTTACTTTCTATACGTTATGCATATGCAATCCTTTATGCGCAATTTCCATTTTTATATATCTAGGTCATGAATAAATCCCAAGACATCACCAATCTTAGACCAACTGCAAGCACTCTGGATGATCAGATTAGAATAAAAAATAAACAGACAGAAGTAATCATCTGAAAGAAACAAGACAATTGTCAATAGGGAGAAATGCAAGATATTCCAATATGCAGGAATATGCAACTATATAAATTGAGAATGAAGAAAAAGTGATTAGGTAGATATTACCCTGAAAAATATCTGGTGAGCACAATCATTCATTAGTTGAACCCAGCTCCGTAACATCCACTATGGCAAACATGCAAACATACAGATACATTTAATAGCATTATAGCAGACAAAAAGTTATTTCTTTGCTATCTTCTCCACTGGTAAGTTCACAACAAAATGTTTCTGTCCACAGCTAAGATGTTAGAGATCAAAAAAAAAAGTGTGCATGGATTAAAGATCTATAAAATTTAATCTGAATAAGAAACAAAAGAGAAGACTGAGGTAGAAACAGAATAAACAGTAGAGACACATCAAAGACCATGAAAAAAAAAAAAAAAGAAAACCTATTTTCCATTTCCTACAGAGATGTCTGGAAGATTCAAGTGGAGCATAAAACATTCAGCAGATAAGGGCAGTGAAGTGTAGTAGGATGGTCTGATAGAAACCCCAAGAAATTCAACTAAAACAAATGGCGAATCCTACAGCCCAGGCACCAACTGGGAAGGAAAGCAACTCCGCTGAAAAGGGCTGAGTGGTCCTGTCTGGCATCATGTTGCCCATCAGCCTGCAGTCCATCCTTGTAGAAATGAAGACCAACTCCATACTGGGCTGAATCAGTAGCAACACAGACAGCAAATAAAGTGATGTGATTCTTCTCCACAACTCAGCACTTGTGAGACCACATCTGCAGCATTTTGTCCCATCTGGAGCACTCTAGTAGAGAAAAAGATAGATATACCATACAGAACCAGCCCAGTGGAGGGCCACAACAGTGATCGAGGGGTGGAGCATGCAGTGTAGAGAAAGAGTCTCAGGGGCTTGAGTCTGTTTAGTTTCTAACCTTTAGAAAAAAAGATAAAGGGAAATCTAAATGCTGTTTTCAAGATTATGGAGTCAGGCTCTTCTCAGAGGTTCATGGTGGAAGGACAAAAGGCAACAGACACAAGCTGCAGAAAGCAAAACTCCAACTATTACAATTAGATAGAAGGGAGGAAAAAAATAATGGAAAAGATGTCAGAACTTTGGAGCATGTTTCTTAGAGGACACTTACCAACCTTGGAAATTATTCAAAATTCAGCTGAATTGGGGCCCTGAGCAACCTGACCCAACTTCAAAGGTGGCCCTGCCTTGAACAGCAGACTGGACCAGACAACTTCCAGAAGTTCCTTTCTACCTAAGTTATTCTGTAATTCTTCTACAGTGTCTGTGAGGAATGACAAAGAGAGTGCCTTGGGCTAGGAGACCAACTGTACAACCTCCAGGGGTTCATTCCAGCTATTTTTTCTCCAATCCTGAAGATTGAAAGGCACTAATAAATATTCAGACAGAATATATGTTTTCTCCTCTTTGCGTGAACAGTGCCTCATTCATTTTAGCTAGCAGGTTATAAATAGAAACGAATATACACTATTGAATACTTAGAAATTTGATACCAGTAAAACTCAGAAATTAATTTTAGAATGGAAAACAAGAGGGAAAAACGATAGTAGAGAATGTTACAATAGTCAGCATATAAAATAACATTTTCAAACACTTTTGTATCCCCTCTGCAATTCCCAGAATGGCTCTCAGGCACTTTGCTGACAGCCAAAGCTGGAACCTCCACTGAGTGCTGGGCTGACAGTCTGCAGTGAGAGAGGAATACACAGTGCACAATCGCTTTAAAAGCCCTTTTTAACTTTCAAGGCCTTCAAAGCACAAAAGACAAAAGGAGATTGGTTATATCACATAGGGAATTTACATGTGGATCTTCCAAAAATAATCAAGGTAGGAACAAAGATCCCTCAACTGATCACCTATAAGCTTTCTAAAACTACTTTTACACTGAAAGTATGATCATACAGCCCTATTCTCTGTATCTCACAGTTTAATGACCACAGATGATGTGAGAGGAGGGAGGAGAACTAAACCTTAAGATGATACCTTCCAATAAAAGAATCAAAGATTTTATAAAGTCAGAATTCTTAACACTCTCTCTCATACCTGGATATGATTTTGGATGTTCAGATGCAAAGTAAAACCACTTTTCTGAACTTTAAACCAACACAGATTTCCTTTAAGGTGCAGACATAATGCTTTGTCCTCACTATAAAAAAGCTGTTGATAAATGAAAGAACTTGGTTGGAACTGCTTACATTAATCCACTAGTGGCAGGAGAGACCACAGTAATCATAATTATCTAATGTGACTGATTTTGTCAGCTTAAAAGAATAAACATTGCTAGCATGATCAAGATCTACAGTTTTGACATATTTTGTGTAAGGAAAAAATCATGGCAATGAAGTATTGGCCAGCAGACTGTTTTTTCACAACTCTTACAAAAGGCAGGATTGCCCTTCCTCCAACTAAACCTGTAAAAGTCTTTCAACATTGTAGTTCAATGAATAGTCCAGAATAATTCCCAAACTCTGTGAAGAAAGTTCTTTACATGCATCTTATAGGCAGGGGGGGGGGGAAATCTTATTTTCATACATGCAGAAAACAATAGAATGCACACCTTCTGAGAAGCCTGAATTCTCAGACTGTATATCAATATCTATTTATACAAATGTGTATATATTTTTTTACAGTAATTCATATTATTTTTGGTGATTCAGTTATCTAAAATAAGCACATATACATATTATCCACAGAGAATAAAGACAGATCTTTAAACTTGGAAGTGTGTAGGTTTAACATGAAATAAACTAACAATTCTGCTACAATTAAAAGTTGAGCAAGTATATATGCCTATATACGCCCAAACCTATATACGTGTATGTAAAGACATGCACACACAGACCTTTTATTGAAATATGAAATCTAGATTCTAAAAGCTTAAGATTTAGTAAGATTTTGATAGTTTCATACTTATCCAAGATTAGTGTTTCTTACTTCTACCACACTAAAAATTTGAGTTTGTAAAACATGTTACCTAGGAAACAAGAAGAAATGCATGTGCAACAGGAATTAAAATTTGAAAACCTTGGATGAAACTATATATGCTAGAAGTGAGTCATTTTTCTTTCACTTCCTTACATCCAAGCCAAAGATTTCATCATTACTATAAACAAGGTATACATGACCTCAGTAATAATTTAAAGAAAAGGGGAAAAAAAGTTAACCATCCTAAATAACAGGGAAAAAAACCCTTTTTTCTTTTATACTTATACTTTTTTCAGCCACCATTACTGAAAGCTTTGTTCTTCAAAACCAATTGGCATCCTGTTAGAAAAAATTTAAACTAATGGTACAAGAGAACAACACAACACTCAGAAGTGAAGTTCACAGAAAACTAAATTTTTCCCAACATGTCAAATTAAGAGAAGTGCCAAGTTGTTTGACAGAGGCTCACTCTAGCATGAATGGTTAACTACAAGGAAAGAGATTTCTGCTTCAGCTTACAAGGGAAACCTGTATTTGCAGGTGTAAAGTTTCAGGGGTAGCATCTATATGTCTCCTGGGAAAAGCAGAAATTGTCATATTTTTATGCACTATCTGAACACGACATTTAGGAACTGACAGAACAAGGCACACAGTCAGACAGCAGTCTTTGTCAATAATGATACTTCTCATGTAGATGCTGTTTGGTTGGGTGTGGGGTTTTTTGAGATTTTATACACTAACAAACTCGTACATCTGACAAAATTTCCTTTTTTACTCTGTTCATTCTAATTAAATCAGTTTGCTTACCAGCATGTGGAAAATGGGTAATACCAATAACTTGCTTAATTTTCAAAGTACATTCCTTAGCAAACAAGAAACTTGAGATAATTGCTGCTGGAAAAATTGGTGTAATCATATCCTGTAAAATACCGTATTTAAGAGAAATGCAAGAGAGGATTCTCATACACTGACTTAGGAAACGGATTAGGTTAATACCACTTCTCTTCTGAACACTGCATTTAACACACTTCAATTACAGATCTTTGTTAATTTATGAGTTCTCGTGTCTGGGCTAAACTTGTTACTAGACCAGGATAGATAAGAAAACAGTAGTGGGATTAAATTAAGAGCTGTAAAACTTTGGTGGATTACTCAGAGCTAGAAAATTTCAAGATGCTGCACTGACTACTAAGTAGATATTCTAAGGGTAAAACCAGAAGTGTCATCAGGCAGAAGTGTTTGTGGCGAGCGCTGCATTGCAGAGGCAGAAAATACATCAGAGGGTTTGTTGTTCTCATTTCTCAGACATAAGAATCTTGATCCATCAGTTTTTATATTCTGCAGTGCTATTCCAATGACTTCAAACACTTGCAAGTTCAAAATCACTGAAAGGTATCTTTTAAACAACCCCGAATGAGTCAAATTCTTTTGCATGGAAAATAATAAAAGGCTCTGAATAACATCAAAATAAATGCTTACCCATTTGGTGTATTCAAAAGGCAAGAAAAATATAAAGAGTCTAGAAAAAATAGAGCATTAAAAGTAACCCTCCTAGTTACAAACACACTCAAATAAAAACAACAGCTGCATGTATTGGAAAATGCGGTTTTGTCATGTTTAGAAACAATTATTTGAATTATCATAGTCTCCAGTTGTCATTCTAGTCACCATTCCAATAATTTTGCCTAAATTTTCATATATGAAATTTGTCTGTGCTGCTTTATGCTGTAAATCCCACTTGTCTTTTTCTTGACAACAGAGGACTTCTCTTGCAGTCTTGCCTTTTTTTTTTTTGATCCCTTTCAGTTCTCCAAACTTTCTCAGCTGACTTTATCTTTTCCTTATCCTCCAAAGATCTTTTTTCCCTTCCAAACTCCATTTTACTCCTGTAGTTGCACAAACTGTTTTCAATACCTGCTTTTCTTTCCCACGGAGAGGTTAAACGTGCCAGTGGAAACGCAGCAGGAACTGAGAAGAGCTGGTGAACGTGTTATCTTGCCTTTGTGAAATAAAGAAGCTGAAGGTTCTTCCAGACAAACAGCGTTTCAGCAACCCCCTTCAGCACTTGCCCTTCCTCCCTACTCACTTCACTGCCAGCTTTCCAATCTCTTTTCTTTGTATTATGTTACCTACCCATACTCTCCACTGCCTCTGATTTCTGCTTTCTACTATGCTTTATGTATTTTCCCCTAACCCAAATACTCAGATTTTTATATACACACACACACATCTGTGTACGGACATATAAACTTCCTAAAAGATAAGGTGCCTACCTTTCCTTATTACCTTTATTTTTGCATGTGTTTTTTTTTTTTTCTCAAGAAGACTCAGAACACACAGAAGAAGCACAAACTAAGTTTCTTTTTCTTATGAGCTACTTAAATTTACACAACCTAATTCTAATATCTGTGTAAATATTTCAGGTATTCCAACTGTAACCATTAGAAGAGAACATTGCTACTGAAATAGTAATTACAGCTGCTCACAGCCTGAGAAAACTGCATCTCCAGCTCAAAGTCTTCTGACCCCTTTAGTGACAAGGCTAGCAAACTTCCAGAGCAGGCTGACAGGCAGCTGTGCTCTTTTTCCCAAGTTAAAGGTTAGGCATGCTAAGAAAAACCCAGCAGGGACTAGGAAATGCTGCTGAGCACCCCAAACTGTCTTGGCACAAGATGACAGCAGCTCCTGACTCCTGCTGAACCAGGCCTTCTGACTCCAGAGATGCTCCTGCCAGAGTCAAGCTCAGGGCAAGCAGCCGCAGCTCTCCCCTCTCTCTCCGCAGAGAGCCTCTGCAGCCCCTGTCCCACCACCTCTGCACCGCTCCCCTTGCCGAGCTGGGAGAGCTGTGCAGGACATCGCACCGAGAACCAAGTCAGGGACCAGATCCAGGTTAAAAATAAGCCTTCCTAGGAGGGTCTAGCATCCATGCTATAGGCAGCTGTCCCCTCTTTTTGTGTGCGTTATAGAAATTCAAAAATGATGGCACAGCTGTAGCTTTAATGTGGCCATCTGCCACATGAAAAGACATTATCATTAGACTGTACTTATTTTGGAAGGAACATTGAAACCTACAATATTAAATTAATTTTCTCTTATTTTTCTCCATTGCTGCTGCAGCTGACATCTGTAATTCAACCTACTCTTTGCAAGAAGGGTTCATTTCCACATCCTTTTGAGTACTTTTTCTTTCTAAAGCTCCATCAAGGCTGCCCAATGAAAATCTCTCAAGTTGTTTTCACTGTCATCTTTGAAACAGATTTTCTTTTCTTCCCCAGCTCTTGCTCTGTAAGAAGAGCTCCAGGTAAAAGCAGGAGGGCATTCACACAAGTGACATCATGAGAGGTGCTCACTGCAATGAGCAAGAAGCTATGCCTGGGTGGTGGCAAGGCAGCACTAGTCCATGCCAGACAGAGCCCCAGGAAAATGAGCTTCCTCGGTGGAGGATAAAAATCTTCAGGCATCTGGCATTTTTGGACACATCTCAGAGAAACAAAGAAGTGCTTAACTTTCCAACTCAATAGATTGCTGAGACTGGTACTTAGAACATTTTTTCATTATTTGTCCTCGAGAAGGATCTGAATGATGCACATCTAAAAAGAATCTGAACACAGGGTCTCAATCAACGAGCCTGTTTCCTACCTGTTTACATTTTTGTCCTTTTTTTCATGTCTAATAAGTGCCAGAAGAATATTTCTGTCCCCTTCTATCTCAGGAAAACGACGATGATGCTCTGGTGAGCTGTTTCTGTACCTGTTAAACAGCTAAGGACTTTTCAGAGGATGGCAGAGAATGGAGACACGAGGAAGCTGGGGACTGGCATGCTTGTCATGACACTGCCTCCTGGAAACAGTGCTGTGCTGCTGGAACTGGAAAAAAAAAAATTCTGCACAGATTTTTGCTGTGCTTTTAGCTTTCTTCTGAACACCCTCCCAGCGCAGACCTCTCTAATGGTAGAAGGCACAAAGTAGAAGTGAACACAGGCAGAGGTCAGTGAAGGACCTTACCTCTTTCCACTTAAAACTTTCAGTCAAAATCCATATCCTGTGAGCAAAGCTGTGTGACGAAACAGTGACACATTATTTTTTTTATACGGAATTTGAATATTTTACACATCTCTAAAGAAAATATTCCAACTTAAAACCAACCAACCAAATAAACAAAAAAAAACCCATAAAACTGAAGTGTGAGAGGTCGGAGTTTTGGAGGAAGGTTCTTGGCTAAGTGCTGCCAAAGACTGAGAGCTCCCTTCTAGGGAGCTTAGGTGCTGCAAGCATTTCTTCAAGCGACAACAACAATGAGATACACTAACATAATGAGAAATACAAAAAAAATGATCCTCAGTCACAGAAATGTTAAAGCAAGGTGTGAATAAAGCTAAAAATACCAGTGGAGCAGAGCAACAATATCAGAGAAACTGCAACATGAATTCATGAAGTAGCTTCAGTGTCTGCCTTGAAGACACTTGTTCACTTGCCAAGTCTGTCAGAAAGAATTAACTTGTCAGCGAAAAAAGGGTATAGTATATGAAAAAATACTTTTTTAAAAGTTATACTGTAATTTTGCCTTTTTTTGCAGACTATTTCAAGCTTTCAGGCATGATTTGCTGGTTTTCATCTTGTTAACTGTAATTCTATCACTTGGGCCCAACCATCCTGACCTCAATGCTTATGTAACAACACCCCCAAAAGAGATGGGATTAAAAAAAGGAATATTTTGCAACTTTCTTGATGGCTAAGAACAGGAAAAGGATTACACTGAAAGCATCTTGAATTTTGGGACAGGAGTTTCAGATTAAGGATCTGTTGAGAGTAAAGAAGTCTGTCTGAAGCAAAAGCTAAAGATGTGATGACCTGAACAAGAGAATTGATGTCCTGGTTTCAGAGCCTGGGGCCATCACAACTGGCCCCCAGCCAGCAAGGCCACATATGACCTCAAGTATCAGGTCAAAATATTTGATTATGAGCTGTTCAGGAATAATCTAAGAAAAAGACGTACAGATGCAAAATGCTCTCCTCGATTAAATGTTTACAGTTGGTTTACTCTGAATGAACTGGCCAAAGGAGTTACTTGGATAGCTTTTCAATCATGTGAGCAGTGTCCTCTGTACCAGGGCTGTATAGACTGGATAGCAAAGAAAGACACCGTACACTTGCAGATTCAAGTTACCACACAGAGGAGCCAACTTCGACTCTTCTGACCTCAAAAATGGACACTGATAGAGTAAGAAAAGGAAACCAGGAGCATAATGCTTAACTGTAGAAACACTTTCAGCTATTAAACTAACTTGCACATGTATATTAAACTGTAATGCAATGGATAGAGAAGGTTCATGCTCAGATGCCAAACAGTCTTCTTACCAAGAATTAAGATGAAAATCAATCAGAACTTACATGACATAGCTTTACATGCAGCTTGCAGTGAGGGACGCTCACCAAGGCTGGCCCAAGCCAAAGCCTTGTAATGTAAAGTGCAGCATGTGTACCAACAATAAGAGACTTCTGAGATGAACATGCAAATCCACATTAGTTACCAACAGGTTGAAACCAAAACTTTACTCTTGCATGTTAGACAATCCTGTCCAGGAATACTTTGATCAATCTAACACAGAAGTAACTAACCTTCATTAAACACAGCATCTGCCAGCAGCAACCAAGTCTGAAATACACACAGCTCCCACTTTTCTCCCTTGTCCAGCACCACGAACAGCCCCTGTCAATTTACACATCTTTACCCCTGTAAACATCAGTATGATGGATCAAGCAGAAAACACCAGACAATGAAACTTCTACTGATTTTTAAATTCTTCTTCTCAGATTATTAATTTTGAAACTGAAGGAAAGCAACTTTATGAATCTTATCAGAACTACCATAGAAATAAAGCCAGGGCACCTTAAGAACATTTATTCATGTTCCAGCAGAACTGCTGCTCCCAGGTGATAGATCATCTCACACAAAGGTCTCACAGCCACTAAACCTGCCTGAGGCAGTGAAGAAGCCAACACAGTCTGCTCCAAGATCACCACTGGCCAGCCAGATGGGGACCACATCTTTGTTGCTTTCTGAGATGTGTCCCACAGGCAGCCAGCTTAGTAAGAGTCTCAGGTTCCCCAGTCTTCAAGGCTTGAATGGTTTTGAGCTCTAATATTCAACATTAAATTTAGAATATTAGACCTTATAGTCTAAGATACAGCTTATATTCTTAGACACAGCTCATCTTTTGGGGAAAGAATATAAAAGAGGAAAATCAGAGCTGACCAAAAAAAAACCCAGAAAGGGTATCTAATAAAAATTTCATGTTAACATTTGAAACCAAGACTGCACATCAATATTTTCCCCAATCTATGAGATTCAGTTGTTATTTACAAATAGCAACTGTATTTAGCAGGAGTAACTTCAGTTATTTAATGTCTTCTATGCAGATTCATAAAAGGGCTTGACCTTGTCTGCTCTGAACCGAGATCACTCTGCCTTCCTCCACTGACCACATGGAGAAACTCACTGTCTTAGGTTCATCAGTCTTTATCTCATTCTCCAAACAATGAGTTTTCCTTCAGTTTAACTCAATACTGAAGAGCACCCACACAGCATGGCCAGAGACGGATCAGGAGTTGCAGTTTGGATGCTTTACATCCCACCACTCTTTTAATAGTATTTTCCATGATAACATGGAAATGATCATGGGGCTTGATTGAACATAAGATTGCAAAACACAAGGGAGGTATATTCAAGCAAGAGATAAGTCCAGCCATGAAGAATCAGGTTGCAAAGCTCCTGAATGAGAAATCCCACCAGATATTTTATTAGTCCAGGCGGATTCTTTTCAAATTCACTACGCCTCAAAATAAACATTTCCATTGCAATAACTGAATTTCTGGTACTCATTAGCTCAATGTAAGTCCCTCCCTGTAAAATTCATGCAAAAAAACAAACCTCATGGAAAAAGAATGACAAATGCATAAAAAAAAAAAAAACAGGTACTAGGAGACACTTTCAAGTTTTGTAGAAACTCTAATGTTTCTGATTTGAAAACACAAAATGGCAAAGTTCTGATAAATTCTTTGAGTTGAGACATGACACAAAGAGAAGTTAGGACAGTTCAAGAAATAGGGCTAAAAGGACAAGACGCACCTAACAGCATGACATAAACTGCTCTAGCAAGATAACAGGAGCTTTGTCACTTAATAGTATTGTCTTCAAGATCCCTAAACCAGTGATCACATAGCCCCATAACATGTTTTTAATAATGTCACCCTCATTCCTTCATAGATATCAAGGACCTAAGTGGTGATGATGATCTCCAGAACCAAATGAAAAACATTTGCAGCTGAAACTGATCCAAGACACTTGTGGTTTACACCAAAAAAGGTAACTTGGAGGTAGAAATCTAGTTTTAAAAAGACTAACTAGGAACATCAAACGGATTTACTAAAATGGCAAATTACAGCATTACTGTAGGTTGCACCTAACTCCCAAATGTTCAGTTATAATTCATTAAACATAAATTAACTGGAAAATCTGGCATTATTTCTTTTTGGTATAAACACAACAGCTTTAAAGTCCAATTTTACACACACAAACACATGCTTTCCTGTAAATATGCAGAAAAAAATTCAGTGATGCCACAAAACAGCAACAACACAGTTGAAGAAAAAGCTTCTCCACTGCTGTGTTAACATCTCGCTTCTTTCTGCCACCTAGACACTTGCTCTCTGTGTCTTCTCTGGTTTGACAAACATGCTCTCCTAGTTCACTTGGCCTCAGTGGTGTTCTTACTAGGTATGCCTCAAGAGTTCTGTTTGCCAGTTTGACTGGGAGACAGTACTGGGGATCACTGGAATTTTCAAGGCACCAAGATGCCAACAGAAATGTAAGGAACAAGTCAGAGATGATGTTAAAACCAGGGTCAGAGCCCAGCAGAGGTCTTCAGAAATGCAGAAAAGGTGGCAGACAGGGCTGACATGGTACAAGTGGATCTATAAGCAGCATGGACTATGATTAAAATTACAGCCTCACCTGCATTACCTTAATTGTGTCCTCTGCAAAACCATCATACGACAAGTATTTTCTCCCTATTCCTTTCCCTCCATTCCCTCCCTGAGATCTAGCTGTGCAGTCTGGTGTGTCTCCTGAATGGTAAAACGTGCTCCTTGTAACAAACCTGACACAAGTATCAGGAGCTGATTGCCAAATCCCATTTTGTCAGCACTGAGAAATCACTTGTCCAGCAGCCTAAGGAGCCACATAGCGCCACCACAGCCCTACCGGGGCAGACAGGAGGTGGATGAGGCAGGGGGTTGTGCAAGTTACTTTTTTTTATTAGCTTCTCTGTGACAGGAGCACTTCTAGTGAGGGGTGTCACTGCCTTGCATAATAGCATTCAGTACTTCATACTCTCTTTGCCTCTGGTTTGCATTTGCCAAAAGCCCTCGGCCAGGATCACACAAAGGACTTTAAGTGCAGCATCAAGCAAAGTCACAGCATCTAGCTCAAATATAATAAATAGAAGCCCTGTTACTGCAAAAGGCCTTTGCAAGCAGACAGGACATTGTTCCTGGCTGGTCTCCAGTGCCCTTCTGGACTCATGCACTTTCCTCACTTATAACATCAGCAGAGAAGGGAAAAAAAGTAAAACAGATAAAGTAAAGAAGGAAGAATTACATCCACACCCAGAGGCCAGCTACTACTCAAGAATAAGAATGCACATCTGCTCAGGGACTGGGGGGAGATACCCACGTGGGGAGGAAAGAAAGTGCTTTCAGGGAGACCATAGGAACTGGCCAAAATATGTTAAAGGAAGTAATCAATATGGGGGCAGAATACACAGAGAAGAATGAAGAAGACAGCAGCTCCAACACTACCATTTCCCCTGGAAAGTTGTGCCACACAGCACTTTGGTTCCTCAGAATGGCTTTGCTATTACAGCTAGACCATGTGCACAGTGGATACCATCCATGTGAAGGAGATACAGGATACTGGGACACAGGCCCTTCAAAACATCTCTTGGGAAGGGGAAAGCCTTGTGCATAGCAACAGAAACCTGACTTCCAAACAAAAGCTGCAGGAAAAAATCAAATGCTGGGAAAGATGGGATGAAGGTCTGTGTGAAAGGACTTCATGTCTTCAAATTAGCACCTAAACTTTCTTTTCCTCATCCCAAATTATCAGCCCAATTGTTTTCCTAAGGGAGTGTCACCACAAGAAGTCTAACAGATAAAGCCTACTATGCACTGCTGCAAAGCCATAAGAAACAATTGAGTTTGTTGAGTTGAACAATGCCAGTAATGCTTTACTTTTTACTCTCCAAGCCTATCTATGTCATCTCCACTAAACTTCATAGATGAGAAATCAGTAATCTCTCACTCCATTTTTAAGTCTCTCAGAGGAAAAAGAAAAAAAAAATGGTATTGTTATTTTGTTCAAGGGTTTAAGGGGAAGAATTTTTTTGTGGGGGTTGAAGAGAAAGAAAATATATGATACAACACAAAATTGTGTTCCCTAGATGCAATTCATCTACTCAGGTCTAAATTATTTACTTATTATTTTATATTCCCAAGCCACCAAACTCAGAAAGCAAACAGTTGCTTCTGTTGATCCCAAAATATTAAAAGCAGATAGGCATTGTCCAATTTCAATGACACCAGTCCTGTAACTACAGCTATAAGCCACACAGAAAATGTGCTCTTAATCTCCTTGATGCCGAGGACTGATGGCTAAGATGTACTGGGTATGCTGTTTTTTGAGAACTCTGTGAGCGTTCCACTGGGGAAAGAGCTCTGTGCCATCACATTTTGGTAAACTGGGAAAAAACATTGATACCAAAGCAGTTTATTCACACCTATACCCACCCAGAAATCTTCCTACTACATTTTTGGAGACACATGTAAAAGCCAAATGGGTAGGTGAATTGAGATGAAAATTAGTCAAGAGAAAGATACTTTGTGATAGGGATACTATCCAATGTCCTACATTTCAAGGAAAAATTTGGAAGTAACTAACACCACCGCATTTGTGATGTAACAGCAAATACAGATGCAGCTCCTTCTGACAGCCAGGGAGAGCAGCAAACTGAGTCTCCAGAACATGCCACCTTTGTATAATTAAAGGTGAAATCATTAAGTAGATTGGTTGGCAGGATTCTCAGCAGATCAGCAGCAAGAAGACTGCTGAAGTATTCCAGGACAATGCTTTCCCCTGTTCTATCCAGCAAAGCACTACAGGACATCTCCTTGAGAAATACTTGGACCTCTGGGCTGAGGATCCAAGGCGAAGGACATGACGCAGAGGCAGCATGACATTAGGTTACCAGTTTGTCAAAAACCTCAGTTTAGGTCTATGTTCACTCTCTGCAGGACTTCTCAAACCAGGAACCCCTCAGAAACGGCCTGTGTGACCCTGGCTCCCTGAAGGACCTCTTTAATTTTTTTTCATGAGGGGGCACAAAGACTACTTAAAAGAAAAGAAATATCGGTATTGGAAATTGACAAATTATTGCTGCAGGTGGTGATGTTATGAATTTTTAAAGGAACCCAATTACATCATTTTCATTGCTCACTGCATGGCAAAAAGGTCAAACACACACATGCATACATTTCTCTTTTCAGATTCAACCTTGGGTTTTTTTCACTCCTCTTCCCCCCCCCCCACTATTCAAGTGAGGAATCAAAGGCCTTTTTCTCTATCCTTGTGGCAATAATACCACAGCTGATGTCTTGCCCACCACCTTAACTATTTAAAGGTTAGCTACAGCCATGTAGCAAGCACCCAGAGCAGAGCAAATGAGGAGATTTAAAAACAGGTTTTATACTTTTTGAGTCATTATTTGAGAAAACAATTCAAACAAGATAAGGAGTAGTGCAGAAGTAAGAGCAAATCATAAGAAGAGACTCCAACCAAGAAGTTCCTAGGTATCATACTAATGAGTGATGAAGACTTCCTCTACCAATCTCACTCAATAGCAGTATGTGTAGTCATTTTGCTCTTTCAGCAAACAGGAAATGATAAATGCCAGTAAAAAGCAATTAGGATCTGCTATTACAATGAAGAGAAAGTAGATCTGGTTTTTTCAAGGGGATAGGTGATAACTCACTTGTAGCAGCCTGGAAATCAGGCAGCCGTGCTGCATACTGCATATGTGGGGCCTTAGGAAGTGGTGCTCAAGCCAATCTTTGAGAGGACAAACTGTCTCATACAACAAAAATAAATTCAATGCACCATGCACTTCTCTTGTGGTTGACCCATGGCAGTGGTGCTGGCATCTGCCCCTGAGATGCCAGTCCAATAGCTTCTGGAGGCATATCAAAAAAATATAGTTTTTTTAAACACTACTAACTTCTGTGAATTGAAGAAAGTACAATGGTCACATAAAGGCTTACGAATCTAATTTATTTATGAATAGCCTGATCTCTGCTAATAAGCAGGAAGTCAAAGTCCCTAGGTTGCCTAGAAAGGTACTCAATGCCTTTAGTCTGTCTAATGGGGGTAAGTAGGGACAGAAGAGTCTACCTGCAGATACGAGTTTGCAAAAGCATGACTATAATGACAGTCAGACATGTGCCAGGATCCCAGCTCACAGTCCACTGAGCATCTGCTCTACCCTGGCTCCAAATCCTCTTCTCCCCTCCCCAGACCAACACCTGAGACAGGCCACAACCCTGTCCATGAACTCTGCAGCATGCATCCCTGTGCTGTAAAGCCATGAGCACAAGGAGCAGAGGTCAAAGGCTGAGAGCTCGGAGCATACGATGGATGCATAACATTGCAGACATACTGAGTTCTATGGTAGTGACAGAATCAAATGGTATAACTCCAAAAACACGTGTTATACAGGAAACCAAAGTGAATTATCCTAATGATTTTGCCTAGAAACATAAACAGCTGCTGCAAACTAACATCAACTGAAGCAAAATTGAGGTGTTTATTCTGAAAAGCTGCTTATTTCACATCCATTTACAATGAAAGACTGATTATTTCCATTCCAGGAAGAACTATATAATTTAAAATATATTTTGAATGTACACTTTTTATAAGAGCAGCCACAAACTTTTAAGGAAAACTGCAGTCCACTAGGCTAAGCCAACTTTATGGCATGGATCCTTATGTCTACAATGCATCAAAATGAAATGCTAAACAGCACAGCTTTCAGGGACTCAGACTGGAATCTTAGCATTCTCGCCCCAAGCTATTTATAGCTTCAGGACACATTTTCTTTATACTGTATTCTCTTTTGGAAATACTTTTCATACCCTCATTTTAACTTGCTTTCATGACCAACTGCAGAACTGACACAATTACAAAGTCTGATTAATAAAATTATTATCTTATGGTACAATGATCTTTCAAAACAGTACTTTAATCTGTCCTGGTCTCAAGATGAAAAGCATTTAAAGGATGTGACTTATTGTTCTTAATTTAACCTTTGTTCATCAGCTAAATTTTTTTCTTCTAATCTTAAGAAATTGTTTCTAAGTTTAGAATCAATGTCTTCTCCTGAAATGATGAGCAAAAATTCACCTGACAGCTATAACTGCTAATAAAGTATAAAAGAAAATCAAAGGCTTACTTATTAAAGACCACACTCTGGGGATGGTAAGTTTGGCCCCCATTCTAAACAATTAACATATTCTAAAATACACATTTTTAAGGCTTATTAAACTCTGAGTTTTGTCATGTCCTGTTTTCCCTTTTCTGCAAATTTACTACTTTTTTGGAATTCTGAAAGATTTCACTCAAGGAGAAAAATAATGAAAACATGTTTTCCTGAAGAAATTAATCTCACAGAAACCTTTTTGAAAGAGAAGCAGATTTTGATAATGTTTTTAACTGTTCCCTAGATGAACATTTTCTTCAACTACAAGAATCGTCAAATGAAAGTTCTACATTTGTGAAGCACAGACAGCTGGGACCATGCATGGCACTTTGTAAAACATAAAAGCAATTAATTTTCTGGTCATATTTTAAAAATAGTTCTTTAATTTTGGGGCTGATTAGAAATAAACTCTTTTTTGTTCGATTGCATTTCCAGGCAGAATGTCACCCAGAACATGAAATCCCCAGTTCCCACAGGGATGATAGACAGCAGAGCAAAAGGAGTTCTGGCTGTTCCCGGGATCTCAGAAGCTAAGTGGATATACCAAGAAGAAGCAGTAGCAAGAACAAATTACTAGCTGAAGCAGCAAGACTCAAGGAACTTAAGTCACAGAAAGGGATGCCATTCCACCTTAGGCTTAGCCTCAAAACTACAGTAATTATCTTCACTTCAGATAGGACCAATTTAGATATAATCTGTACTTACTTCTTTTCAACCTCATTGTAAGCAGGGGCTGTGGAGAAGAAAAGGCTAATCCTAGCTATGAATTGTTCCAAGCCTTTGTTCTGAGGAATGTCAGTCTCCAGTGGCATTCCTTATTAATGGACTTCTCTGACTGACATTTTTTGTCATGAAAGAGAAGCAGTAAAATGTGTGGGTTATGGATCCAGATGTAGAACATTCATGCTTTCCTAATTTAAAGTGCGTATTACTTATTAAGTTATTTCATCACAAAACATTTTAAGTCTTCCTCATATTTTGGTTATTGTTCATTTAAGGTAAGGAGACGATTTGTGGAATGCATACTACAAAATGAGTTCATTAGGTCCTTCAACCTAGTCTGAATGCAAGGCACTCTTCAACATACTGAAAAATCTTTTGCACTCTTGAATAAACCATGAATCATTCAATGAGCTCTGATGACGTGATGGCTCTGCCTCAGAGGACCCAAGCACTGCAGCCCAGCTGCTCTCGATGCAAGATGGAAATGGAAATGGGAGACTCCCAGATCAGCAAGACCCCATCTTACTCAGTGCTGTGGACACAGTCAGATGGCAGCACCTGCTCACAGCCCACTCAGCATGCCCACGACTTCACTGGGATCACAGATGGGCACCACACCAGCCCAAAGGAATTCACAAGGCTTAACTGGAAATTTAACCAACTGAACTGCAGTGGAGTTTAGCATCTCCCCCATTAAACACCCAGGCAGGGATGATCCTTTCCCAGGCAGACACAAGAGTTCGTCCAGGATCTTTTCTAGATGAAGTAAATTCTCTGCAGGCTGGTGAACAGGGAAGCCAAATCTGTAAGCATCTGTCTTGGACAGAAGTTTGGACCCTGCTCGGCAAATTTTACCATCTAATTTATTTATTTAAGAGCTTCATTCCTTCAGTTAATAACAATAACAGATGGACCTGAGGACTTTTTTGTTTCGGGGTGGAGGGAGAAGGAGGCAGGGGGTTGAAGCTAATTTTCTTTTTCTTTTGCTCTGGCCCATGTAGGGTGAAACACTGAAGAGCTTTTAGTCAAGAAAAACAGCATTATATGCACCATGCACTCAGATCTGCCAGCATAGTGACCCTTTTAAGATACTTCATATATTACCTCTTAAAAAAATGTTTAACCCAAGGGACATATACACATCTTTGAGAAACTGTAGATTTTTGAGCATCTGCAGGGACAGCTGGCATGATGGTTACAGCAGCTGTCACACTTGAATTATGAAATTGTGCATTGCCCAAGGAAAGGATCAATGTCATGCAAATCTCACAAACGTGAATTCAAGTCACAAAGAAAATGAAGGTGGGATAGATAACTGTTCTGATGATAGAAGCCAGACTTGTTTGAATCACTCCGTAATTTTCAATAATACATTACATACTATGTGCTATAATACATAGTGCATCTCTAAGGCTTCCATCTGAACAGTCATTTTATTTTGAAGTGTCTACTAAAATTTTATTAAAATCTTTGGGGGGAAAAAAAACAGCACTGGGAAAGGAAAAAGGTTATGGAGTTTTTAAATCAAACTTCACTAAAGCATTTATTTTTTCTTACTCAAACCAAGCAGAAGATGTCAGTCCCTCAGTGAGGATTTCCTGCTTGAGAAAATTATGCCTTGGTTCACAGTCGATTAGTTATGTGACTGACCTGATTTATTATGTATCACTGCTACTTCAAAAGAGGAACAGCCCTGAACAAAGAAGCAAAAGATACATCAGTATTAATGACTTGCCTCTATTCAGTGGTTAACAGAAATAATTACATTTACTATTTTTTAACTTGCTATTCAATATTTACTGCTTTGTGTGGAAAAAAAATAATTTTAATGAAATTCAGGTAATTAATAAAATAACAGCTGAGGTTGTCTGCTCACACATTGCACACAGGAGCAGAGGGCTTGTAAGAAAGCCTTCTCCCCTAGACTCAGCTTTGCTTTTGAAAGATTCCCACAAACCCAGGAAGCCCCTGGGATAAAAGAGGTCACAGCCAGCTGCTCGAAATACTGTAACACCCCACAGCTGGGTCTGGCCCTTTTTACAGCACAGTTGCATCAGACTTCTGAGGAATTACAAAAATCACACCATTTAGTTCCTCATGAAAACATGTTGGGAGGTTTAGAAGAAAACAGCCCAACGAGTGACAGTTGACAGGTACTTATTTTTCACATCCATTTTAATTCTCTTTCTTTCCCCTCCTACCCCCAATTAATTTCCATAAACAAAAGATCTCATTCAGTGCTAAGTTCTCCATGTCAGGAAGTTACCAGTTAGTTCCCCCCAGCTCAGGAACTGGAGAACTTACTGAGGGTAGGGTTTCTGGATACCAATTCATCATTGGAAATGCCCATCTTGAAGAAATGCTGAAAAACCTTCTATAATATTCATTAACATAAACATACATCTACTTAAATAATCTAGGATAGTCAAAGACAAAATCAATACTACTTTCTATTCCATGAGTCAATTTCAATACTATTAGAGGACAGAAACATCATCCTGTAATTTACCCCATACAGTCTGGGCACTAAATACAAAACAACTAAAAACTCATCACAGAACACAGATTTGGTTTTCCTCCATCAGAACTTTCTTGGATTTAAATGAAAAAAAGGCAATTAAGTACCTTATACTTGGATTATTTAATGATTTTTTCCTTGAGTTTTCTCTCCTGTCCATCTTCTTAAGACATGAAAACGGATTAAAACAAACATTTCTGAAAAATTATTTACTTATTGCTAAATCCTTAATGCTACAATCGAAATACATACTGCAAGGCACAAATGAATACAAAACCCACCTGATTTCTGTTTGCAATAATTTGCTTAATCATCAATAACATGTGAAGTTTAGATGAATATATATTGTTACCTTAAAAATTAATTAATTCGTTATTTTAAACCTGAAGTCACTGTAAATGAAGACAAGTTCACTATTAAAATACTGCAGACTGTCAGTGCTAGCAGTACATTCCCTTCTCTAGAGAATTATGTCCCCTTTGCAAAAGGGAATCACCTTCAATTATTTCAACAAATCCAGCATGGACAAGAATGCTGAGCTAGCAAAATGTCATTTAACTACTGCCATGACGAATTGGCAAGCAGCAAAAATTTGAGGGACACATTCAGAGGAGCCCCCAGTAATCAATGCAATGAACAGCAAACCAATAGAGCATTTTAGTGTCCTTTCTCAGGATCACACAGTTGATTAATTTACTAATAGATTTATACATAAGAAGTTGCCCATGTATATCTCTGTCAATTTTTAATGAAGGGTCCTCAGAAGTGCTTCATGATTAACAATGCACTCCACTTTAGTTAAACAAGAAAGGCCATTAAACTCACTGTAGATATAGCCTAATTTACTTTCATAGCAGCACACTAACATGCATAAAAGAAAACATTCTTAAGTGGTACTTGCCCATACTTAGAGGACTTCATGTGCACCACATGATGATTATTGACAACAAAACTTCACTCCTTGCATTCTTGGTCATATTCCCACTTCAAATTTCTCCTTTTGATAACAGCAAGGCAGCGAAGCAAATTGATCTTTAAGTATTTTTTTAAATCCTATGTAATTAAATGTTTGATAATCAAACACCTTCCACTGACTTAAAGTTCTGTTTAAGTAAGGATGCAAAGAAATGTGAATATCTAAGAATTGCTACTTCAAAGAGAATTTAAGAACTACAGCCACCTAGGACATTATGAAGATGCTAAAGATTACAGTCCTCCACAGCAGATTATTCCTAAATTAGAGATACAAGCATGAGGTATATTCCTGACCAGCCAAAAGCATGTGAACTGGTAAATTCACCAGCATGCAGACTAGCTGACTACTTCTGCTTGGGGTCCATCAATTCTGAAAAAGCTAATCGCTCCTTCCCTCTTATTTCAAGTTCACTCTCTGAAACTCAGATCTGTTCATGACTTGATCCCAAGACCAGGGAAGCAGAAGAACCAGACTGCAGCTGAACCACACCACCAGGAAGTGTCACAAGAAGCGGGTCATTGGCTGTAGCTCAACATTTGGAGAGATGGTGTTTACTTTCAGAAGAGACTGAGAAGGCATCAAATTGAAATCATCCTGAGGTCTCTAACCCCTTTGATTTCCTTTTTTTTTTTATGGGATGCACATAATATTGACCCAGCTTTCCAAATTCTGAGGCATGAATGACAAAGGAAACTTGCATCCACTAAGCCTTTCAGATCCTTCACAAGTCATCTAGTGCTACGGAGCACAAAATGCTGTCAATTCAACTTACTACATACAAGAGGTAGTCAAGGTACACTTAGGTAAGGGGTAAATTCCAATGAGGTGACCGAATCACAGTGACACCGAGTAATTTCTCACTACCCCCACTGAAAAGCTATCCAGGTTTATCAAGCCTCTTCAATACATACATGTAAGTGGTGAAAACCCAAAAAACCTGTGAGGGTTACCATTTCTTACATGTGTCGCTCCCTTTTGAATGGAAAATTGAGATCAGTGTTCTTATGTGGGCAAGCAGTGTGGGAAGAAAAGGACCAAACGGAAGATGGCAGTGCTTCCACAGAACACCCTCTTTCCCCATAGCTGAATTGTCGATAAAATTCACAGGTTTGGCATATTTCCCAGAGCCTCACTTGGCCCTACATCTCCAAGTGGCGCTTTGGCAAAACTTTTTATGGTGTTCATCCAGTAACTCAAAAATACTCTGTTTTTTCCTTCTAGAGCTAGCTCCAACTTTCTGACTACCAGATGGAGGTACTTCCATGCACATGTTGCTTCTGGAAACTCCTGCCAACACACATAGCAGTGTCTTGTTGACTTGACAGCGTTATCAGCAGAAATAACTCCAAAGTCTTTACAGGCTTCTTACTCCTTTCTGTGTAAGACTCAAGATACTGAAGTTTGCATATCATTTGAGACATAGAATGAGAAGACATTTCTCTTTCACATGCTGTTATGACAGTTCTTAGACCTAAAGGAATTAGACTGGGGGTGGAATTCTCAGCAGATAATGGTATTATTATTTTCCCATTACTGATCTGACACAGCCCACTCCATTATGTGAAAATTTGTCACACCTCAACTTATTTCTTTCGCTGCATGACTTTCGTTCACCAAATGTATTTTTTTTCTTAAAAATACACGACAGATGTTTTTATAAGTCAAAAGCACTGTGAAAATTACAGTCTAGCACTATCAGGTCTCTCACCCCAAGGAGAGGAAACAGTTTACACCCCAGTTACCTTAACTTGGACAAATTATTGTGGGGTATTTTGACAAGTAATACTAATACATGGATCAGCATACCATCAGGTTACCTGGGGATGTTACACAGCAATCTTTGTGCTTGTTTTTACCAGTTAAAGGGAAAGAAAAACAAAACCTAGAACAGTATGTTGGAGTTAGTTCTAGAATAATTTTTAACCATTTAGAGTAAGTTCTCCTCATTCTGTCTTGCAAATTCCTACTCAGCTGAAGAAGCTCCTGGGGACATTCTCTTCTAAAAAAACTTCTGCTCAAATCCTTCTTGATCTGCTGTGGTGCACTGGAAGAAAGCTGTGTTGCTTGACTTTCGTTTCAGTAACCTAAGCTCTTAGGTAATCAGCAGCAGAGCCTCACGGAAAGTGCCAAACATCACTGGAAACAGCACTGAACATCTTTACTAAACAACTACGAAAGCTTTACTTGACATGTATGCTAAGCTAGTTCACATAATTCTGCCTTAAAACTCTTGGGCCTTCTAATTTTCTATCGCTGCTTACAAGAAAATATGAATCGCATATATAGGTACAAACCCTAAATGAACACATTTATTCTACCCACACCTCTCATTCTATGGTTACAGCACAGTGCCATCTGCTGTACATTTATGTACAATTCTTCCAACCACAAAATGACAAAGAAAACCTCATGCTGGTTATTTAAAACCTTTGCGCATCAGCAGTCCTATAATATGCAATTTTGTCACTAGCATTTTAAACCAAACTAAGACTGAGCACTGCATATTCCATTCTGCAAGTATACAAAAGGCTACACAGATGTATGCTAACATAAAGGTGGCTGCTGAATAAAGAAATCAGATGAGACCATAGGGAACCACCGCTTTTATTTCTCTCAGAAAAAAAGCCAATTTTTACGGTCACAGCTGGGGTTTACATGAATCTTCTTCAATTAAATATTAATATGCATTTTTAACCACATTCCCTCATTAACAACAAATGATGCCACAGACTGCAAAGAAAGCTGCGAATTTTCAGAGCTCACTTTGCTCCAGGTTGCAGTGTCTGTCATAAACACCTGGTTTCATTTTTTAAACATATTTTAGGTTAAATAGGAAGGGAAAAAAGTGTGTCCCTGGAGACAGCCAAGGAAATGTTCACAGCAAATCTTTGGGATAATGTATCAGCATAATTACTTCATCAGTCTGCATCACAATGAATATAGTGACATACACTTGCCTTATCTGTAGATATTCTTACTGCATCCTTCTCTTACAAGTGAATCACTCTCAAGGTCTCCCTTTTTCAATGAGAATTTTCTTTAGTTGGAGACCCTAAACAGACCTGCCTTTCAAGTGGCTAAAAAGTTGACTCTGGCCTAGAGGTCAGATGTACTCATTCTGCCTTTGTCATTAAATGACTGGTATGAGCTGCTAATACAGGAAAAATCCCACACTACACTGTATGTAGAGCTTACTCATGTAAGTGCACATTAACAATATCTGAATCCTCACAGTACTTCAAACCTCTCTCCCCATGATTTACTGCTGTGCAAGAAAGGCAGTGCCTCATCACAGCCCCAGGGAGCTCCCCACAGTGACGGGGAGGGATGAATCCCTAGCACCCACAGGCACCCAGAGTCATGCAGCAGTCTCCAGGCATGAAGCACTACTGCTGTGCTGCTGCACCTCTGAGACTTTTTTGGAAATATTGGTCCATACTTCTCTTCCTCCAACATGTTCTTATTTGTGCAACTTAGTACTACAACACTGTTCAATGTTGGTTTGTATTTTAAATTATAATCCATTCTCAGGAGCATTGGTTCTTCTGAAAATTAATTCCTACAAACGTAACATCTTTCAATAAAGAATTTGACTGACTGCTTTACACATTTTCAGCTTCCTTATTACATGAACTGAAATGTGCTGCAGATATGGACACACTTCATGGAGGTTTTCCCAGGAGGATATGTCTTGAATACTAATAATTTCATCATGAACAAACTTCTTATCAGATCAGGTGACCATCAAGTTTTCATTTTCACAGTCACAAAAATGCTGGACAACATTGTGCTAAGAAATGGCATAATAAAGTTCAAATAGCAAATAAATTATTTTTACATTGTGATTTTTCAAATGCTTAGGTTTGACAACACTGCAGGTGGTTAGTAACGCTGCAGCCGAACTCCCTTGACTATGTCAATAATAGTAAGCGTATCTAGTCTCAGTTTTGGAAGGAAAAGAAAGCTGGAGTTCTTCTGTCTCTACAGCAATAGCAACAGAAATGGAAAAAAATAGATTCTGAGGTGATGAAAGATGCTGCTGTCATATTAAATGTATCCGATTTGCCTGCTATGATATTTCATCAATTACAAAATCAACATGCAGAGAACTAACTACAGAAGGATACAAATATTTCTCTGGAGTCACACCAGCCCTGCCAACCATGAAATGTATGCTGCTAAATTACAGATGCTGCTTGCAAATTAATATTCTCTACTGAGAGAATTTTAGAGCAGCAAAACATTCCGAATAGCTAATTTGCAAGTTAAACAGGGAAAACGGATAAACCTAGGTTATTCTGATGATAAAATATCAGTTAAGTCTTGATATGCATAGCCTTAACACAAGAAGCAAAGGTTCCATACCTCTTTCCAGGCAGCAACCACAAAATGCCAACCAGACAAAATGCCAACCACAATGGCAAACGAAATTCCAGTTTTAAAGACAGCCAGAAAAGACTAACACTCCAGAGAATGCAGCATACTTCCTCTCTCAAAAAAAGTAAATGAAAAATATAAAGCGTAAAGATACTCTTACAAAGTTGTGCCCTGATATTTCCTTTGGGCCTCAGAAGCATAAACTGGAAATTAAACTGATTTCTGTCTAATGAATTTATAAATGAATACGTCCATTCAAGGTGACAACTTTTCAGGTAACCTGTTGAGAAAATACTGCTGTTTTCATCTAGAAGACAAAGTTTCTGTTAATTAAAGCCCTGTTTTAATTAAAATTATAATAATAATCATGACGTTCTGCTTCTATCATTCTTATTTGTGTACTACAGCTATAGATACATAGCTCATGGGTGACACTCCAAGCTCTGACCTCTCCCTACCTTTCTCAAAAGGCACTGGCTACAGCAGAGCCTGTGAGCACAAGACACAGATCCCTCCAAATGTTTTACACACCACTTTGCTCAGCTCTTGCTACCCCTATTTTCAGCCAAAGTCAGCTTCTAAGAGTTCCAAAGGTGAAGGTAATAAATACTAATTCCTTAACAGCAGAGTTCATGTATGTTCTCTATTAACTCTTCTGCGTTCCCACATTTTTTGCAGGAAAACAGAATCAAGCATAGTTGGTCTTACAAGACTATTTGAACACTAGCAGGGCTTGAGCACAAGCAAGTAATCCTGACTCCTAAGCTCTTGAAAAAAACAGTGTATTTCAGTTGAGAACCTGACATGTCAAAATCTCTCTACCCTAAACCTGTGAAAATTATCTAGCATGGCAGTTGCAAAACCTGTAGAACAGATTCACCTCAAAGTAACACATTCCTTCAGCAACCTGAATTCATGGCTTGTACATAATAATTAATCATTGGTGTCCACAAATAATGTTATTTCTTGGATTCAAGCAAGAGAGGAATCTGCTGATGAATGCTGTTGGCAGTCTATTTAGGAAGTTAATTTCTCAAATCCTTTGCACAGCTAATTCTACACCTCCATTATTCATCCAGAGAACAGACTAATAATAAATGCAAAACTGTCATGAAGTTTCAGATGGCACCTTACACGACAACTGTTTCCACTCAGACATGACTGCAAAACACCCACTAAAACTCTTCAGCTTTCACAACATACCAGCAGCTGATTTAAGATTTTTTTGAGGTTCTTATGTGAAGCTTCGTTGATCCTTTGGGGGGGGGGGGGACAGTATATTCACAAAATCAGCTTTTTATTCTCTACTTTGAATTTTTTCCCTTCTTCCCCATATAACCCGTTTCTCCCTACAGAAATTAAGGGAATCAGCACAGTGCAGCCATCTAATTTTCTTCAGATCATTAGCAACTGGAGCAGGAAACACATATTTAAAAAAAAAAAAAAAAAAGAACGAAAAACCAAACCAACAACAGAAAACAGAATCAGTGTCTGTATTGTGCAGAAAAAATTCTGGGGGACAACACAGCACTTTCAGTGAAATGGTCTCAATGTTAGCCAAGATGTTGCTTTGATTCTCTACTCTTAACAACCTCACGCTTGAGGACGTTTAAAAATGGTCAAAAGTGGAAGATTTATGATTCTTCACAGTACACAATATTATTTGCTGAAATCTGTTAACTTGAAAGAGGACTGCTAGGGAAAAATAAACAAAAGGACAAATTCCCATGATCAAAACTAAAGAAATCAAATCAGAGTTTTGGTTGATTTTGAACTTGGCATTTTTCCTTTGGTTTGGGGGTTTTTGTTGTGGTTTTTCTTTGGTTGTTTTTTGTTCAGTTTGAGTTTTTTTAAAAAGAAAATTGGTCCAATCCCCAGTGTAATTTCTGTCTACCAAGTTGATTATTCTTTTATCAATGTACTTGAATTTCAGCTAATTATACAATTCCTCTTCTCTAGCATCAAAATCAGTATGAACTTTGGGGGAATTTTTCAGTCACCTTTACAGAATATAATTAATTATATCAAGAGTCACTTTTCAGAGTAGCACAGAGAAACACAGATCACAGGAATTTGACAATCGTGGTTTGTCTTTCAGGCTTAGCCTTCAGAAACAAACCCTCAAGACATTGGTGTTGCATGTCTTTGTGCTGCAGACATCCCTGGGGACCAAGGCTGCCCATCCACACTCCGAGGCAAGAATACAAACCTGCAAAGGACAGTTGTGATGCGGCCCCAGGGTCTGACAGGTGTGTGGGACTGAATTACGGACCACCTGCAAGGTCTTCACATAAAACTCATTCACTTTAACTTTCATGAAGAGGGAATAACAATTCACTCTCAGCACCTATTCCCAGGAAGATCTGCTCAGTATTGGTGAAAACTTTTTCTCAAAAATGTGAAGTTTTTCCTTTTCCACAAAATTTACTAAGCCAGTCTATGAAAAAAATAATTTATCTAAATCAGGTCTATCAGTCATTCAGCAGCAATAACACCATGTCAAGTAGTAATCACTTATTGTTAACATATATTTTTATTACAAGGTTGCCCAGGTTTAAATTTTATTGATGCATGAAAATAAAAAGCAGCCATTTGTATTCAGAAGCAAGGAAAGTGGAACTTTAACATTTGAAATGGACACTGTGAACTGCTTTTATCCTTCATTTCGACTATTGGAGAACTTGCACAAGTGGTATTTGAATACACTTTATTTACTCAAGTTCACTTCAAAAAGGCCATTTTTTTTAATATGAAGTTATGTTTCAAGACAACACATAAACCAATAAGTAGTAACACAGTATCTTTTTTCATAAGAAAACTTCGCTTCACATAGAAATGGAGTAATGTTAAATCTAATGAAATATCAGGTTCATACACTAGACAAATCAGTCACTCTAAATGGAGTAGCCAAGAGCAAAAGCAAAGCAATGTGTACTTAATTTTACACATTAAGTACAAAAGTACTCCTGATTGACAGCTTAGTATTATAAAAAAAGTTAGCTGTTGTCTAGCTGTATATTAATACTGCATAGAACAATGACCTGTAGGCTTCATAATTATTTCATTTGTTAGACTAGAATCAGGAGTCCACAGTCTTCCATGGTAACAGCAGTGCCATGAATTGGTACCTGCCTATTTCTATGTGGATGAACTGCTTCTAATACATATTTTGTATAGAGAGACCAGAGCTGACCCAAAGCCAAAAATTCTCTTAGTAGAGGATACTCCAAGACATTTCTTTTAGTTTTTGTTTGGGCAACAGGCTGAAAATCTGTTTGCAAAAGGTGTAGATTTTTTTCATTAATGAGATTTCATTAAATATTTTCATCAGCCTCAAAGGTTACAACAGTAACCTGTAACAGCATCAAAAATATGAGTTTATATTTGGACAACTAATGGTATTTTTCCTGCTCAGTCTCCAAAGCACTAAGATCTAAAGCTGAAAGTGAATTCCTTTTCTTTATAAACCTTATAAAAATAGCTCCAAGAAAAATATATGCACATACATAATCCAATCATACCTGTTTTGTTTTGGTTTTGCTGATGGTTTTACATAATCAGACAATCAGGAGGCTGACAGTTTCTATTTTCAGTCCTGTCAGACTCCAGTGTGAAAAAAGGCATTTGAAATACTGATAACCCAGTAGTATCTTCTGACAAGACAAGCTAAATCCTAGCTCCCCAAAGACCCTTCTTGTTTTTCCCAGTACAGTTACTAGAAAACATCCTCACTTTGAAATGTAATGGCAGCCTACCCTCTGCTACTAAGTGCAACAGAAACTGGAATGCACAAAATAACCCTGTAAGCCTGACACCGGATGGTGCGAGCTGTGCTGTAGGAGCACGTTTTCATCCTTAAGGAATCGCTGTAACAGAAATTATGAAAATAGCTTGAGGAAGCAGAAAGAAGAGCTAGGCAGCAGTGCTGCACAGGGCACCCTGAGATTCCGCGACAAGGACAGCTTTGTCCTCCACTCATCCCAGCATGGGGAACCAAAAGCTTGTTCATCTAAAAAAATTTAAATCCTTGTTTCATCAGTTTTGCCTTCTGTACAGTCAACTGTTATCTCCTATTCTCAACAACTGGAAGGTTTTTACTATGATTAGTAGAGCAGCATTCTCTTTTTGAGCCAAAAATGGATGGACGTTGTTGTGATACATGTTATCCATATAACTGACTTAGCTGTAAAACTAAATTCTACATTAATTACTAGAACTAGTACAATTTCAATGAAGATGGTTAAGCACCACTATTACACAAATGCAGAGTTTAGCTTGCAATGACCTTGTATCATCCAGAACTGCATACCCTGACTTCTACATTGCACTTTAGATTTGCCATGAGCATCCCAAATCATGTAACTGGCCACGGAAGTCTATCCGGATAAGGCAACAAGGTGTCTAAAGCTGTGAGCATCCAAGGACACATGAGCTTATTCTACTATTTGCTTTCTTAACCTTGGAGACCAGGGGAAAACAATTTAAAAAAAAAAAAAAAATATTAAAAAGTTCCTTTACATATAATGGAGCAAGGGTGAGGAGACACTATCAAACTACCAAAGTCACCGTGATTACAGACATCCATTCCATGCTAATTTTCGCAGACTGGCTGAGAGTCACATGGAGCCAAACAGCCAAAAGACTGAAAGTCCAACTAAATTACACTTGGACAGTGACTGTTCTTATTTCCCACTGATTATGGAGAACGGGTTGGCCTATATTATTTTTTGTGGGCATGTACAGTTTGCTCTTTGCTTTTCCATGAGTGCTAAAGACAATAGTGTCTGTGTGACTTCCATTCTGCACCAAGGCCCATTGTCCATATAGGTTCTGATTCCTTGTCACATTGTAAAAGCATCACAATTAGATGTTTGTCAACACTGTGCTTTTCTGGGGACATTTGTCAGCAAAGAGAAGCAGAGCAGACACTAAAACAGAAAAAAAACATTCCAAAGGAAAACAGCATGTCAGAGTTTTCAGGGGTGTTTTTTTGGTTTAAAATGAAAAATTGTGACAATTTTAATATAAGCACTAATACAAACACACAGCACATGCATTAGTCTGTTCCATGGTTAACTTCGATAACTGACAGGTTGGTTCTGCAAAAATGTTAAAACCAACTGCCAAGCACCTTCACATCCTGGTTTACCAGAATAAAGACAGATCATAATTACTTCTAAAGAACATTGCTTCACCCTCCAGAGCAATGTTTCCAGAAAGATACACATGCAGTAATGCTTGTGGTAATGCTGCTTCTTCAGCAAGAAATTCACTAGACAGGACTCTCTCAAGGCTGTTTAAAAACCTAATAAAAGAAATGGGACCACTGTCATTCAACAGTAGAGGAGTTTAATAGAGGACTGGACTAGATCCACCCACTGTGGAGGCCTGAAACTTTTAAGAGCCTGTCTCCAAAAGGAGCAAATGTGAATCACTGCACTCTATTTCTAGGCTTCCTAAGCAGTGCACAAGATGAGCTAGGAGCCCTAGCACATAAGTCACAGGACCAAACAAGTTCCAGGAGAGCTGAGTACCCTACTCACACTTGGGACAGCAAGACATCCAAAACTGCTCCCATCCCTGGCATTAGGGTCCCTCTGCAGCCTTCAGTCCAACATCCACACACACCTGGGATACAGGACTCCATATCCTTTCTGATTTCAGGTCTTCCAGCCCCCTTTTCAGGCTTGGACTATATTTTTTTAAATACATTTCTTTGGATTTTTAAAAATAAATCTTAAAACTTTAAATACATTTTATAATATTTAAAATATAATAAAGAATAATATTTCATAAGACATGGATCAACCCTTGTTTCAGCAACACAGCATTCTAGAAGAGGGCCAGGACCACCAAGGGAGGGAAGGTGGGAAGATGGAAGCGTAAGCAAAGCCAAAGAAGCAAGAGGCACTTCAGTCTTTCAGATCCACTTCGAAGAACACTGGATTTATGGTGCCACAGAGACAATACAAAGCAATTTGCAGCTTAGTGACAGGCGCACTGTGCTGGAAGAGGGGATACCTGAGACAATTCCCAATACTATTTAAACAGTTCACCTAAATGCCACTTAAAATCAAATAAATGAAGCTCAGGCTACCAGAACTGGAGACTTTTCTTCACCAGATGAATGCTCTAAAACACTGAATTAGAGGAGCTATGCTCTTCCACATATATGTTTTCTCTGGCTCTGTAAGTTTTTCCTGCTCAGCTTCACTATCAGAAGATAATAATGACCCTGTTATAATCGAGCCTTATGGTAAAATCTCTTTTGTGAGTCACTCACGTTGACAAAGACACTGAATCAGAATACCTTCTTTCAGAACAAGCATTCAATCACTACACTGTATAAATAACTTACACAGTCTAATCTATAAAAAAAGTAAAGTTCTACAAATACCTAAGTTTTCAATGGAAAGGGCTGCAGATGTCGTGTTTCATGCTGAGAGTGATTAGAAACTGAGAAAATTAACCCACTACCTCTGAAGCTTCTCAAGAGGCCAGCACAGGGCCAGCCATCACACAGCTCAACTTGGTCACACAGGTACTGGAAAGGTTTTGGTTAAACTCTCTGTAATCAAAGCAGGTGACAAATTAGATAAATGTCTGCAACATTTTCACTGACTTTCATTCAGAGAAACAAGAAACAAATATCAAGCAGCCCATTGCCACTTGCATCCCTTTCCACTTCAGCATTTAACTTTCTACCTCAGAATTACCAGATTTTCAAGTCGGAAATAAAACGTAAAATACATCTTAGAAATTATGATCATTAAAGAGTTGGAGAAGGCATCAATTACAGTAAGTCATCCTTTACCATTAGGGTTTCAGAAACCTGTAATTTTTGCTGATGTCTTTGAAAGACACTCAATCATGATCACCTATTTGCTGTCATGCATAAAATACCAACTGCACGCTAGAAGTTAAGCATGAGCCAGATGTCTGACATACATCAATTTTACAGTTTGTTTCACAAATCATTTGACTAAATTTATGTTCTGAAGAAAAAAAAAAAAAACAACAAACAAACCTTTGAATTTATTATGAAAAAAACATCTGTCCTGACTTATTCTTATTCTGACACCAGGACTGGTGCTTGCATTTTTAAAGTAAGCAGGTGTCACTGCTCTTTAACACCTAAAATACACAGCTTACCTTAAGAACTCTCAGTTCAGACTTTTTTCACTGGCTGCAGTAAAGTGAACACAGGCAGTATGTACCATATTATCCCCTCCCTTTCCTCAACACCCAGAGAGGGCATATTTCATATACTGTGTGTTTTATGATAAAAAAAGCCAACCAACCACCAACAAAACAACATTAACAACTATTGGGTTATCCTCATGAATCCCAGAATTGTGTCTTAGGCTCTGGTTGACTCCAGCACTATGTTACTGCTTTCAACACTGTCTCTCACAACATACTCATAGGCAAACTTGAAAAGTAGACAATTAGGTGGACAGAGAACTGGCTGAACAGCAGATCCCAGAGAGTCATAATCAGTGGCACAAGGTCTAGTTGGAGGTCTGTCACTAGTGGTGCCCCCAAAGGTTCAATACTGGGCCCAGTATTGTGCAACTTATTCACCAAAGACTTGGATCAAGGGGCAGATGCGTCCTCAGCAAGTTCCCCGACAACGAAGCTTGGGAGGAGCGGCCAATACCCCACAGAGCTGTGCAGCCCTTCAGAAGGACCTCAATAGGTTGGAGAGATGGGAAAATTAAAATAAAATAAAAAAATAATAAAATAGTGAATTTATGAATTATCTCCACTGTTAGCATGTTTGTATCAATTTAAAAGGAAGGTAGGAAAAAATCAAAGCAGAAAAATAAAGCTTTTCTGCTGAAGTAAAAGTGAAACACCACTCCAACTTTTCGCATTAAGAACACTCTTACGTAACACAGAGAACAACGTTCATTCATTTCTTTAAAATACTTAATTTTCTAAAACATTGAAACAGTATGCAATTGGTAAATATGCTTATTTTCTTGACCTTAGTTTTCCTTGTTTGATCTCTTGGAAAATGCTTTTGTTTTCTCTTTTGAGATGGATTTAAGTGTAAAAAATTAAGTCAATTAATTCTTGGAATCTAGAAATGTATTTACTGAGCCAGTTTATTCTTTTGACTCAGCATAATTCTCCCTGTAGTCACATAGACTGTATTGAATTTTAATAAAGAAAGGTTCCTATGAAGCACTTTTATGAAGACAATTCTACAATATTTTTTTAACAGAAATATTTCTCTTAATCTGATTGCTGCAAAGCTGTGATTTCCCCAACAGCTCTACAGGTTGTCAAGTCACAAAACCTTTAATTTTGTGTGTGTCACCTATGAAACAAGAATTGTGGTGCAATGTTGAAAGTCTCATTCTTGTAAAACGATGGGGTTTCTGCCCTGTCTGTTATGAGGATGCACTGACACTGAATTTACTTCATTAGAAATAATTTTTCACAGGTGTACAAGGAGAAGAAAGGAATGGTACTTCCAGTGGGGAGAGAGTTGACAGTAGCATGAGCAGGGAGAAGAGATACGGATGACTGACTAAAATCTTCATAATTCATCAGCTCCCCAAACCTGTATTATTGTCACTGCCTTTTAGTGAGACCACTCAAATAGGAGGCACAATACAATAAAATGAGTGCAAAAGACATCTCTGGGACAGAAATGAAATATGGTTGTTACTTGCTTCATGCCCGAATTCTATCCAGCTGACACTGACATATTCAGTAGTGTATTTTAATGTAAGAATTATTAAATTTGGTGTAACAGAACATTATTTCAGGCAAATATCATCAAACAGTATTTTTCCATTAATTGATCAAAAATTTGCCTTTTGCTAAAGGCATTTTAAAATGTATACAACCTCACAGCTTGGTCTTAAAAACCTGTTAACCTCTGCAGTCCTGCAGTACAAGCAGCCAGTTTTAGAACTAGCTGCTGATACATTATTGGTTTTGACAAAGTCATGAAAGCTTAGATTAAGCTTCTATTAAAACTTACAGTTTATGACAGATTTGTCAGATTTAATTTTTTTCTAGTTCAATTGTATCAAATTATCCCAATTTGAGACTTTATGATATGATTTCTACCACAGGAAAACATATTATCTGGTAACAGATTATGTAAACTACCATAGCTCAATTCAGAGAAAAAGTCATCTAATAGAATTTACTACCAGAGGCAAATAGGTATACATACTTCATTCACTTGAAATACCTTTCTCCATTTAAAAATTAAATGCTCATGTATCCTACATACTTTTTCTACATTATTATGAGGTCGAGCACATTAATTTCCTTCTGTGTTTGTAAGTGCATGATATAGACTTCCTTAGGTCAGAGATCTGGTTTCCCATCAATTCTGTTTCATTTGCACTGCCACTAATGAGAATTATGCACAAACAAAATACAGAAGACCCTTCATGAAAAATTGTCGAAAAGAAAACAGTATAGCAAAAAAAAACTTGTGTAACCCAGGCCTGGATGAGGTTCACAAGACTCTCTTACCTCCTCTGTCTGAAGGATGCCCGTCTTCTCAGCACACATCTATGATCAAAAGCCTCACCTCCCCAGACACAAAAGACACTTTGTCAATTATTATTTTAAGAAAACATGTGATAGAGAATAATATAGGTAAACAAAACCTCTTTTTTTATTTTTTTTTTCTGAGCCCACTACTGCTCATCTGCACCAGAGACAGACAAAGTCTTTCTGCTCCTACCTCGAAGACCTGTGCTGGCCCAATACTTTCTGTCAGCATCCCTTGCGGTGTCACCTCCCCTCGCTGTATTTCGTGGAGCCTCATGAGACAGAGGGGCAGCTCTTGGGCTGAGATGTTCAAATGCCCCCAGAGGAAGGGCAGGAAGACCTTTCTTCCAACCAGCCCACCCAGGAGTCCCTTTTCCTCATCACCATGGAAGGCTAGGGAGTGGTAAAGCAATGTGAGCACAGGTGTGGTTTCAAAAACAGGGAGTCTCTCTGGGCATCAGAGCAGCAGAATGCACTACAGGACCAGTGGCACATGCAGGAGAGTACCCCTCCTCAGGCAGCACCTGCAGAGCCAGGAAGCAAGAGGACTGTCCAGGGACCAAAGGCCATCACAAGGTCTGCTCAAGAAAGGAAGCCTCAGAGATTCCCTCTTCTAAAGTAAAACCATTTCAGCAAACAACAGAAAGCAGCAGAAGGGAAATCTGCCCTGGAGCACACCCAGTGACACAAGGCACCAGCTGGAGACTGGGTTGAGGATGGTGAAAGTGAGGACAGCCACAAGCCAGACCTAGAGATGCAGTTTTGTAGCAGTAACAGTTCTGGGGTTTTCCACCTTTTTTATTCCTACACACTAATAGTCCGCCAAAATGCTTAATTTAGGATTTTATTTCTACACCAGTGTATCGGGTTTGCATGGCCAGGTTTTCATAGCAGCAGGGGACTACAGCGGTGGTGGCTTCTGTGAGAAGCGTCCCCCATGTCTGGCAAAGCCAATGTCATGCAGCTCCAGGACAGACCTGCTGCTGGCCAAGGCCAAGCAAATGGTAGCAATGCCCTTGGGATAACATACTGAAGAAGGAAAGAAAGGATATTGCACAGCTGTAATTGTGCTCAGAGAAGAGAGGAGTGAGGATATGTGTGAGGAACAACTCTGCAGACACCAATGTCAGTGGAGAAGGAGGTGGAAGAGGTGTTCCAGGAGCCAGAGCTGAGATTTCCATGCAGCCTGGGGTGCAGCCCATGGTGAGACAGGCTGTCCCCCGCAGCCCATAGAGATCCACAGCGGAGCAGAGATTCACTGGCAGCCTGTGGAGGACAAACACTGGAGCAGGTGGATGACCAAAAGAAGGCTGTGACTCTGTGGGAAGCCCACGCTGGAGCAGGCTCCTGTCAGGGACCTGTGGATCCATGGAGAGAGAAGCCTACGCTAGAGCAGGTTTCCTGGTAAGACTTGTGACCCTTTGGGAGACTCACACTGGGGCAGGCTATTTTGAAGGACTGCACTTCATGGGGACCCCACTTTGAAGCAGTTCATGAATAACTGCAGCCCACGGGAAGGACTCACACTGCACAAGTTCATGGAGAACTCTCTGAAGGGAGGGAACAGCGCTGAAGAAGGGGAAGGGCAGCAGCAGAAATAACCTGTGATAAACTGACCACAATCCCCATTCTCCATCTCCCCATGCCACTGGGGGGAGGAGGTGAAACCCAGGAAGGAGGGAGGAGTGAGAGAAGGTGTTTTTATGAATATTTTTTATTATTATTTTGCACTATCTTGCTTTGATTTTGACTGGCAATAAGTTCAAATAATTTCCCCAAGTCAAGTCTGTTTTGCCCATGGCAGTAATCAATGAATGATCTCCTTCTGTCCTTAACTCATGAGCCTTTCCTTGTATTTTCTATCCCCTGTCCACTTGCAGAGGGCAGCAATAGAGTGGCTTTGGTAGGCACCTGGCATCCAGTCAGGGTCAAATAATGATAGCCACTAACTCTTATGTTTATCTTTGGAAGAAAATTTTCAGCACCACATAAACACCGTAACAATTACCTTCTTTTAATCATATCAGAGAATTAATATTTACATTTAAATCTATGAAATTATCTTTCGTCTTTTTTTTTTTTTTTTGAGAAGGCATTGGGGTTTTTTCTCTTTGATGTCTCACCACTTCAAAGAGAAAGCAAAAGATGCATATGATATATACTTCCTCTGGTGCATCACCTAAAGGCTCCCAGCCAGTCACTTTCAGATACTTCTCTGGTAACACTGAATTACTGAGCCAACCACTGAAAGTACCATCTTGGATGGTGTGTGGATATTTTTAATCAAAGAATCCAAGACTTCCCTCTCTTCAATCCTCAGAGAAGGCTCTGCCTACCCAAGACAATGAGAATTTAAATGCATATTTACCTCTTGCACATACGTGTATTGCAGTATATTACTATATGCAAGGCTCACTGCTTCTGAAATTCTGATTTGCCCAAATTATAAGGTCTTCCACCTACTTACTACTAACTGTTTACTTAACACACACTACCTCTGATTTATGCAGTCTTCAGTAATGCAAGATTTAACAGGCCAGCACAGGCCTGTCTCAACAACACTGGAGTGTATGGGTTTTTCTGTAAAGCTGAGGTGATAATTAAAGAAGTAAAATTGAAAATTATGTACTACCCCACAAGAGAAAGACCAGCCAAGTTGGGCACACTATATGTGAAAATTTAACATAATAAATGGCAAAAGAGTGCCACTGAGTTTAAAAAGGATCTAAGCAGAGATAAGGGTAGAAGAGGCAAGGGTTTTGAGGTGAAGACTAGCAAACACCATAAAGCAGAGGATCCTGGAAAACACTGCCTGGGATACAAATATTTAGCCCTTTACAACTTCCCATTCCTTACTTTTATATGTAGACCTGACAAAGCAGCATAGTTTACACACACACACACAAAAACACTTAAGGGGATGGGGGGAACCAAAACAAACCAACAAAAAACACCACAAAAACAAACAGAAATGCCAAATCAACAAATAAACATAGAAAGGGAAATAGTAAGCTTAGGCAAATGCCTGGTAGATGACTAGATGTCTGTTAGCTGTAAGAAGTTCCTAGGTACTCCCCAAAGCATGGATAATGGCTTACCACTGAGACTCAGAAGGTCTAGCTACTTCTCCCACATTTCTAGTTTTTCCAAACTTTTACAATTACAGTTATGGATGAAAATGCTATCTTGGTAGGACCAAAGGAAAATTTCTAATTGTATTATTTATTTAAAGAAAGATGCTGAGCTGCAGTTCAGCAATGCAGCTAACAGGGAGGAAACTCCCATTTCCTCAGGGCAGCCGATTCACAGCCACAGGGATCAGTGTCCCCATGGTGAATCATCAGTGACTTTGCCAGCCAAAGCAAGAGAAATGCCCAGCTTGATACGTGAGTCTGTGCAAGCAAAGTAAAGCACAAGAGAAGAGCAGGGAATATCTGTCATCCCAGGATGTCATAAAAACAAGCAATGATTGTGTGAAATACATGATGTCTTATTTTCATCCATTTGAAATTTACAAGAAAGCAGTTTTTTCCAATTCAAAATAATCTTGAACAAAGTTCTGCCCAATGGAAAATTAGACTAAGAGAAAACTAAGCTTTGTCTAAAATGAAACAAAAAATACTGAATAAAACATTATGTCTCTACTACAAACACCAAATGGTGTCATTGTGTTCTCATGCTTGACCAGAGACACAGCCTTAAAATACCTGAATAAACCATGCTGCAGTAGCTAATTAAGTTTTAGCCTCCTTTTCATTTCTGTTCATCTTTACTGGTTAAAGGGAACACATAGAGGAAAACCATTCTAAGAAAATCCTGAATATTTTGTTCCATTGTAAGAAAATCTTGAATATTTTGTTTCATTGTTGTCTACACTTTTTGTTACCTTTGATTCTATGGCAATATCCCTAACCCCTACATCTGAAAGCAAATCAGCAAAATGCTAATATTACCTTCTTTCTTTTTTTTCCAAAGAGAACATCAGACAGGATATTAAAACACATTTCATCTCCAAATATGTAATTACCATATATTTAATATATGACATGCAGAAATAATACTAATAAAAAGGCATCAAAGCAGAATTTCACTGTAATTATTGCACCCTGCAGACTGCTCTCACACTCCCCCACCCCTCTTCTGTGGGCACATCATACCCAGTGAGAAAACGAACCTTCTTCATTACTCCCAGTTTATTGTGAATCATCATTAACTCCTCTGAATGCAATACAGAGGAGTTCCATTTCGTGAAATTATGTCACTTCATAAAAGCTTTCTAAGAGTGGTTCTGATACCAGGCCATCGAAACAAACATTGAGATCCATGGACTGTATCCCCAGCCTAAATGACCTGAAAGACAACACAGGGGTAGGCTTTTCACTCATCACTAACTGTCCTTAAACTGCTTCAAATTTCCCAATTTCCTTTATCAAATGAAGTTACAGTTTTACAAAAACAATCAGAATTGTATTTTTGAGGTACAGCAGTCTATAAAAAAGAAGTTTTAAAAAAAGTTCCTTATGCTTCTATCTATTTAAATTCATATGATCAACAATTTCAAAATCATCTGTGGCTTAGTCTAAGACCACAGCTGGCACAAACCATGAAAACAGGAGTTTTGCAGATGAACTACTCAAAACATCTGTCTTACTTTTCTCAGAGAGCTTTGGCAATTCTGAAAGTGTTATCTCTAGGCACTAAATGCCCTCCAGGAGAGGTGCAGGAGCCCACACAACCTTTCCAAGGATCAGTATGTGCTTCATAGGAAGCCAAAGTGCATATGGCCCCAGCAAGAGGTTACAGAATTCCACATTTGGCTGAGGAGGCAGCCAAACACACGGTCCCAAAGCTCAAGCAAATGATAAACTACAGCTTCCTGCACCCCAAAGGGAAAAAGAAGTTTGAAAAAGGTCAAATATCTCTGAAACGTCTTAACCACAAATATATGCATTAGATGACAACTCAGATAATGTGCGCAAACAAAAGTGTCATCCAAAGTGACTGGTAAGAAATACTAAACAAATCCAATCACAAACACACCAAGCCCACATCACACCTCAATGTATTGCCTCTGATAAGATTATGAAGAAAGTTATTCCCCCATGAAAGAGGAAAGAAACGCTCAAGGGACAGATATGAAGAGAGAAAAGAAGAGCCAGGCTGTAGCTTTACATCCTTGCTTTTGCTGACTTGAACTTTTGCAATGGAGGGTTTGTCCACTCGAGTAAGCAAAGCAGGTGTGAGCTGACCACGCGTGCTGCTCACCAGGCTCTGAGTCCCTATCCCAGCTGCAGGTGCAGTGAACAGTCACCCCTGTGCATGATGCACAACACCCCTTCAGGATGCAACCTGGGGCAGCCCAGAGGACAGAAGGCAGAGTACGTGGCCTAAAAAGATGTCAGGAGGTCACTATTTCAGACCAGTGCCAGAAGACCTGCTCAGTGGCAAAGTAGCTTCCTCCTCACACTATTATGGCATGGACAGAAGCAGCTTCACTGCTGCAGAGCCAATTGCTTTAAAAATACAATAATAATTCCCAAATGACACAGGACATTGTCCTTAGGTAAACTAGGAACAGTTCTCATGTTCTCTTTCAAGAACTGGCCTTTCAATAAGCAGCCTAGATTTTCCAGTGTTGAAAAAGTCACAGCCTAAGTATCTGTACGCAGCAGCTACAGCATCAACTGTTTCAGCTCTCCCTCTCAAATGCTGCTGCCCTGAATAAGTATTGATAGCCTTCACTCACAATAAAGTGATGCACACACAAAAAACCTAGTGCAGCTGCCTAGCATCATTATTAGACCTTAGCTTTACACAATATCCTACAACCACCAGTATTGTTATAGGTCAACTCATGCTAAGCTTGATACCCCAATATCGCTATGGTGACTTTATCCAACTGGAAGACAGGGGCACCTCCAGCTTAAAATGTTGTTTTTTTTTCCTTTGTATTTGCCCTTTGTAGTGCATAAACACATTGTTTTGTTCCACTTCAACTAGAGTTTGGATTTGGCTGTTAACGTAAGTTTCCAGAAGCTGACTTCATGTCCCAGGAGATGAAAACTGCTTTACCCTCTAGGAAGAAAGCAGTAACAAGCGAGGCTCACTTGCCCAACAGGCATATAAGGTCAAAACAGAGTGTCATATACTAGCTGCAGTCTCTATCCAAAAAGCAAGGCTTCATATGGCAGCTTGTCCACAATATCAAAGCATCCACAGACCATAAGTATCTCAGGGCACAGACACTCCAAAATACATTAGTGCTACAACTACAAAAAACAGCCTAGTACGAATAAATTAGAGTGTGATTTCCAGCCTATGATATATATCACCACAATTACACTGATACCTGCATTTATGAGACCAAGGGAAATCTATTCATATATGCATTTATCATCCAACAACCAACACACCGTAAGGCTAGAGGAAGCACCCACCAAGAGAAGTTCTTTGTGTAGCCATACCTTTAACAGAAAAGAGAGAATCAGTATAAGCTTGGAAATTAAATCATGGACTTGGAAATTCAGTGGTGATTTGTATCAATTTGTGTGCTGCAACTCTTACTCCATATGGCAAGGGATTGGAACTGGATGATATTTAAGGTCCCTTCCAATGCATAACATTCTACAATTCTATGATATACAGACAATAACCACAAGGGTTGAGGTTCTTGGTTGGTTTGGGGGAGTTTGGGAGGTTTGGGTCTACATTGCAAAATATAGGTAAGAAGATAGCTGAATGGAAAACAAGCAATTTATATTTCACCATAAATACCAAAGTAGAAAAAATAATTCTTGTGATTACTGAACTGAGCAAATCAGGGCACCAAGGATAGTGTAGAGGATAAATATACATGAAAGCAAAATATTTTTTTTTGTCAGTCTGTTTTCACAAAACAACTTTCACTGGGGAAACACGTTCATTGTGTCTGACTACTTTTAGCTGATGAAAGGACAGTTGTGTCATTTTCTATCAGCCCATCAAGGAGAGAACAGAAATGTTACAGTAAGACTTTCTCTCTTACTGAAGCTTTAGTTACACGGATCTGCAAGGTTTCCACTCCAGGCTACTTCTGAAAGTTTCTAAATTCTCATGAGATATGATGTTTTCATCCAGTGTTAAGTTTTCCATCTAATGATGAAGTCTAGACAAAACTCTCAAGTGCACACTAGCTACAGAAATACATTTAAAAGTTACCTATTTTTTCACCGTCATATAATAAGGCATTCCCACTGGTAGTCAGGCAACTCCATATTCTAGAGCAGCAATGAAACCATTAAGAAGGATGAAATCATACCTACTTAGGAAATAACACTTTTATATTAGGGACAATTTTTCACTACGCCCATGAGTTAGAACCTCCAAGTGCTGAAACATTTTTCTGTCACTGTGGCATAAATTGAATTACTCAATTTAAGAACTACATGTAAGAAACTTTTCTTAAATTATCCAGATGGTTTCCTAAGGAAATTCAGCTTATTTTATCACATTATCTGCCCACTCAAACTGTAAGTCTGTTGGCTGACTCTAGTTAAATTCTACAAGGCATGCAAACTCTTCAGAATAATTATGCTCCTACAAGTTTAACAACGATCAACTTCTGGGAATTGTCACTACCTGAAGCCTCCACAGAGCAGTGGAGGAACTGCAGCATCACTGACTAAGCGCTGGCAGCACCTGACTGCCACGCAGTGTCACCAGCTGCTGCACCTGCTAGCTCTCATACAAGGGACAGGTTTTAGGAGACATCTGGGAGAAGAGTTTTTGCCCTGCTCTGGACAGGATTTTGGGAAGAGAACAAAGGGGCCAGCACAATTAATGTGCTGACAATAAACAAAATCAGGTTTTGTTAGTTTTTATGCTCAGAGATGCAAACTGTTACCCCCTATGATTATTATTTGCCACTCAGAATCACAGAATGGGTCCAGTTGGAAGGGACCACAGTGAATCATCTGATCCAACCTCTCTTCTCAAGCAGGGTCATCCTAGAGCACATTGCACAGGATTGTGTCCAGACAGTTCTGGAATATCTCCTGAGAGGGGGAGTTCACAACCTCTCTGGGCAATCAGTTCCAGTGCTCAGTCACCTGCACGGTGAAGAACCTCTTCCTCATACTCAGGTGGAACTTCCTATGCTTCAGTTTCCACCCACTGCCTCTTGTCCTATTGCCTGGCACCACCAAGAATAGTCTGGTTCCATCCTCTTGACACTTTGCCTTCAGATGCTTATTTATGTGGTCCCCTCTTAGTCGCCTTATACCACCCAGCTCCCTCAGTCTTTCCTCATAAGAGAGAGATCTCATACATTTGCTTTATCATTCAGAAGCCCATTAGCCACAACAAGACGGCATCACTGAAAGAGGAGGTCAGTAAGTCCTACCATATAGATTTTCACAGGCTTAAAATCTCATCCTGTGCTGAATAATGGAGTGATGAGATTGACACAAGGGTTTTTTCCCCCCAATGTTTCCAGCAGCTGGCAGAATAGAGCACACTGGAAATCCGCCAGAAGAAATGCCAGGATTTATTTGATAGTGTTAAGATGTACATATATGAAAGATGTGAAGAAGAGAGAGATGAATCTTGCACAGCAGAGAAAGGAGGGAAGATGGTGAAGAGCCTTTGAGGGGAAGCCATATGAGGAGTGGCTGAGGTCACTTGGTCTGTTCAGCCTGGAGAAGAGGAGACTGAGAGGAGACCTCATTTCTTCTGCTAGAAATAAAACATTTTTGCACGAAGTCTTTGCTTGTGTAATTCAAAAACAGCTTCAGTATGCCTATCAGTAACAACAGTCCACCAAGTAAAAACAAAGTCCGAGAGCTCATATATTTGAAACTTTTGAAAATGATACAAAAGCGTCAATGACCATCACTGCTCCTGGAGAGGGGTCTATGGCACCATGACTATTTGTCATACAGTATTGAGGCAGTAAAAGGGAAAAGCCTTGTGTTCACAATGGGACCAAGGTAAAAAGTCATTCAGTTTAATTTGAGCCATAAAGACTTTTCTAGCCACAATTTCTGTACTGCACCCTAATTCTCATCATCTTACTCAGATACGTTGAGAGCCTTTTCCATCTGTTTTAGAAGATGTCATTACTCTCAAACTCCCAGGATCCACTCATAGTGGTCAGCAATTATTCAGATGACAGCAGCAATGGCAGCTGGCATACACCACCAAAGTGGCCACACCAGCCATGCCCAAACATTCCCTGAGTGCCACTGCCAAGCTTCACAGCCAGCACCTGCCAAGTGCTTGGCTCCTTCCGCCAAGGCAGTCCTTTCAGTGCAAGGAACCCCTTTGAAACTCAGCTTCTGAAACCATATTGGCAGTACTAAATCTAAATAGCAATGCCATTAGCCTTCTCTGGCGACATCTGTCAGTATAACACAACCCTAAACGGCACTTTACAGAAGCAAATATACATTTTAAAGACCAGAGTATTTCATTTATCATCTGTCCCACGGCCCGCTGCAAGGGTAAAGAGTAATACTATATCAGAGCCCCTTTCAGGAATCCAACCTTCTCATTGTCTCCAGGTAAGCTGAGAGGGAAGGAACAACACACAGGCTGCTTTCCCTCAGTGCCCTTGTGTCGCCCATGAATAGAGCAGAAAAGAGGTCACCCGCCTCTCTGTCATGGTACTATTAGCCCAGAATACTCAAACAACTCAACACAGCAAGATGCTTTACAAAACGGAAGGATGTCTTGCTCTTTTCTTATTTTATTGCCTGTATTTTCATTAATGAAGCATTTAATAACAGGGTGATGACAGCTCATCATATAGTTACTAAAAAAGCTCATGGGTAGCTGAGAAGAAAATGGATGACTGTAGAATTTACATTTAAAAAAATTTGCCAGGGGATTTCTTTCTTTGGTGTAACACAATATCTAAAGAGATAAAGGAAAAGTCTCATTCTTAAAGGTGCGTTTTTGACACTCTCAATGGACTAACTGCCTCAAAACATACACTGCACTGGGATGCAAGGCAGTAAGAGAGGTCAAGCGTGTTGTTTTTACAAATATCATGTGCACTTCACTTTATTTTTCTTCTTCCTGACTCCAAAATGTTATACCAAAAGGAAAACACTTTGAGAGAGATAAGAAAGATAAGGTACAGTCCAAACATCAGGAAGGATCTGTGAGAAAACAAAGGCATTCCAGCACCTGAAGAACTGTATCCAGCTCTTCATGGACCAGCAAAATCCGTTCCTCAAACACACAACTGAAGGATGAAAGAAATCAGACAAAAACCTGCCACTTAGTAGTAGAAATAGAGTGATTTATCAGAAGCTGGAGAAATTAAAATAACATAAGACAGCAAGCACTTTCTGAGAGCCAAAACTGATCATACTGCTAAGGTCTGCCGGAAATACGAGTGTTGAAGAAAATATGGCAACATAGATTCAATTACACAAGTCATTTTCTCAACCTATTATTTCTTTACTGTGCACACTGTGAGCTCCGAAAGCAGATATATTTATTTAAGAAATATGGTATAGGTCTGTCCAAATCACATGCACCACAAGAAAAAAGTGTAAGTACCAAACCCTGCTGAGTCAGCCAGAATAATGGCACCAGATACCAAGCACAAGACTTCTCCAATCTGCCAGAACCATACAAATCTATCAGAGCTGTGGTGAAAGCCATCAGGTTTTCCACTGGAGGGGTTGGTAGGGGAGCAAGAGAAAGGGACAGCTGCCTTTCCTTCTCTCTGAGCCCAGGCCAGAGTAGCAGTATCTATAATTCACTCTCCTCTAGTGGTGATTTATGCGATTCCGGTAACAGTCCCCACAAAATCACCACTTCACTTCAACATAATTGCAAAATCAAGACTAAAGAACTCCATGGGCTCTTGAAACTGGACTGTAAAATCCTTGGTAGAAAAAGCACCTATAGAAAAACTGCTTTTCTTTCTTTTTTAAGCCAAAGTTTGTGTTCAAACACATCAGATTAATAGCACATTTGTCAAATAAAGAAGAAAAACTGTACACACAGTAGTACTGTAAGTGGGCAAAAATATGGGGAGGTTCTTGTAATAAATATTTTCCTTTAAAAAAATCTGGGGGATATCCAGAGCTGTTACAAGACACAAGTTTAACGAAACAATAAACTTACAAGATATTAATTTCATTTTCATTATTTTCATTTTTTTTTACAGGTACTTTCAATAAACAGAAGCACGTATAGCCTTATTTTCTAAACAGACAAATTTTATCAAGGAAAACTCTGAATATACTTGTGGGTAACACTCAGAAAAGAAAGAAAAAATCAAACCTGAAACACTAACTTATGCATAAAATAAAACTACATTTTAAAATTTTTCATCTATAAGACATATGAAACAAAACTTTTATTTTTAGAACAAACTTTTAAAAGAGATCATAGCCTTTTAAGAAAAATAAACCTCTACTTTAGTGTTTATTACAAAAGGATGGAATGTAGTTATTAATTCTAATTTTAAATAAGACTTGATTTAGCCAATTTATGTAAACAGGTATCCAAAGACAAATAGTCCATCATCCAAAAGATGGAATCTATATCACAAGACACAGTGAAATACACACAAGGGATGCAATAATTATACTCAATCACCTATAAAAGACAGAGGAGAAAGTGTGATAGTGACACTTACAGGAGGCTGGGATGTGTCTGAAGACGCTACTCTTCTTGCAGGTGCCCCTCATGAGGAATGAGAGGGGACTTTAGGCAGGCTTTATACACTGAGGATACCAGAGACACTACCAGCAAATTCTTGAGGAAAAAGGCCTTGAATTCTGCCTATCTTTTAGGCAACATGCACATCATTGCACATCTTTCAGTTTTCCACAGTGTAAATTATACTATTTTTAAGAGACTGAGTCATTTTCCAGTCTATCATTTTTTCAGCAAAAACTCCTAACTGAATCTTGGGAGGAAAAAAGTTGGGTTTAATACACAAAAAACTGGAGATGAAACACCTATAAAGCAAATATATTACATTTTAGCTTTTCAGCACCCTGCAAAAAGCAGAAGCTACTTTGCAAGTAAATCAAACATGAAGTCAAAAGAGAGAGGGGGTCTATTACAAATAGTGAAACATCATGTTACATTAAACTGGGTTTGTTATTTATAAGTGAACTATTAAGCAACAGTAAAATTTAAAAAGCTGTTTTCACCAGTGCATTCAAGTAGAGCAGCAGTGTAAGTTTCCAGGTAACAACCTCTCTCTCAAGGAATTCTAAGTCATTTAATCAATAACTCCATAAATAGCAAATTAAACCCATCAGCTACAGTTTGATGGGGCTGTATCGACTCAAAAGTTTTTAAGAAAGTTGATTATTTCCCACATTCAATTAAAAACAGCAACACCATATACACAAATCACATGACAAACGCACTGAAAAACCTAGTCCTGTAATTAAGCAAAAGACTAATTATTTATAAAAAGCATTTGCTCATTTACGAAATAGAATCTAAATTTCATGGTCCATGAAGCATGATAGTATTCAGTTGAATATGCAGGCATTAAAAGTTCAGGTCCTGCCCAAATTCCAACTGACACAGGGCCACCCCAAAAGTAAAAAAAGTATAAACAGATAATTCAAGTGCATAGAGAATAATGAAAGAGTTGTCATTCAAAGTAAAACATAGGGGTGACAAAGAAATCAGGAGACAGTCAAAACAATATTATTAACTTATAAAAAAACTTCACTGTCAACTCATTCTTTGACTAAATCGGGAATTTAAAGTTTTGATATATTCCCTCTTGGCAATACGGGTCTCAGCCACATTCTTACACTGGAGTCTGCCTTAGAAGTGCAATAAGTTACAGGATCAGACTGTGATTAAGTATATTTTCAATCCATTACATAAGATAATAACCAAATCACTGATAGACACCATACTTCGCAACTGCCCTCCTTGTCCTCCACACCTCCTATGCTGGCTGGCTGCAGGTGATCTGCTCCTGTGCAGCATCCTGAAGAGCCAAGGATTGAACTCCTGGGGCATTGCTGCATCCCTGCCACACAATCTCCACCACCTCCACCTTGGTGAAGGGGTCTGCAGCACAATTAGGAGCAGGATGCAAGGCCATAGAACAGGGATTATACATGCAACAGGCTCAGGGGAATGGCAGCAGGGTGGCTGCAATGCTTTTATTTTCTCTGGGATTCAGAATGAAACAGTGGGTAAGGGGATGGGGCAGGGATGATGAGGAGAAAGATCAAGCACAAGTGATAGGATATGGAGAGAGTGGAAAACAGTGTTGCTAAGAGGGCTTCCCAGGCTGCCAGAAGCCAACTAAGCTGGCTCTCCCCAGAAAGGCTTTCTCCTGGGATAATCAGATTTCCCCTTAACTTCATAGCAGAAATTTTGTTTTCATTGAAAAGTGACAGGATTGCACACCTGTGACTGGTGCTTAGAGCCAGAGCTCAGGAAAAGTTGTGTGATACCACAGGCAAACTGTTCCACATCCCTCAGAGGGCACCCTGCACTGTGAACCATAATTCAGAGAATGAATGGCCCTTTTAGTCTCTCTGCTCACAAAGCAGAGAGCTGCACCAGGCCTGTAAGGCTGCAGGATACTGCCCACCCAGCACAACCCTGGAGCACAGATGGGGAAAACGGAGGCCATGGCCTATGGCTATGAAGATACTAAACAAGTCCCCCAAAGCCCAGTTTCCACATTCTGAAACACACAGCAAATCTGTTCAATTCTTCAACTTAAAGATTTAAGGATACTCATTTTCAAAATTAAATTCATCTTTAAATCCCTGTAGCCATACAGACAATTTTTAAGCAGCAAAACTTCACCCAATTTTCAAATTTGTGTTTTAGAATGTCCTGTCCAGGTTATAATTTTAAACCTGAAAACTCTTTACATCACTAACTACACAAATCTTTTACTTCAGGAAGCAGTTCTGACAAATTCAGGTCCCCTTAAAATTTTTGCATCCTATGAACTCAAGGTCTGAACATTTTAGAGATGAGCATTTCTGTAAGTGGAAGCACCACCTGATCACTGTCTGAGAACAGTGTCCCTCAGCCCTTGCAGCGATGCTTATGCAGCACACCTCAGCCAATACTGACGGCTGCAGCCATGCACCACAGGACAGGGCTCCTCCTCCATGACAGATGAGGAACATCACCGGGGAAGGAAAAGACGGAAGAGATTTCCCTCTTCAAAGGAAAGGATTATTGTGCAAAGGAAAGAAAAAAAAAAAAAAAAGGTAAAAGTATTTCCAAGCTTTTATCTCTTTTTTGCTATTAAAGACAAATTAACGATTAACTAAAACACTGTCCCACTGCATGCAAAATGCAGCAGTCCTCATTTAGTTTTTAACTCCCATCGGCAGAGTCATAGCAGTTGCGGGCTGGAAACAAGGCTGTTTCTGGTCCTGCAGTGTTGCCATGACTGCAGGAGGAGAAAAGCTGCAGGGCACCAAGGAGGGAATTCCCACTGAGGGCCTAAGAGCATGCTGCAGACTCAAATTTCTCCTTCTGTCATCACCAACATTCTGACATCCACTGTGTCAAGCATTACTGACTCAGGAGGCAGCTTGGGAAAAGATGCAGGGATGCTGGAATGATCCAAGCTGCACCCAACTAAAACATTCCTGTAGTCACAACAGGTGCACCAAAGAGGGAACTACTACAGTATTAACATGTCTTGGACATCTCAGAGTCAAAACTATCATACAGTTGCTATAGGCTACCTTTTAATGTAAATGGAAGCGGTACAAAAGTTTTTGTGACCTAATGTCATATAAAAGTACTGATTTCACATTATGAATCACTCTATCTGACAGCACAGTAAGTGCCATAAAGCAGGATTTAGTACTCGTGATAAAATGTTTGGGTTTTATAAAGATATACACAAGGCAAGGAAAAACATCTCATGGTAAAGCTGCACCAAATCATAAACCACAAGAGGGACATAGAGATTAAAATTCTGGAGGCACTGTGTATTAAACAAGCAGTATACTATTCAAAAAGAAAAAATCAATTGAAGCAAATTTAGTACTTCTACAATTATTATAGCACAATAACCATCATTTTGAAGGATGAAGGTTGGTTATTTCAAAGGTTTCTATAGAGCACTTCTCTGCCTACTTGAAATGTAGTATTTTTAAACTGCAGTATCAGCCAGCCAAATAAATGTATCAGACACCTTCGAGCAATGCACTTAAATGAGAGAATATTCATAAAGGATTTAGAAAGACATCTCAATTCACTGACCTAAATATTACAAAGCAAATCAGCAGACTGCCTTCTACATGCAACTGTGTTGGAAATTTTCAATTACTTCTTATCTTATAATTAAACTACTGGCTTAATACTTTGTATTTCTATGGTACCTTTCACCCAGGGAGCTTAATGTGCTTTACAAATATTATCAGCTTTTACAGTTAGCTGGCTTTTGTGATGACACACTGTATTGCAGACTTCCAGTTTGAGGTTTTAATTACATACAAGCAAAAAAAGGGATCACAAATCATACCAGGTAACAAAATTCACCCAAATAAACTGAGTTACTGTAAATTCATGAATGAGAGAGTCAACTCAGAAAAGCAGTAAGAAGGAGCACACCATAAAACATACCTTCTTTAGATATTTTGCTGCATCACTGCTGCCATTTTTGGGGAGTGATGGGTTTGATGAGTGGACTATTACATGGAATAGAAATTGGTTGGACAGTCACATCCAATCAATGGCTCAGAGTCCTAATGGACATCAGTGACAAGTGGTGTCCTTCAGGAGTTTATACTGGGACCAGTTTTATTTAATATCTTCATTAATGACGAGAGACTAAGAGATTGAGTGCACCCTCAGCAAATGTGCAGGTAACACCAAGCTGAGGGGTGCAGTTGAAACACCTGGAGGACAGGATGCCATCCAGAGGGACCTGGACAAGTTTGAGAAGTGGGTCCATGGCAATCTCAGGAGGTTCAACAAGATCAAGTGCAAGGTGTTGCCCTTGGGTCAGGGCAATCCCTGGTATAAATACAGGCTGGGGGATGAACAGATCGAGGGTAGTCCTGCTGAGCAGGACTCATGGGTGCTGGTGTATGATGGACTGGACATGAGACAGCAATGTGCACTTGCAGCCCACACAGCCAATTGTATCCTGGGCTGCATCAAAAGTAGCATGGCCAGCAGGTTGAGTGAGGGGATTCTGTCCCTCTACTCTGCCCTCATGAGACCCCACTTGGAGTGCTGCATCCATTTCTGGGGTCCCCAGCACAGGAAGGATATTCACCTGTTGGAGCGGGTCCAGAAGAGGGACACCAGGTTGATCAGAGGGATTGGAGCACCTCTTCTATGATGGAAGGCTAAGGGAATTGGGACTGTTTAGCCTGGAAATGAGAAAGTTGCTGGGTGACCTAACTGTGACCTTCCTGTACCTGAAGGAAGCCCACAGGAAAGATGGAGAAAGACAATTTACAAGAGCATGTAGTGATAGGACAAGGAAGAATGGTTTCAAACTGAAAATATTTAGATCTGATATTAAGAAGATATTCTTTACCGTGAGGGTAGTGAGGCACTGGAACAGGTTTCCCAGAGTTGTGGATGCCCCATCCCTGGAAGCCTTTCAGGCTGGGTGGGGGTTTGAGTAACTTGGTCTAGTGGACGGTGCTCCTGCCTATGGCAAGGGGGTTAGAATTAGATCATCTTCAAGGTTCCTTTCAACCCAAACCATTCTACAATTCTATGATTTCAATGTTACACAACCAATACTCCTTTACTGGGTATGTTGACTCTGCTTTTTAAGGTTTCATTGCTCCAATAGCACTGTCAAAACCCATGTGCTCCAAGATGTAAATAATCCTGATTTTTATTAAAAATGCTTAAAATGTTAGAAGTCTTGTCACACCACAGCAACACACAAAAGTCTTTAAAGTTCATCTAAAACGACTTACAGCAATAAGTACCACAACTTCCACTACTGGTGCTCAGGCCATGAAGAAGAGAAAATAAGTGCAGAATTCAAAGTTCAGCATATTGCACTATTAAGAAAATAAAATATTAAAAAAAACACTTTAAAGTAATGAATAATATATAGTTACAACTCACTGCTGCAGAATGAAGCATCCTTACAGGGAAAAATGAAAATATTTTATAAAATTACAGATTCAGAAAAAAAGCAGAGAATGAATGCTGAAGTACCGAGACTTTTTTAAGATGGTACAACCTCAATGGTCACATGACGTATGCAGTTCATCTCACCTGAGTCCTGACTGGAAGCGGGGGGGGAAATTATTTAGTGTCCAGGAGGCCACATATTCTACAGACATTGCATACTTTTACTGAAAAACTACTTAAGCAGCAATTTACAGAGCTTTCAATATTTTATTATCGCTTTTTACCTGCGAAGCACAGCACTTCATTCTGCTATATGTTCAAGATTACAAGATTCACGAGAAAAGAAAAATTACAGCTAATACCTTTTTAAAATCTTTCAAAATATCCTAAAACAGCTTTTCTGAATACAAAAGCTGGAGTATTTTAAATCCAAGATTTAGACTCTTTCCAGTATAGCCAAATACTGCATCCCAGTAGAAAACGATTATCTCCCTTTCCGAAGATAAAAAATTATAATCTTTTGCCATTTATGATGACAAGACACAAGACCTAAAACAAAACAAAAACAACAAAAACACAAACAAAAAATACGGAAAAAAAACCTACACAAAAAAAACCACAAAAAACCAAAACAAAACACTAAAAACACAACAAGCCACAATCTGTGGGGAAAACATTTCATTTTCAGACCGGTATTACAAAAGTTCTATAAAATTATGAAAAGATAGAGAAACAGAAAAAACAAGCAGCATTCAAAGCTGCATGACATTTAATATACAAATACAACTATTCAGTGTGTAATTCTTCAAGTCAATATGCAGACCTCTCTCTGTCCCTCCTCCCTTTCCATCTCCATCTCACTGTCATTGCACTGCCATGGCACTTCCTCTGTACTTCCAAGTATGTACTCAATGATACTGAAGGGATGGTAGTCACTTTATTGGACATATCCACAGTAATAAACCTACTGGTCTAGAAGATAATCAGCCCCCAGCACACCCCTGCATCATTCACTCTCTCTGTTTACAAGATCTTAATGAAAGACATGGTATTTACTCGTATCAACAAAACATTTAGGTTTTTTCCTAATCATTTATTTGAAGAATTAGTCTGTTTTAACAGTGCTGAGATCACTATTATGGTTTTGAATGACAGTAGATAAAAATCAGGTATTTGCAGTCTACCTGAAACTTGGTATGTTCACAAAACCTCTTACAATCTAAACACAACCCCATTATCTTGTGTGTATGCTGAGCTAATTCAAGGGGGACCGTGCTGGAAAACACGGGTATGAAGGCAGGTATCAGAAGTGCTGGTTTCTGCCAGCTCCTACAAAGCAGTCCCACCTGGCATAAGGGAACCAAAAGAGGACAGTACATTTGTTAGGGAAAACAAAAAAGAACAAGCATGATGGTAAACCCCAGCCTTTACCTTTGACATGCTTTGTCCCCATGGCTAAGATTAGAGCACACTTTAAAAGACCAGAGCAAATCAAAGCAAGCTATTCTTGCATCACCCTACTCACTCCTGATGACAAGTTCCTGGGGAGGGCAGCACACACATGCTGAGCCCCTCACGGCTGGCCAGGTAGGCAGAGCCCAGGCGAGGGACCCAGACCCACACACCCTCTGGCTCTGCCTCAGGGTAGGAGGGTGGGCCATGATGTGCTTAAAGCAAGAGCAGGGGCAGCCGTGTAGCACAGCAGGCAGACTGTGCCATTTTAAACTATTTCATATCTGCTGACTTCTGTTTCCTGTGTTACTATAACTGAAGGTTAGGCAATTTTTGTATTTTTTTCTGTAGTTAGGTCAAACATACCATCAAAAAGCTTCAAGTACTTTACATTAAATCCCTTAAATTGCGCTGCTGCAAATGATGAGGTTATATGTGGCCTGAAGCAATCATTTAAAAAAAAACAAAACTTCTCTTTCAGGTCGAGTGGAAATATATGATTTGCTAAACCAGGGTAAAATCAGTTATGGCCTGGAGATGAAAGTTCCCTTCTGTCTGAATAAAACTGACATTTCTGTTCCACACTACAGATTCAACAAACAAAAGTTAATTAATTTAGGACAGTAATTCTTTTAATGCTTTTGGCAATATCTTAAACCAGTGAATAAAAATTTAAGTATTTATGATGTTCCAAAGTCTCAGAAGAGAGTGACAGTCAAAAAATTCAGGACACTAAAAATAATGCAGAGAGCTGGGCCTTGGTCTGTACAGCATTCAGACTGCTCAACCACCACTCATTTGCCAAATGCCATTTGCATCTAGATATTTCTTCTTTTCCAGCTAAGTGATTCATACTGTTGCTTGTTTCCTTAAATTCTTACTGCTG
>JAWWEW010000041.1:34026409-34074903 GCA_035583185.1 Anabacerthia variegaticeps
CATTTGCATCTAGATATTTCTTCTTTTCCAGCTAAGTGATTCATACTGTTGCTTGTTTCCTTAAATTCTTACTGCTGGAAGGATCAGTTCAATTTTATACTGATGCTCATTTGTTACTTGTGAATTATACCAATAGCTTGCAGTATGTTTAGAGACACAAATCACCATATGCGTTTTATATGCACACATGAAAAGAGACAGAGAGAGAGAAAGAATACATTAGAAAGACAATAATGTATTGTAACATTTACCAGTTGTTTGCCTGAATCAATTCTTGATGAGATGAGTGGACTAATTTCCCCAGAGACAGATCATTCTGTATTCTGTGTGACTGCAGGCTTACTGCCCTGAGAATAAAGTACAGCACCTCTACCAAGTCTAGAGATGTGAAACAACATCTCAGGCTCTAAGTTGACCTGTAACAAGTGTTTGTGTTTAGTAAACATGGTTAGCACTACTGTAGCTAATTCTGTGCAAAATATTTCTTAAATGAGACGCATGAAATTTAGTATTTCACTGCCTTTTACATTCCATTAACAGCTTTAACTTTCAGTCAAAGCATATTCTGATTTTAATTTTTTTAATAATGGAGTCACATGAAAATCTGGGCTTACAATTAAGTCATGTTCTACCAAGCCAAATACTTGGGCTTAATGTTCTGCCCTCCTCTGGGCTCTCAGTCTGAAATCACATAGTGTTAAGACACCTTTAGCTTCAACCATTTTTAAAAAGGATAGGGTTTCTTCTTCCTTACTCTGAGCTGTTCTGTACAACCAGTTCATAAGCACAGGCTCCTGTATGTGTGGCACGCTCCTTAGCACAGAGAGAGCTTGATCTTGCTCAAAGCTTCTGAGCAACAATTGCCACGCCACCACGTGTGTTTCACTAACTACATCAGGAGACAGACCATCTGGACCATTCACCCCTGCATTCACAGGCTCCACACTGACTACAAAAACAGCTGCCCAGGCCCACGAAGCCACTTATGAGGAGAGCCTGTAGGAAATCTACTTCCAATTCTGCAAAACATTTTGGCTTACAAAATCCCATTTGATTAAAAAATCCTTCTTTATCCCTATTCACAATTCTTCTATGTTTTAGAACAGAGCTCCAGAGGAAATGCAGGCAGGGACTTCGAAAGATGCCACGCTGACGCAGATAATTTTGGTCCTGAAGAAGAAAATTCAGTGCTCCTTGATGGCAGAAAGAAATTTTGCTGCATATGAAATCAAGAAATAGCAATTTTGAGGGACAGGTGACCAGAGATGGAGACATCTTCATGTCTGAACATTTTCACTTGCCATACACAGCACATGCATAACCAGGGCATGCTATTCCTTTTCAGCCTGACACATGCTCCAACTTCAGTAACCAAACTAGAGGGATTACAAGTTTATGCTGGCAAAACAAAATGACATACTCAGTCACCTTAGCAGCACCAGTATACCAAGTTTGATCAGCAATTATTTCCAAAGCCCCAGGCAGAGTTTTATAGAATCCCTATAGCAGAACATGTTAATATCCCAGTTCAATTCTGGCAAAAAGAACGCATTTCCCATCCCATCTCCACTGAAAAAAACTCCAGACAGGAACAGATCACTAATAGCCTGGGGTTAGGAAAAAAGAAAAACCTCCTATATGAATGTTTGTTTGTCCAAAGGACTTTAACCCAGCCAAGCCTTTGCTGCCAGCCACTGCAGCAGTGCATCAGCCCATGAGGTAATTCATTGCCCTACTGCAGTTCACACAGCAGAGTTTGCAGGACTTCAGAAAGGACTGACTAGACACCGTAGATACACTACATGAGTACAAGGATCTGAAAAAACAATATTCTTAAAACCTGAAGAAAATTAAGGAAAATGACTAGAGATATGGATCTGATATAGAATGATCAAGAGAGACATTTAATTACAGATTCAATTGAAAACACCAGTTCTGCAAAGAATTCAGGAAAAAGATCAGAACTGGATATGCTAATAAAGGAGAAAATGATAATGCAAAACACAAAATTTTTTATTTGCCTTGTTCATGGCAGGAACCTGTAGAAACTGTCAAAAATGAAAAAAAATTGTAACATTTACTATGGTTAGAGGAATAGAGAAGAATGCATTAATTTTTTATTTGTACAGCTATTGTGCTTTCTATAACAATTTTCTAAAAAAAATAAAGCAGTGCCTTTTCATAATTAGTGTACAGCCTGTAGGTTTTGTCCCGAAGTAAAACAAGGACAAATATTACTTTTTTAAAAAATTACATACATGCATATTTAACCAACACTCAAAGCAAAGTTTCCATGGGGAACCTCAGATCTGTCCAAAGACCAGAGTAAGGCATTGTCTAATACTGCCCTGAGATGCATTTCCTGCAGACAGAAGAAGATACTGAGTTTTTCCGCAACCTGGGAGGAAGTCTTTGCAACATGAAAAGTGAGGGAAGCATTGAATTTATGTGGGAAAGTCAGAAAAGCTGAATATATTTCATTTGCTTAACGGAGGTGCACAGGAACCTCCTTACACTGAAGGATGACAGGACTAATTCAGAAAATTACCAGCGTTGGGGAAATTATTATGACTGACAGAATGAAACTGTTGAGTATGTAAATTCTGACAATAAAGGGTATTAGATTATGAGACAATTTCCAAAAGAAAATGACAGAATCATCATCGCCCATGACAAGCCTACCACTACCCCAGACACCTGAAAATAAAGACAACTTGTTTGTTTGCTAGACAGAAACAGTACCTAATTAACTCCTGCATAGACGAATAATTTTTAAAAATCAGAAAAGGTTCATGATGATCTGCTGTTGGAGGGAAGCTACCAGTAGTTTTGCAGATCTGCATTAAGATCCATGCTACTCAGTATATTCTTAACAAAGCAAGGAAAAAAGTCAATGTTTGGGTGCAAGATTTGTTGACAATATTTAAATTAGCCAGGAAACTAATATATGGGCTGATCGCAAAAAAACCAAAACAAAAATAAAAAAAAAAAAACAAAAACAAAAACATGTTTAAACGTTTCATTTACAAAAGGCCATGCACTTGGAAAAAAGTCAATCTTCATGCCACAGGTAAAATAATGGGCTTTGATCTGACTCCACTTGGAAGTATAATTCTGGGATTATCATCTTATTTCATCTACACAAATCTACACACATCTACTCCCCGGCCTATCGAAAGCCCAACGCAACAATTGTGGAGCAGCAGTGGGCAGGACCCCACAGCAAGATTTTGGCTGAGTAACACCCTGTCTGTCCTAGGAGAACCCCAGTCACAGCATCTGGGCATGATGTCCAGCAAGATGAGCTGCAGGGAGCAGCTACCCCTCATCACATTTTGGACAAAGGAGGGTTTCTGCCTTGGGGTGTGGGACACATGGCAGGATGAAAGGGAAGGGCATTTTGAGATTGCACTGGGTTTATGAGAATGTGAGTGCTAGCGAACACTGAGCTGGACAGAAGTGGTCTGGGAGCAAATGACTTAAGAGTGGGTCTCCAAAGGCCAGCTGTGAGCTTGGGAGCACCAAAAAAGAGGATATTGGCTGCGGGGGCTTGTAAGTCCAGCTGCCAGCAACTGGGGAGACTGGGGCAGCTGCTGGGCAGATCAAGTGTCTTGAGCTCAGCTGCTGGAAGCACCCTCCTCCGACCTATGTATACACATACTCTCACTCACAGACCTCCCTCCTGCTCAAACAGAACTGTCTGTGTCTGAGTGCTCTCTCTGCCTGCTTATCCAAGCTGGCCATATACACACACAGTGCATACCCACGCCTGCTGGGGATACATTTCAGCCTCACCACTGGTTGGCCCTGGGGCAAGGAGCAACAGCTGCCTCCTCTCAGGCTGTTGGACCCAGCATGACATATTTCCCTCCAACACAAAATACACGCTTTCAGGCAACCATCAGCTAAATGTTTAGCAGCCACAACAAACCAGCAGGTTATTAGGAGTTACACAGAGGAGAAACAAAATAGAGACAAGCTTAATACCACATTAAACCCACTGTTGGCCTAGACCTTGAATGCTGCCTACAGCTCTGCTCCTCCCCACACACAAACAACAGCTCAAAAGCTCAAATCCTGCTGCCTGGAAAAGGGATGAAAGAGCCAGGATATAACAATGGCCAATAAAATTCACAGGTGGCACAGCCTGGATGGAGAGTTGTATTTCATGTAGCCCAAGAGCTTGGGAGCAAACGGTAGTGCGCTGACAACAAACAAATGCAGGTAGTCTTCACACAACTCGGATCTAAGTCATGGATCTCTGCCAAAAGATACTGTGGACACTAAAATCCTACAACCTTAAGGAAAGGCCCAACAGATTTATGGAAGAGAAATGTAGTAATGATTAATATAATTAAGAACCACACAGAGACACCACCCCTATCTCAGAAACATATCCTATGTCACATACCATTGAAGGGTGGGAGAAGACATATGGTGGGGGGTTTCACCTTGTTCCTGTAATCTTCTCAAGCTTTTCATTTTTGGCCACTGTCAAGCTATGAGGTTAGATGGACTATGGGTCTGACTCAATATGAATAATTCCTACTTTCTGTTCTTATTTTGATTTTTTTTTTTAAATGTAAAAATAGTAATGACACAGAGGACATCTCCACAAAGTGATGATACTTTTCTCATCATGTAGACAGATCAGTCTGAAGCTCCTTCCTCTTTTTCAGTCTGAACTTCCTTTCTTATCCTAGATCATTTTACACACAAGGTTAGAGAAAGAACCAACACAAATAACTGCCACAATAAGGAAAACCAACATCCTTCTCTGGGGAAATGGAAGGAGGCAGCTGGAGAAATGAGAAATAGGAAAACAATGCCAGTTTAGACAGATATGCTATTGACAGAAGAGCAGTATGCAGTCAAAGCACCCCTTGCCTTGCTGTACATACGTAGCTGCTAAGAGTGAAGGAAGGTTAAGGCACAAACGCTTGGGAATCCTCCTGCACCCCTATTTACATAGCACAGGGTCCAATCCCTATAACCCTTTAGTAAAAGTCCCACATGTAATAGCCTAGCTTTTTCCAGTGAGAGATTTGCAACATCAGTGCTCCTTTTAGTCCTTGCAATGCAGATTCTACAGAACAACAAAAGTTAACTCTATAAACCTCTGAATGAGTATCAGCTGACTCTGATAGTGAAACCAAAAATCATGATTCATTAATTTCACCAAAACACCTGCCCCGTCTAAGGCACCTCCTGTGTGACAGAGGAGGTCCAGCCTTCACCTCCTCACACCCACTCACGCTATGGAAGAGAACTCTCCTCCACACAACATACCCACCTTAGACAAGCACAATGACACAAACTGCAACTGTTCCAAGAAATATTTAAAAGCTCGGTCATGCACCATTTTGTCACTATCAAAGCAGAGAACTGAGAGATGCAGTTTCGTTCTACTCGTTTTTAAGTGGTTGTCTGTTTAAGGAAAAAGCACAGTACAAACTGCAAACAATTATCTAAAATGTTACAATTACACAGAGCCACCTCAGGCAAAGCTTTCTGAAACAGCAGAGACGATTTTCCCACACTGGAGACAGCAATGCAGTCATCATGACAGCACTTTGTTATTGTTATTTAAAAGGACAGAGTCTAGACCAAAGACACAAAATCAGCAACTTCAAACTCAAGTTCAGTGAAGTCAGGCAATTCAACAGCCTGCAAGTAAATAAGCAATAAAGGAAAGGGGACGGAAAAAGTATTTGAAACAGCAAATGTGCACTCACAAAACTGCCAATAAGGGTAGTGTTTCAAAGGGGAAATCTACAAGACAATGGCCACTGATTGACAAAGCTTTCAATGAACAGACATCCTGTGTAGAGAAGACAATAAACATACATAATAAGAGACCTCACTAAATGTAATCCATTCCCACTTCCAAAAATTAAAGACAAAATGCTGTTAAAATATATTTTTTAAAAAGGATATTATTTATAAAATTTTTACTGACTTTTGTTTATTTTTAAAGAAAGCACTGAAAAAACGCTGCCACTGAAGAAAAGCCCTCTGATATAAACTAAAGCTCACTTAGGGTCTGACAGACAACTGGGAGAAATTAATTTCCATTAGAGACCCAGAGCTTCCAGAAGTGGGACCCTTGACATGTACAAACTTTTGAGTTTACCTCTAGGACAAACCATTTCCCAAAGTTCTCCCACGCAAACATGGGGAAACAGAATTGCTATGCACCATTAGCAGAGACACAGAAACCAAGATGGGATAAATAGTAACTCTCCTGCAAAGACAGGCAGGACTAGAGCATGACAGAGAAGCTCGCAAGTATCTCAGCATTGCTCCTGGTTTGAACACTCTCTACACAGTACACTACCCGCATCCGGACTTGCACTTTATTCTCAGATGGTTAGTAATAGCAGGTGGTAAGAGCAGGTTAGTAAAAGCAGGTGGTTGCAGACAACCAAGGATTTACTTCATCCAGACTAGCAGCGAAGATACTAACTGCTTTACAACATATATGGGGGGAGAAGAGGTAAAAAGGCCATGTAGTACCTCAAAGCAGAGCATAGGAAGCTCTGGAAATGAAACTACTTAGTACTGAGACTCAGCTAATAAGCCCCACTGAAAGCACCTGGGCACAGTGTCATTTATTTAAGATATGGCATGTTCACGTTATCGTAAAATGCAAGCACAGCTTGATGAAACTGAATTTCCAATTGCGTTTCATTTCCAGATTAAGGCAAGGAGGAAAAAAAATAAAAAAGTCAACTGGTAAGCAGCAGGGGGTTGCCAATAATTTCTTACACTTATTTCTGAGAGGGTGGGTTTAATTAAAAATAAAAAACATAAGAAATGAAAAAACATACAGACACAAAATGATGACGTATTGAACAGAAGTGGGAAATGTACCAATGGTGTTAAACATTAAAACATTTTATTTGCACTCTCTAGAATTAAGTGTGATGATAGAGAAAGCTAGGAAATAATGAACCATTCTAATCTTGAAATTAGGTTAGTCCCCATAAATGGTAAGTGGTTGATTTCAGAATAAATGTTATCAGTGTGTAGCACTAACTAGTGTTTTAGTAAGACCATACTCTCAGATGGGACTCCTGATGAATCCTTTGTACAAAGCAGGAGAATGGCATCCCTTCTTGCAGGTATCATCCACACCTCTTCTTCTTAAGCAATATATCTACGTTGCACTATCAAATCAAATAGAAAGAATACAGCAACAACAACATGATTTACCCGGCTACAACTAAAAGAAATTCACCTTTCCCAATCAGTATACAGATTAAAATACAAAATAATTGTCTATTAATTAGACATGTTTCTGCCTCTCACTTTCAAAAAATATTCTGTATGAATTTTTGCTACAATGCAGTTGCAGTCAGTCAAATAAAAGCATGACTACAAATGAACCAATTCTAGCACAATTGTGTCTAAAAGCTTGAGCTCTGTATTTTTCTTTTTAAAGCGGCATACAGATTATCTTTATTTGCTTAAAATGCAAGCTACCAGAAAAGCAACTTTATTGGTCCTTCTCTTATTGGAAGCAAAAAACTACCAAATCCAGGGAAGAGTTAGATTTACCGTAGAGTGTTGTCTTTAATAGCACAATGGAAATTAAGGAAAGCAAAGTTGATAAAAAACATGAATTTCATTAAAGCGACTTTTCCTGAAGGAAAGGAGAAGAATCAAAAATATGGATTTTTGAAGCAGATCCCAGTAGAAGCTGAGACCAGCTATGCTGTTGGTCCATGGTGGTGAATGCAAGCCCAGCATAAGCATAGGTAAGAGGATTTGGAAGAGTAGGATAGAAGAAAGCCTGCTCAAAGAAGAGATCTAAATGTTAGAAACAGAACCTGTCATTTAGCTGCTACAAAAATAAAACCTAAAACAGCCAAGTGCGTTCTGTAAAGTTGCACAAGACAAACAGTTGGCTCCCAGTCCAAGAACACAGCAATCCAGCTGTAGTCTGTAAATGCAAACTCAAGTCTAGCTGAGTTTGCAGTTTGTCTAGTCTCAAACTACCAGCAGTAAGCAAGGGTGACAGCCAAAGCTAAAGCCAGCAGCCAGCCTTCATAAAAATACCATGTAGGGTCTGAATTAGCCCAAGCAGAACCCTCCCTCGGGACCTTAACAATGCTCATTATCCACAGGTAGAAGAAAACACAAATACTCAGAGAAAATTTAAGACAGACAAAGTCTATGATGCTTGCTATGTAAACAATATGTGCTAAAATTGCTTTAAAAACATTAGGAAATTAAGACAACCTGTCCCAAGTCCTTAACTCACTATACCTGTTAATTTAAAAAGTTACTGAACACAGCACATATCTGATGTCACCCAGCTCATGTTTTTCTAAATGCTTGATTTTCTAAACATTTATAACTGTACATGTCAGTAACACTGAACCGGTTGTTTTTTGGGTTTAACAGCAGCATAGGCTTTTTATATTTTTATTTTTGTTCAGCTAATGACTTAAAATTACATTTTTTCCAGAATCATGTAGGAGTTGTATAACAGGTTTTTTCCTTAGGTATCTTCCCCATTTCTGAATGCTAGTTTCGAAAGAAATCTATTCATCAAATAATGCATTGCACAAAATAAAGCAATAACCAAGCAAAACAAATGGTCCACTGCATACAGAGTTTAGGATCCAAAACATTACTTTAACAAGCGAGTTCTTCTGCAGACTCATAAGGCACTGTGCAATTTGTTCTCCATGAGGTCAGACTGCCTAATCATCCTACATCACTGTAGCACATGTTAAAGGGCACCTTGCAAAGTTATGCTTTGCAATATTACAAAACATTTTCAAATAACAGGTAGCATGAAAAAGACTACAAAAAAACAAAATAGATGTTTTCATTACCCCAAGTTTCATTCATTACCAAACTCTTCTTTGTTTCAATTTCCCAGAAGACCCTTGCGCTTCTAGAGAACCTGAAGGGTCATTTCCCAAAAAAGCACTCTGAAACAAATGCATCAGGTCAATGTATACTAGCTATGAATGTAATTCATACCAAAGATTGTCAAGCACATTACTAGAATCTACACAATAAGCATTCTACAAGTTCTATTAATGCTGCTGTAACAAGAACTATGGTATTTGCTCATTTATTTTCTGAGAAATGACACACCAACTCTATCTCAGCACTCCCTCTGGGAACCAGGACTGATGTCGTAAATATCAGTCCTCAGGTAGCAGGAGAAGCCAATCCACTCATAGATAGAGACTAAACCTTTCCGTTTTTAACACTAATACGTATATTTATCCTAGTCAGTATCAATGGCAGTGATCAAAACTGACACAGCTTTTATGTACCTCTTGCTTTGCTGGATTTTAACTGGTAAGCTGAAATTTCTCATGGTATGTTCAGACCTAAATGACAAATTCCTTCTATTTTTATTTTTAGTAGACATTCTGAGAGAAAATTAACCCTTTATATAACATCAACTTTTCAGTCAACATTTTCTTTCGAAAATTTTAGATAGACCCTTTTCAGATGAGCACACTCGAAGCCTGGTAGAGAGGGCTCTGTACTAGAGACCAGGTAGACTTTCCAGAGAGTTTAGAAACCCCACAGAATCAGAGAATGGGTAAGGTTGGAACAAATCACAGTGGGGTCATCTGGTACAACCTCCCTGCTTAAGGAAGGTCATCCTAGAGTACATTGCACAGCAATGGCTGATAGATAGACAGACCTCTCTCAGACCTTAATTTGTACACATCCATTAAAGCTCTCACAGAGTTTAAAACCCAATATTTTTGCAGAGTCCATTCATTTGGAGAAGTCTGTCCTCAGACTGCTCCATCCACACGGAAATTTGTTGAGGGAACCCAAGCCTGGAACAGGCCACTCATTCCCATCAGTCTCGAAGTACAGGAACAAGGGCAGAAAATGTCATCAGCACTGGATAATGGATTGGAGCTAAAAGGGACATGAGGAAACCTGTTCTGTTCATGAGACAAATGGTGCAGTAACAAAACCCAACCACGCAGATTGTAGCAAAGTGCTCAAGAGCATTGCAGGAGCAGAAGCTCAGAAGACTGGAAATCAACAAGCAAACAAATTAGGTGAGGAAAAAAAACAACAAACAAACAAACCTAGAGAACTACTTAGAAGGTATATTGAGAAGGTGAAAAATGAAGAGCAGGGACTTGTCACACAGAAGGGGACCAGTATGAATTTCTAACATCTAAATGGAGAGGACTGAGAGCTACAAGAGTCAGGACTCCAGAGCAAGTATCCACTCACTGGTTCTCCTGCAACACAAGCCTTCAGGCCAATCCTTCATTTCCCCCCAAGAAATCCCTGCACCTCAGTTGCAAGACAAACTATCCAGGACATCTCTTTTTCCCAAAGCCTGAAGAAAGCTGCCTGCAGGGATTCCCTGCACTGTCAAAGCTTGAATGCAGCTATAACTGAGGCAAGGGGAGCAGTGAACAAAACCCTTACCTAGTGCTGCTGTCAGATAAGTAGAGTGGAAGAGCATGTTAGCAATGGACAAAAAATTAGCAGATAATTTTGATTTTAAGCTGTTTATTCCTTGTTTTGCCACCAATACAACTGGGATGATCAGAGTTTTACCTAGCCCACAGGACACTGATAAATAGTCAGGTAACATGGCAACAAGGGCCACACAATTCATTAGAAAACAAGTCATTCTGAATTTGAAGAATATTTGAATAATGAGGCACTGGCCATACCCTGAACAGTGATAATAAAATAAAAGATCTTAACTAAATGCTCAGAAAGTAATCACTATTCATCTTTGCACTGAGTACCAGTATAGGGGGTATATAAGGAATATATAAACCACACATCTACAGTAATTAAGGAATGTTTGTAACACATGGACTCACTGCAGTCTGAAATACAACACAATAAGCTGAATTCACCCCTTTTTTTCTAAAGAGCAGCTAAATTTAAAAACAACTCAGAAGAAAAAAAATCAAAATTGAAACAGGAAAGACACCTTCCTTCCAGACACCTGTGATAAAGGCAGATTCTGCCTTTGTAAAGGCAGAAAGTATGACTGACACACCATGATGGCAGCAGTGGGACATTACACAATCAGTTGTACCAGCAAGACCAGAACCAGAGAAGTTTGCTTCCTCACTGATGAAGCCCCCTCTTCAAATCCCACACAATCCCCTCTGCCCCTTTCTCTACTACAGACACTCTTCCACCCTATCACATGGGAAGTTTGTATATCTCCACTCTTCTCAGAATTCAAAGTGCCTGAAATTTGATGGAGTTTCTCTATGAGATTTCCACCTCTCTACATAAGCATGGCTGAAGGTTTTTAAAATTTTCAACCCCCTGTGCTGATTAGAGTTCACTGCCAGTGGACACTGCTACTTGTTGGGACCAAGCCATGAAATCCTGTCCTGCTCTGTGGCACACCATTTGGACACGTCCAAGAGCACCCATAGAAGTGCAAGTGCCAGAGCACACACTTTTACAAAACATCGACTTGTGAAGCCCATTTGAACAATATCAGTACTGCCGAGAACTGGTCATTCAGGTACACTGAGGCTCTGGTCTTCAGGCTCAGAGCTCTGACACACCTATGCAGAATCCACTGATGCCTGGAGCACAGCTGATTTCTCCTGAGCACTCCTACTTATTTATCTGTTTATTTCCTAGAACAAATCTCCCTCTTCACACAGTTGGTATTAAAGTACCTTTTGTGAGCAAAGCCTCCGCTCCATTACTTTGGGGAAATGAATATGAAACAGGTTTTTCTCCTTTAAAGCTGTAAGGTTTCACACATTGCCAGTTTTATTAAGAAGCTCCTGTTTTATTTTAATTATAACCTCCCTCAGCATAGGATAATGTCAGGTTTCTTCGTGGGTCCAATGGGGAAATATTTACTAAAAGGCTTCTTTATCAGCCCCTGCTCATTTTGGATGTCAAGAATTTTAATTACAGTTTTGGCATTTATCAGAAAGTATTTTTTTGCATTAGATAACTCTTTCACCTTGTAACGTTATAAGCAAGAACACTTGAATTTATTCATGGCAGTTTTTTTAATATTGTTGAATTCCTCTTCTTCCTGAAAGAGAAAGGTTGAATTCTATTCCTTACCACACAGGAAGAAAAAGCAGACAGTAGAATTTATACCAGATGACCTCATTCTCTACAACATCCCTTCAATACAGTGAAAATCAGCTTCTGGTCACTCCACAGGAACTACTTTCTCCTGCAAATCTCTCATTATTAGTACTACCTATTATTACTGGTGCTACTTACTCACAACATAGGACTTCTCTAGGTATCTGTTTCTTTGCCAGATCTTAGCTGAAATCTGTGCTAATTAATTGCCTCTGGGTGATTGTTGCTCCTACTGTGCTTGTTTCAACCAAATGGGTCAGAGAGTTGGAAGGATTTTATCATATCTGAAACAACTGAATATACTTGAAGTCTTATTTTCCAGAATAATCAGTGCCTTTTCTTTAGAACATCCTCCCATTTACACACTTTAGGGTAAGGACTTCAAATTTGCATCACAAATGTGTCATGGAAAATTACCCAAATTTAGCTACAGTATAAAATCAATCACAAAATGAGGTATTTAGACATGTTCACTAGAAAGAATTAATCATGTTAATTTCTCAGATTTCTGATGCATGCCCATAAGAAAGAAATAGCCCTAATCTCATTAAGCATACTGTCTTCCAAGGCTACAAGGACAAAACTGGACTTTTCCTGTAAGGATTACATACAGAAGTTTTACACTCAGATACAGAAAGGTAGGTGTTAGAATATAAGATGATACCGTGATCATTATGACCACTACCAGCAGCTTGACAGCAAACATGAAGAATATAGGAAAACAACTGACAGAGCAGGGTAGGGAAAAATGTATTAGCCAGGTATGTATGGAAGTGAACACCAAGATTACAAACACAACTTGTAAAACTTGAGATTATGAGACTAGGAGGTCTAAAACTATTCTACTAACAGATGGGATATTAGGCATGGAAAGCAGCCTGTAACTCACTGCAGAAAGAGATCTCAGCTTCAAGTCAGAGACAATTGCTTCCTCGAGCAAGAAAGTGCAAGGTTTAACTAATGTATGGCATCATGGGAAGTTAAGAACAGATGCCTACAATGTGGGTAAAACAACAGAACCTGACCAAGTTCAGAAGTGGACAGCAATGAACATTTTAATGAGGCCCGAACAGCAGCTGGGAGCCAACTGCTGACCATGCCTGCCCACACACTTGGACACAATCCTGCTGAGTGTGTGGGAGCATGTGTGTGCCTGAGGCATTTTGTAATGGACCATTACATAGTGATTTATGGACCAGCAGTGATTCCCAAACCACAGGCTGAATAACACCAGACAAAATTACCTTTACAGCCCCTTTTTAGCATTTTGTCTCTTGATTCTATGCAGCAGTTTGCCCATACAATCAGTTATTGTTGTACTGGTGGGTAAAAGTGTCATAAGTTATGTCCAGATAACAAGCATTCATCTTATTTAGATTGTCTTCACCATTACTACAGTACAACTTTTTTATAATGAATGTCCAAAGAGGTAACTCAGCAACATGAAAGACCTGAAGAAACAAGGATACAAGAGGGCAGAAAATGGAAAAAGAGAAGATTAAGAGCAACAGAGAAAGAAAAAAGGAGAACAGGTGAGACAGATGAGGGAAAGTGATTCAGAGACCCTTTGCCACTAGGGAGTGGGAAGGAGAAAGAAAGAAAAAAGACTCAGGATGACAAATCACAGAATCTCAAGTGGAGAAAGCTTTCCAGCATCTCAAGTAAATCAACAGCTGAAACCGTTTGGGAAGCTTTGTAGGTATTCCTTGAAATTGCTCTGCTTGCTGGTTGCAAACTACTGCAGTGATCAGTGCCCATCAGGTTGCTAAAACAGAGCTCGCTGCCCAGTAGTGCCAGGCATGCCTGTTCATGCTACAAACCAGGCCAGAGACAAAGCCAGCTGCAGAGTAAAATCAAAACGTAGACAAGCTACTACATTGATTTATTATTTATTTTCATAAATAATTACTCACAAAAAAAAATCTTAAACTTTTAATAGCATGGCTGCCACAGTACTCACACCCTGCTGCTCCAAAGCAATCAGCGAAGCAGGAACGCTGCCAGAGGAGATCAGTTCTGCCCACTGTAGAACACAGGCATTCTTTGGAGCAGTTAACCTCCAATTAAAGACAACACAAAAAAGAGGCTTTGCAAAAGCCATGCGCACTTCTGCTTCCACCGCTCACAACACATGCAGATGGGCTTACAGCATGTAACCAGACCATCTTATAGTCTTTCTCCAGAAGTAACTCCAAGGCACATCAAAACATCTATCCCCGTTCTAGAAAAAGGCACCCATAGACAATACCCAGCAGACAATTCTAACTGATACAATCTCTGATATGTGGTCATCTTCATAGAAGTTACCTCTCTCATCATTAATCACATACACTTTGCAGATATGATCAGATGGTAATTTTTTCATTACATTCTCTCTAAAGTGCCACTGAACTTATACCTCTGAGTTCAGACAGTAAAGTCCCCATCTTGCAAGTGATATTAAGTTTATTTATTATCAATCCATACAATTAGAATTAAAATTTTTCCAATTACTGATTTCTTAAAACCTAAATATTTCAAGGGGGGAAAAAACCCCAAACTTAACCTCAGCATAGAAAATGCCTGATTAAAAAAACCAGACATTTGAATTCTGGTCATTCCCATGTTGATCTGCTGGATACATGGCTTTAGAATACTCCGACATGCAGAATGCCTAGCAACAGAAGGCTCCGGAGCTTCTGCTTTACATTTTTAAATGATCTGGGCTTTCAGGGCTTCCCTTTTTCCAGCCACAGAACTTAGAAACCCACAGCTCAAGGTGTAACATGAGTTGGAAGCTATTCCAGCTAAACAGTGAGGAATCTGGAACCAAGAGCCCCAAGTCTCAGAGAGAGGACCCAGGTTTTCCAAGCTCTCCTACACACAGGCAGAAATACTTTCCTCTTCTTCCACTCATCTCCTACACAGTCAAGTCAATGGACTATGATATATAAATTAAAAAATATATATTCATCACACAGAAAGCGAAATCCAACATTTAGCTCAAACAATATGAAAAATCTTACATGACCAAAAAAAAAAGTCCACACATGCACAGACATGTGCAACCCAAAAGTAGGAAAGAAAAATAAAGAAAAATATGTGATCAACCTTATCAGTGGTTTAACTGAGTTTAAAGAAATGTTCATGGACAAGTTCAAATTCTTCTTAACTCCATAACTCCAGCTGGTTTTTTTGTCTTTTTTTTCATCAGTTCATGTGAACCGGGAAGGACTGGGAGTGTGTTTACACCAGGAAAAAGGGATCTTTGTAAAAACAGAAAACCACTGAAGACCAACATGAGAGGGGGATTCTTGATGAAATTAATAATTCTTGCAAGTCAGTAATATCTGGGGAAAATGAATAGAAGGGTAACAGAAGGGTAGGGGACCAATGGACAATCCAGTCAGCTCTTCTCAAAGAACAACAATAGCTCTAAAAGCAGGGAGAAAGATGAATTTGTGGATTCTCAAGGTTGTAATACAGGTATGTTTCGATCCAGACCTTGGTCCTGGGCTCCAGTCTTCCACCTTCACAAAAGACACTGCCCAATGACACAGGTGTGAAGAAGGGACAAGGAATATGCACCGAGGTATAGCAGGTCTCTGCCACAAAGACATGGGCAGCACTTACAAGTACAGATACAGGCAAGAGCACACCCCAGTGGGTAACTTCTATCTACCCATTCTCAAGAAAAACAGAACGTTCATCAGAATTATGAAGCAATAAAAAAAAAAAAAAATAGAGTTTGCAAAATTAGACTGTGAATTGCATTTCCATATAATACTAGCTAAGACAACTGCTGACAGGATTAAATCAGGCATTTGTAGAGATGACAAGCATGCTCACTTTATAACACTAAGTAATAAAATATAAACAGACATTTCAAATGTAATACAAATTCTCAGGACACATAATAAATCTCTAACCAGCATCTCCAAAAGAAAGGTTACTCTGCATTTCCCTGCTAAGAAGTTTATTGCCTGGAAATAGAAAATACCAGGTACAGTCACAGACAAAGCAGATGAGAAGACCTCTGCCCCAATGATCACAGAAAAGAGTGTTCCTGTTCAAACATTTTCTTATCCATTTTCTCTCTACTAAAACAAAAATGGGTTAAAATTTTTAAAAAGTCCATTTCAATTGCTAAAAGAAACAAATTATGAAATGTTATGAAGCCATACAAAAATACTAATAACATGATGATATCAAGGCTAGCATAGAAAACAAAAATCAAAAATATTAGATAAAGTAGGGACTTAAGCAAGGTTACTCAGGTTACTGGAAAACAATTTCTTGTTGCTTTTCCTTTTCTTAAGAAATAGCTTGTTTTAACAAAACTATAAATAATAAAATATAAAACCAGATTTTGCTTATGTTTATTAAACACTTCACTACAAATTAAATTAAAACATTTGCAGAATGAAGAGACATAATTAAAACAGTTTTAAACAATTTCACCCTATGATTTTTTGCTTATTCCTTTGTTTGAATACCCTAATCTGACTTTTAATGAATGAAAATTAGAAATGCTTTTTCAAACAAATCATGTTCTGTATCTCAAATTATGCTTACACAGTCTATACTGTATGCAAAGAAGGAGATAAAGGAACCACTAGACCTTTAAGTTGGCCTTTAATAGAAGTGACATTTTGTTAGTATTTCCTTGACTGGGAAAATATTAGCTCACATCTTTGAACACCATAGCACAATCCCTATTTATTGTGTAATGTTTGGTGGTTTTTACTCTTTCTTAAAACGTCTTATGAGGAAACAATCAATCTGGCATTCTCACATTGCCAATTTAATAAGGTTTCCACAGCAATATAGTTTACCTTTTTGCCTACAGGTGTTTATAGGTGTTTTCCACTGAGCCTGTATGTTGCCTTTATGATTTAAATTATTACTCTAACTGCCCTAATTCATTGCAAACTTGAAATACCACAGAAGAGATCACATATATAAAACTGCATTCCAAACTCAGTTTCAGGAAGAAGCAGAACATGATGCTGATAGCTGAATGCAGAACCTAACATAAAAACTATTTACTGTTCTTTACTATACCAGACGATGTTTACAGCTTAAGGGAAGCCAAAGGTGGTCACGCGGAAAGCAAGCAGTACCCACCGAAGTCAGACAGAAAACAAATGGCAACTGCTGTGCAACACATTATGGGGGAGGTAGCTGAGGTATATTAAGTCCATCACCATCAAAAAGACAACTCTAGAAGCTCGGTAAAGCAGAAGTAAAACCTGAAGGTGTCTGAGACCAATCTCTGAAGCAATCTCAAGTGCAGTCCAAATTACTGGGACATCAGGAGAAAGGCTGAAGATTAAATCAGTCTCTTACAGATGAATGTAAGAGTCATAGAAACATTTAGGTTGGAAAAGAGCCTTAAGACCATCAAGCCCAAACAAATCTAGCAATGCCAAGTCCAACTTGGTACAATCCTTCTGTATATGCTTATGCATCTCGGTGTTCACACCTTAGTATTGGCAGAGTAGACTTTTCACAAGACTAAATGTAAATCCTTGGTTTTACACAAAAAGGAAAAAATTGTCTCCTCTCTTCTGTGCAACTGGGCTCACGGATCAAACTCCCAAAAACTCACAGATCAGCTCCCAAACTCCACCATGGCAGACCATAAACATGCTCCTGGAAGATCAAATAAGTAAAAGTGCTTTTATTCTTGTCTACATTTATGCAGCACCTCAGTTCAAGGGGAAAGACGACATTTTCATTACAACAAATAATGCCCCTCTCTCCCCGATTAAACATTTATGTTCAAAAGATGTTCCTTAAAGACTTTTTCTCAGGGAAATCTTTAATAAACACATTGAGATGCACCAGTAGAACAGGAAACTAGCATATACAAATAAATATTCCTATGATTTAATGACTTATACACCAATGTTCTTTACTACAGCTGAAGTCTGTTTAAAGACATATGAGTGCTGTCTGTTAACAGAGAATTTATTTTTTTAACTGACTGGAAAGATACAGAGCACTAGAACAGTTTTATGGCAATGTCATATTGGAGAATAATATTGGGTTTATTCGGCTTTTTAATTCTTATTCAGATTACTCCATAGATGATCCATTTGACATTGGCTTCCTGCTTTTAAGGATGAGCAGATGGACTTGCAATCTTTCCTATGCGTTGTATTCAGACAAGTAAGTGTAGTTCTTTCCTCAGGAAAAAAAAAAGGGCCTCTTTTTCTTATAGTTGTATTTTCTAACCAACTACTAAAGAGAAATCTTCTACAATTCTTGCACACAGAAAAGACTACAGACCACAGTGTTCCCCTGACCGAAGAGGAAGACAGGAGAGTTCAAACTGCAAAGCAGATGTCTGCTGTGATCTTGCATCAAACCACACCTCTGTTCCAATTCACAAAATAATACCTACCTTAAAGAAGGAAGGTTTAAGGTTTATAAATCACTCCTGAAGATGAAACAAGCTAACAAACTCAAAGTTCTCTCTTCTGATGGAGAAAGCTAAAAACATGACAACCTGTCTGAGAGCTTTTGTAACTGCCTTTGGAAATTGTAATATTTCTATTACTACTTAAATTTCAGTAATATCTCCCAGGTGACAAAGCATTTTCAAAGTACATACACCAGCAGTCCATAAAAACAGAAAGACTGGAATACAAAATCAAAGTAGTCAGGATTATCCAGAAGTATATGTATTTTCAAACTGCTTGAGAATAAAGGTACAAGGCACAAAAATAGCACTGCTATTTTTCCTTCAAACACCTTTCAATGCCAATTTACAGTAACAGCTCCAGAGTGTTAAATCCCTCTTTCTCAACAGGTGATCCTCTCATTCCACCCAAGGGCATACTCCAGTTTACAAAAAACTAAGCCAAATTTGTAACCATCCCAAATGACAACAGCACAGGTATCCTACTTTCAACAAATTCAACAGAAAATTCTTAATGGTTTCAACCACGATGCTACCTTGTTTTGTACAGTGATAACTTCTCCTTCCAGCACTATTACAGTCAAATATGCACTGTGGAAAAGTTTACGTTTTTTAGGATCCACGTGCACCATAAATTTTGGGGGTGGAGGGAGGAAACAAAAAACCAAACAAACAAAGAAAAATCTCTCAATGATTCCACTCTGACAAAGATTTTTCCTCCAATGTGATGTATAACAGCTTCTGTGATAATGAACCGAGCAACTCTGAAAACACAGTGGGATCTCAGACTTTTTTAGGTAAATGATGTGTGTCACTTTTGGGGATAAAACTGCCAGTTCTGAGAACACATTTTTTGCACATCACTTTCATCCACAATGCAACATTTTTCAATGTGCAGAAAAGATGTTTTTCCACCAGATAAAAAAAAAAAAAGTGTAAAACATCCTGCAGTTAAACAATATTTAACTTCTCTTCCAACAAAGAATACAAGGAATAAGCAAAGGAATACCATGAAAAAAATATATTTTACATGTTCTCGGGGGAAAAAAACAGTCTTTTCACAAAAAGAGAGGAAGAAAATTAACAGTATTTTAAATCCGTGTTACTGGTTTTCTCTTTCCCCCAGAAAACATGTATTAGCACATATCGAAACTATGATCTTTAATTAAAGAAAATAAATGGTTTCTTTTTAGAATTACCTTTTGATCCACTTAGGCATATACATTATAAGACTAAATTTAAGCACAGTGACTTCAAAAGGATTATTCATTCTCAAGTATGTGCCTCAACAGGAGCCAGCGGGTCAAGGGACATGATTCTCCCCCTCTACTCTGCTCTCGTGAGATCCCACCTGTAGTATGGTGTACCGTAAGAAGGACATGGAACTGTTTGAGCAAGTCCAGAGGAGATCCATAAAGTTGGTAAGAGGACTAGAGCACCTCTCCTACAGAGACAGGCTGAGAGAGTTGGGGCTGTTTAGCCTTGAGAGGAGGTGGTTGTGTGGAGACCTCATAGTATCATACCCCCAGTATCTGAGGGGGCCGACAAGAAAGCAAGAGGGCAACTCTTCATCAGGAACTGCAGGGATAGGACAGGGTGGACTGTCTTCAAACTGAAAGAGAGCAGGTTTGGACTAGATTTTAGGAAGAAATTCCTTACTGTGAGAGTGGTCAGGCTGCCCCAAACCCAAATCATTCTATAATTTTATCGATACACATAAGCAGCAAAGGTTTCAGAGGCCTTGTCTTAGAGAACTTTTTCAGATGAGCATCAAATGAACTGGGACCAGATGCATCATCCATTCATACAGCTAGAGCCTAACAGGCACTACTGAGTGTCGTGATCTGATCAGAAAAACATGCATATATTTAAATACTTTCCTAGATTAGGGTCTCCATGCAGGACAGTTTGCTGGTTCAACCCCTTCATGTGCACATTCCGCTGATGGACAGATCTCTTGGACATATTATCAATTCATGACAAGTTTGGTTTTTTCTTTTAATTCTTAGCAACACTTGAAACAAATCAATTAAAGGCTACTTTTCATTAGTTTTCTTCAGAGCATCAGCCTAAACACCAGAGAGTTGTTAAGTTTCAATGAACAGGCTAATCATGCTATTTTTTCTTTGTTCTGACTTCTTTCTTTGCAGTTAAAAAAAAAATTAAGTATGCCAAGTTACAAAAAGGGGTCAGAAGAACATACCGCCAACTCTGGTAAGATCAGAAAAAAAGGAAGGAGTGATGGAAAAGGACAGAAATGTCAAAACTAGCCTGATGCATTTTGTAAGCTGGGAAAGAAAAAAAAACATTCAAGACTAGTTTTTCAGATGACAGGGTACTCCATAACTCACCTACAAGGATACTTCCTATATTTAAACCTGAACAGGACATCATGAAATTCTCAAGACGTTGTGGTTTTTAAAATTACTTCAATCACTTCATGAAAAAGAAACATATGTACAGGAATGCAGCTCAAGGCACTACGTATCTACTACCCTGATCTTTGATGAAAGCAGAAAATAGAATATAGTGCCAGTAGCTGACTCTTCCTCTTTTTCTTTAGTTCAAAATATATATCTTTAATGGCAGAGGGCAAATTATCTGAAAATTATAGCTCTTTTCATATTAAATTATTCTGAAAATCAAGAATCAGCTCACACTAAATATTTAAACAAATAGCAGTGAATATATCTGAAATGTGTCCAAGCAGAATGATGAACAACTACAACACACAGTATTCATGATTTTTGTTTTTTAAACAAATACATAAATATAGGTCGCAGTGCACCCCTGAATCTGTGGACACGTGAAAGAAACACCATAGGCAGACAGGAAATTTCAAAAACATTAGGGTTAGTGCACTCAAGACAGATACAGAAAATAAGAGAGACCACAAGAAAAGCCTGAGTTACTGCATCATTTTTGTCAGCAGCTGTAATGACAGGAAAGCTTGGGAATACTAAAGCCTTACAATATTCAGACCAAGGTAATGTGTAACTTAAGTTACAAGATATGTTTGTTCAATAAGCGAACATAAGCACACAGAAAACAGCAATGTTTTAATACTTCTTGCTTGAGGAAGGGGAGGGGGGTTTTGCTACTAATAACATTCCTGAATCAAGTCATTGACTTACAAGAGCTGCAAGTATAAAACAACTCAATTACCCTTACATATTATCTATTTCACTCTTTCTCTTCCCCCTCCACAGAGCTGCCCACACCCCAGCTGAAAGCATTTGATCAACTGCTTCACTTTTGACATGCAAATCCTGCAAGTTTATCTGGCTCCTGCAGATTTTGCAAACAGTCCTAGCAAGAGGTGAAGTTAAAAGCACTACAAATTGTAATTTCAAAATACATGTCTGTAACAGAGGAGACAATTCATCAGTCCTGTCAAATCATGATGTACATGGAACCTTTTACAAGACAGTGTACCTAAAGCCCATATCTTATATACCATTTGGCTTGGGAAAGGTTGGTATTGAGGAAAAAAAAAACAGTCAAAGTAAATTGCAGGTATATTCTTCACAAAATTGGAAGCTTTATCAAGTACAACGCGTATTTTGAAAAAGCTAAGGCTCAAAATTTCTCACCACGTTCAAAACCAGTGTGATATTTACAAATACAATCCAGAAAATGTAAAAATACAAAAAAAATAAAATGGGTAGATATACGTGAGGGAGGCAACATATTTTTGGCTCTAGTTTTCTCTGACTTTTCGGAAGAGACCTTGGACTAGGAAATGGTCCCCACTAACAGGTACAGGGGCTCAGTAAAATTGCTGCCACCTTCAGAATCCAACACAGTTGCATCCATTTACCAGGCAATCAATTTCACTCCCCAGAGCACTTGCGTTGTCACTACCACTCCTCTTTCTGCACAGTTGTTGAGTAAATAATCCATTCCTAACACAAAAACGACTAAATACTTCACTGAAAATGCCACTAAGATTAAATTTTTGTTAAAGTGTGTTTATTCCACAACAGCCTCATCTCAGACTCTAGTCTCAACCCTATCATGAGTAGCATGGGTACAGGTGTCGATAAAATCCTGCCAGTTCCAATGCTTTAAAGAGATTTTGAGAAAGCAAAGTATAGCAGGGAGCTTGATGCCATTCATTTGTTGGAACCATCTGTTTGCTCAGATGCCAAAAAAACTTTTCAGGTGAGAGGCAGCACTTGTGAGCACCACCTCGTTGCTAATCTTTAGGAAAGAGGAGGAATCATGGTGAAAGAAGCAGAAGGGGAAGCTGCTATTTGAAACAGCAGTACAAAAGACTCAGTACCTGGACCACAGAGATGATAACCCAAATAAAAAAGAATATAATTCAAATACTCCACAGGTGTGTTACTTCTGTTTTAGTAACAACTTGCTATAACCTTCTTTCTTCCTGCCCATGCAGAACACATTTATCACACAGATATTTTTGATCACTGGATTAGGTGTGATGTTAGACGCTACTTTACCCCCCAAAAAGTGCCAGCTATTGTTCCTAATTTGTTTGCCTGCAAAAAATTATTCTCATGAACACTATCCCACTGTAGAAGCAGCTAAACTGACAAACACTGGAGTGTGAACACCTGTCTCCATCACAGACAGCTGTAGAAAGCTGGCATTACTTCTGTGTCCCCAACTCATATCCATGGAAACAAAAAGCGTGAAACATGGGGAACCATCTCAGATCTGGTTCACTTAAACACACTCTCCAGTCACCAATATATTCTTCATTTCGTTGGTTAAACGTAAATGCCTTGGTTTTAATTCACACACTGCAGTGTGGGACCGAGACCATGTTTCACTACCGGGAAACTGCTTCAGCAAGAAAGTGATACCCTACATACGTGGCTCAGTAAACAAAAAATAAGCATTTTAATTAGTGCCCGCCTTCCTAGGAAAGACAGTTACTGAGACGACACATTCTGGCAATACTCTACAACATCAAAACATGGAAAAGTTTGTACTCAGTTACACAATATTAAATTACTACTCCACAAAATAGTCTCATCCCACTGGTAAAAAAAAAAAAAAAAAAAAAAAAAAAAAAGAATTCTGACAAGCTCTATTGACAGTTATTTTTAGCTGTTATCATTACATTACAATCTTTGTATTTCAGGACATAATTTCTGTTATTTTTGAGAGAAGATTTAAACTTCAGTGAGAAAATTGTGGAATTCCCTAAATGTCTGTGTGATCCCAGCATGTAAAGAAGATGGTAAAACTATTAAAATATTCTCTGAAGTTTTCCCTTCAGAGTAGCAGAATCTTCTCAGTGGTGATTTTCACTAATACAAAGAAACTAAAAAAGGCACAAAAATGATTGAGATTGGCAGGCACAACTGACTCATTCTCAATTCCTGTGGTGATTTCCAAAGACAGAAGACAACAAAATTTCATGTGGAATATGTATTGGTATCAAAACTGTCAGTTGCTGTTTACCTGTTTTCTCCTTCTTATGTTCTCTTTAAACTATTACAGTAGGAAGCAAAGAACACTGCTTTTAAATTTTGATGCAGAATCAGTGAAATACAGGAGTTGCACTGATAATGACTGAAAAAAACCCCCAAACATTAGACTATCAGCATCATTCAGAACTATAAAATCTGTCCACATCATACCACGGGAAATGCCCAAAGAGTTTGTGTTCCCCAGCAACCCAGCACAGTCTGTGCCAGTGGGAAGAGGAAAGAAAAGAAAAAAAACCACAACACAACCAAACAGTAGCAGGGCGATACAATAATCAAGATCACTTCTATCCAACATAAATGTTATTATTTTACCCTGAATTTTGCAGGGTGTCACACTCATCTTTGCCCAGATGAAACGCTGAGCAGGTGATCATCCTGACCCCACACACAGAGGATGCTGACATCTGTTTTTGCATAAGTCAGGATGGATGGTACTCTTGACATTTCAACATGCATAGATTCAAATAGCTTGGGTAACACATTCAAACACAACAGAATTTTGCAGCCACAATCATAAGACCCTCACAGATAACTGCTGACTCAGTGCATCCTTTTTTCAAAAGCACCAGCATGACTAAAGAGGGCTCAGAAACAAGCAACGGGGAGAAGGTTGCACCATCAAGTCTTACCTACTGCAACCACCAGAGTGCAACATGCTCCTGAGAGCTCTTCAGAGAGAGCCTTGAACTGTGGCAGCTCAGGTAATTTTGAATAATTAAAAAATCCCAATCCATAGTAGGGATATAGGTATGTATTGAGACTCAAAGGAAGTTGTCTATATCCAGATTACTGAAAGATCTAACACTGAAGCTTCTGTGTTTCCAGTCATGTCTCTGTCTAATGTTTCAGTGCACAAGAAACTGATCAACTACTTGTTTGGGACTTACACCCTTCATAGCTCCCAGACACCCATAAAAGTAACTGTGCCTGTCAGTGGCAAACAGTGCTTCAAATTCTACATGCTGCTGTTCTTTGAGGCAAGCTAGTGTTTGCTGCCATCACTCACTGCTGTCAAATATAACCGCATTTCTGACGAACATTAGCAAAAACTGCTTTCCCTCCAAAAAAAAAAAAATAAAATATTTATTTGCACACAGTATCTCACATTTTATTTCTAAATGGGGAAAAAACCTTGGTTATGATCCAGACACAGTAGATGATCATCTCCCAGCAATCAGTGAAGACCATATTTTCATGGAAATTCTGCAAGATTTAATGAACTCTTTTAATGCAACAGGCCACAAAACGCTGTTAACTTGGCTGTGCAGATCACCAGAGATGTACATGCTTTTTGCCTATTCTCAGTTTCTTTCATGCTAAAAGGGCACTCCTTTCCATTCCCATGTTAGAGTCCTCCCAGTCCCAGCAGGTTTTAAGAGAAAGAATACAAAAACTGACACATCACGCCTGTGTTCATCGCATGCTGATGAAAGCCAGCTCTAAACTGTCATCTTATCCCACCTGGCAATGGTCTTCAACATTCTGTTGAGAAAATGGAGAAAGACCAATAGTCCAAGACACAGTTCAGTCAAGACTGCAAGACTGAGGTGAAAAGCTGCAGAAGTTCTGATAAGGACAAAATATATATAATTTGTAATTTGTATCTTGTTATTAATCTATCCTCTAGCATTAGTGCTTTCCAATTTGAGATTTAGTCATAGTTTCAGATGCTGAAGGACAGGAATGCATCTAGTTAAGCCAGCTTCTTATGCCAGCAGCTATAATGGCATTTCCTTCCTTTTTCATCCTTATCACTCCTTCACCTTAAATGTAAGCAACCACAGTGGGCTTTGCATACCATACCTGAGCAAATGTCCTGATTGTTCATGCACTAGGTATCTATCTGGACTTCACACTAAGTCTAAGCCATGCCTTCCATGCATCTCTCTCCACATGTTCATCCCCAATAGGCAGTCCTGATTCTTAGGGCTGCCACTGCAAGCACATCCCCTCCTCATAAAAGGCTTTCTGCCATCCAGGTTATACTTTAACTTTTCAGGAGGCATGTGACGTGAGAAAACAGATAAAGACAAAGAGAAGGCCCCTGCACAAGGTTTCCAATCCTAGGTCTCCAGTTCTCATTTTCTTCAGTTTCTGAGGACCCACGTAAGCTCAAAAAGAAAGATTCCTCTTGTCTTACCAGGTAAGAGCCTGAAATACAATGAACGCACCCTTAGCCTTCTATGTTGAAAATCTAGAAGCTAATTTTTAACAAGTACCTGGAAAGAGCATGAAGCATAACCTCTCTAAAGTGCCCTTATTTGATCAGATGCAAATTGCTAACCCACAATAACATGATTAAATTCAGTAACAGGTCCATATCTCTCCCATATCTGAGAAACTGATTCTCGTCCAGCTTAAGATGAGCAAACAAGCTCACACAGCAGCAACCTCGGGGATAGATGCTTATTGTCAGCACATCTTCCTTGAGAAGATGCCGGTTTTGAATTTGAGGCAGGATTCACAAAATAGTTGCATCCCTTTTTTATCCTTGAGTCCCTGGATTTAAAATGTTTCCTAATGTTTCCTTTAAAATATTTCCTGAAGTTCACCTAATTTCCCTGACTTTCAATAACAATGAACATGGATGGAAGTGCATAAAACAAAAATACAATCTTTCCCTCTTTCTCAGCATAACTGAGCTAACATGTCAAACATAGAGGCAAAACAACTGTGAAATGCTTAATACTTTAAAAAAAAAAAAAAAAAAATCAAGGCCAAAGCATACTTAAATGCATTCTTAAAATTAGCAAGCATGTACACTAAGGAATCTCAAGAAGTCTTATAGTGACTATACAAGATATACAAATACTATTTTCTGTACTCCTGTCAAACTTCATCAGATCTAAAGTCAAATCAGAGTTCCATAAAACACATTCATTTAACTTGATTGGAAGAGGTATCAAAAAAAATCCCAGTAACATTTTTCTTCCTAGAGTATTTACTCAGATATCACTTCAACAAGTATTTTAGATGGTTTATAACAAGATATGATTTAACATCTTAGGCAGAAAACTAGGAAGGAGGGAAGTGTGCCCAGAATTTTAAAGACATTCATATGCTGATACATTTTAGAAATGACAGGGTTTACTGCATCAGGTGTACGTCACAGATCTTTTGCTCAACACAAAACACAATTTCTGTTCTCTAAAGGAGACAACTTTTTGTGATAATTGTGGTGGGGGACGCCAGAAGCAGCACAGTCCCTGCAGAGTACTGTTCGATTACAGCACAGGCAGCAGAATACCACTAACTGTGCTGCAGCATGCACAAAAAAGCAGCTATCCCCTTCATATTTTAAATATGGTTTTAGCCTCTGAAAACCAGCACAATATGATTTTTCAGTTGACGTAAGTATCCCACATAATTTCCACAGTGAAGACATCTAAAAATACTTGTTGAAATACCACTGATTGCCACCCCTCAAAAGAGAATCTTCTCCACCACAAAGCACTCTCATAAATGCTAAGCCCTATGTGCTCACACATGCTCTGATGCTTGGAACATTAACCCAGGTTACTCTCCTTCACTCAAGGTATCAACTGTTGACAAGGTGAGCCAACAGCACTGACCAGTCTTGCTACTTCATTTCAGCAAAACCAGCTAATTTCCATTAGCAAAATTCTGATTTTGTTGAGTTTTTAGATAACCTCCATTTCAGCACCTGACTTGTAGGAACAACAATGACAGGCTGCACGCTAAGGACTTTCTGAGGTAGGTATTCAGTATGGATGGGGGGTCTGAAGCAAGGAAGGGGCAAACAGGGATAGCAGTACACTAAAATAACCCTACCTGGAGCAAACCCAGTATGTTTGCACAAGATTATCACCATTTGCAATATCCAAGCAGCTCCTTACATCAAAACAAAGCAGCTCCTTGGACAGTTTTTAAGCTGATCCCTCGCATCAGAGAGTGCTATTGTGGTAGCACTGCCATCCAGTTCCTGACATACCAGATGAACTGAGCATCAGGGGAAAGACAACAGCCTTGAAGTGCTCCCCAAAGCAATGCTGCATTGGTTTGGACAAAGGGTGTCAGTACCCAGTGAACCTCTTATGCTGCAGTGCCTTGAGGATACGTCAAGATTTCCACACAGTCCCCATATCCTCCCTAGCAAACCCACCCACCTCTCAAGCCTCACATCTTAGTGCCCACAACTTCTCTCCCTTCCACAGCTGAGGATGTGAGGGCCCATTCAGCTCTCTACAGGTGCATGCAGAGGACGCAGAGCTCCCAAGAAGCTGCTAAAGGGAAGCCTATGAGGTCTGAAGGGAAAAAGACTGGGGAAAGATGGTATGAACCACTTGTGGTTCACCATAGACAAATCTTTCCCTTCCCAGTTTTCCCAGCACCTCCAGCACTGACTTTTTTCAGTTCAAACCTGCTGCTACAAATAGACTTGAAATTAATGCTGCACAGTACCTGTTTATTATGACAGAGAAGAGGGGTATGGACTGTGGATATAATAAAGCCAGCAGGAGAGGCTTCCCTAAAAGGGAAAGCCAGCAGTAGGCACATGGATAAACTGGCATTACTTAGCTTCTTACTTCTTTTCTGAGGTTTAGTTTGTGGTTGTGGGGGATTTTTCTGGTTTGAATGGGTTATTTTTTTTTCCCTTTCATTTTATAGTTGGTTTTATGAATGACCGCCACCAAGACACTTCAGCATCAAATTAACTTAGCAGGTCTGTTGCTATACAGCAAAAGCATGACTAGTCAGTCCTGCTGGTGTTCATGGGGTTGAATAAAGCCTAGCTTCTCTCACAGGAACAAAACACTGGTTTCAACAATCAGATTACAGGAACATAAAATCAAAGAAAATACACATGCATTTAAATGTTTCTTCTTATTATTATATTCTATAAGAGTATCATTATCTAATATACACACGCATTTGGGATGGATAAATGGATATTTTATATCCTATATAGAAGCATGCTCGTATACGTTACATAAATACAATTTATATTAGTAAATATTTCACAGCCAGTATTACTCTGTATCTAAATCACAGAAAGTTATCGGCTACAATGTTAGTTTCAAATAACACTATTTACAGTCACAAAAGTCTTCTGAGAGCACAATGTACACAAAATGTTCTGCAGAGTAACTGAATGGAAATATTTTCTAGAAACAGAAGAGGGGGATGTTAGCACAACTGGCTTGGAACCAGAATTTAACTGTATCTGTAATTGCCTTTTACTCAATGCCGCACTAAACCCCTACATTAGCTAAAGATGCACCTCCATTTCATTACTGCACTGGTTGTTTTTCTGTCTAGTTTGAAAGCTTTATTTCCTCTGTTCTTCATACTTAAGAACTATTAAATTCAACACTGGTTAACTATTTTGACTATTTAATATTTTTCTGAGTTTAAATCAGAAAAGTTGCAGTGACTGGAATCCTGCTAAATTACTAACTAAACTTGAGTACTGTACAATGCAACATACTTCAGAAGGTAATAATTTACTTTAGGCACAGAGGAGCTTTTTTATTTACACAACCGAAATACAGTAAAGAAAAGCGTCACTGATAAGACTATTAACATATAAATCTATGTAGCTTCACAATGAAGACGAAAGAGATTAAATAGAAATAGGAATAAACAAGAACTGTTAACAAATCAGTATTCTAACTGGCATTAAACCCATCAGAGCAAAACCACTACCATTGTTTACTCTGAATAAAGACAAGTCCGCATGTTACAGCTCATGACACAATCTTGATGCAGAATGAAATGAGAAAATCTTTCCAGTTTCTGACATAGCCAGATTAGACCCTTTCTGAAGTTCCGTCATCTGTAAAAGCATCTGATACATTTTGACAACTGTCATCCATCCTGTTTCTGTGATTCCTCAGCTACACAGATTCCTGACATAAAGAAATATGACCACAGATTTCAGTAATAATGCATTTACTAAGAGTAAACACTAAAAATCTAGCTTTTCGCAGCTGAAATGCCTGCTCCCATTTCAGTGACTGTTTTCATGATGTCATATGTTTGCGATGAACTTCCCATTATGGATAGGATTTACTAGTCAGAAGCAGGGCAGCAGTTCTGCAACAGACCTTCACCTCCAATGGAAGGGAACAAGACTTCTTCCACACAACAAACAGAACCTCCTCCTTTTTGATACTCCGTGAATCCTTGTCCCTAGCAGGACAGCAAGCTATCCAACCCGGCAGCAACCAAAACCAAATGTCCTACTTCAGGACTCCATATGCTACCACGGAATTGTCTGTAAATCAAAGTCGAAAGATAGCGGACACACCTGAGCGTAAATGGTGTACCAGCATTTTTGCCTTTGACTCATAGGCTGAGGACACAGCAAGTGACACAACACCCACCCACGACAGAAGCCCTCTCTGAGCAGAGGTTAAAGTTATCTTTTCATTAGAATAAACAGAATATGTATTTTGAAAAGTGACCAGAAACGGTCCCGCTTCCGTCAGCACCGAACCGTACGGCGGAGCTCGGGAACCCGAGGCCATCCTCCGGCCGCTCCGGCCGCTCCGGGCTGCTCCTGCGATCCCGGCTCGGCGCCGCGATCGCGGCCGGTCCGCAGCGGGCGGTCCCGGCCCCGGTGCCGGCGCCCCTCGAGGAGGGGCAGGACAGGTCCGGCAGCGGCCGGGGCAGAGCCACACGCGGGGAAGTTTGGTGCAGTCACTTCGGAGCACCCCCGCGGCTCACGCCCCCCCCGCCGCAGGAGCCCGGCCCGGGGCAGCGCGGGCGGCAGCACCGCGGAGAAAAGTTAGTTGGTGGGAGCGGCGGGGCCCGGAGCGGCGTGTGCCCCCCGCCCCGGCCGCGGGTGCGGCTCTGCCCCCGCACGCCCCCCGCGCCGGGACCGCGGCGGCGGAGCAAGATGGAAGGAAAGCAGGAAGGCAGGCAGGCGGGCAGGCAGGAGCGGGGCCGCCCGCCCGTCCCGCCGTGCCCGGCAATGGGCTGTGCAGGGGCGCCCGGCGGCGCCGCAGCCCCCAGCCCGTCCGCCCGCCCCCCGCTTCCCTTCCCGCGCCGCGGCCGGCTGGCGCCCCCGGGGCTCCGCGCTCACCTCGCTCCGGCTCGGCTTGCAGGCAGATGGGGATGTTCTTCTTCCAGCCCGGCATGGCTCCGCGCTGCCCGCTCAGCGTTGCTGCGGCGGGGGGCGGCTCATGGCAGGGAGAGGCGGCGGCGACCCGAGCGCCGGGGCAGCCGGCAGCTCCGGCGGGCAAGGGCGGAGGGGCGGCGGCCGCGCCGGGGGAGGGAAGAGGAGGAGGAGGAGGGAGAGAGGGAGGACGGGGGACGGGGGAGGGGAGGCGGCACAGCTCCGGCAGCCCGGGGACCGGGAGGCAGCAAGGGAGGGAGAGGGAGGGCGAGGGCTCGCCCCAGTGCGGTGCAGCCGGGGAGCGGAGTGGTGGGCGGGGGGATTGCGGGAGGCAGAGGGCGGCGCGGAGCGGCCCCGGCCCTGGCGCCGCCGGCAGGTGGCTGGAGCCCGCGGCCGCACAATGGAGAGCCCGCCCGGCCCCGCTCGGCCACGGCGGGGCCAGGTGGGCCGAGACGGGGCGGGGCGGAGCGGGGCGGGGGCCGGCTCTCGGCAGCCAGGTGCGGACTGGGCGCGGAGCCCCTCCACGCCGCGGGGCTGCAGGCGCGGCTGTGGTTGTGTTTGGGGCTGTGGCTGTGGCTGTGGCTGTGGCTATGGCTATGGCTGTGGCTGTGGCTGTGGCTGTGGTTGTGGTTGTGTTTGGGGCTGTGGCTGTGTTTGGGGCTGTGGCTGTGTTTGAGGCTGTGGCTGTGTTTGAGGCTGTGGCTGCGTTTGAGGCTGTGGCTGTGTTTGGGGCTCTGGCTGTGACTATGACTGTGTTTGGGACTGTGCCTGTGGCTGTGGCTGTGCCTGTGTCGGCGTTTGGGGCTCTGGCTATGGCTGTGGCTGTGTTTGGGGCTCTGACTGTGGCTGTGGCTGTGTTTGGGGCTGTGGCTATGGCTAAGGCTATGGCTGTGTTTGGGGTTCTGGCTATGGCTGTGGCTGTGTTTGGGGCTGTGGCTGTGCCACGCGTGTTGGCGGGCGCGGCGTGGGACCGCACACTGTGCGAGGGTCGGAGCGGCGGGGCCCCTGCGGCGCGGGGGAGGCGAGCGCTGCCAGCGCACCGTCCCGCCAGCCTCGCCTCGGCAGCATCCCGCCCCGGGGGCGCACCGCTGCAAGGGCAGCGTCCCTTGCCCTCCGCAATTCCCGGCTGGCCCGTTTGCCTGCACATAGGTGGGCGAAAGCTGGGAATGAGGAGTTAAACAGAGGCAAGCTTTCACAGAACGGCACTGACAGCCCCCTGATCAAATAAACCAGAATTTGCACCATAAAGAGTCCAGGACTCGGTTGTGACAGGTCAGATTTCTGTTACTATTGCAGGCAATTTCTTATGGCCTTTTAACCAAAAGACCTCAAATCTCACCACTAAAATTATTTCTGACACAGCCATGTCCTAATATGAGACTAATGCTGTAGCAATTAAATATTCCTTTTATTTTTTACAGGGAAAAAAAACCTGTTATAAAAATTCAAAGTAGCAGGTTTGAATGTTATTTAAAAATAATGATAGTAATACAGATTAAGCTTTTTTTTAATTTTACGAGGCAGTTCGGGGGATGGACTGCTATAAGAGCTTCATCCTGCCTAACAATCATGTTGTGATTATTTTTATATTGTCTGTAATTTCCTCATATTTATAGAAATGATGGTCAAACAATTACACATGAACCCTTTATTCAGATGAAGATTTGAAGGGTTTCCTAGGTTTAATTTCTGCTGTAAACTAATGACAGTTTCCTGACACAGCATTCTTCTGTGTTGACTTTGTGCCAGCCCTTCAAGAAGAATGTGTGTCTTGCTACTCATGAAAACCCCTTGTTTAAAATCCCATTGATGAAAGCTGCAGCTCCTGGCTTTTCCTGTCACTTGGGCCACAGTTCCGTCATTGGTAATGCTGCAGGATCACTGGGCAGTATCAGTGACCCAAACAGAGAGTAGGTATATCCTGGATTTCTGATTAATTGAGAGTATGAGATGAACAGTTGCTTTTGTTGGCAACTCCCTTGCAGCCTGTGAGAGGAGAGGTGACAGCTGATCTAGAACAAAACTCAGCAAGATGCTGTTAAGAAACTAAAAACATTTTACCAAGTTAGAAGTGTCAGACTGGGTTTACGTCAGCTTTGAATCATGTGACCCCTGATACTGTTGTTTCATTATTGGGGGCACTAAATTTGGATTTCCTGCATATTTGAACCCCAATCTTGTGTGCTTTATTCAAGAAGATACATGTTTATGCTAATATTCTTCTTCCGTTCACAGTCCTTTTACTTAAATAATGTCGGGGGGAGCAGGTTTACTGGTATTTCTGAAGAAAAATGTGAGCATACATGTGAACTTCTAAGCATTATTAAAAAAAGATTTCCAGCCAGATTCTTTGTTCACGGAGCAAAGCTTCCAGAAGATGCCTTTGGGTTGTTCAGGCAGGTTCAGAGAAAATGGAGAGGGACAAGACTCTGCAGCTACTAGGCCCAACAGGCAGTAACACAAGGAACAGGTGGTGAAAACTGTCCCAAGAGTTCCTGGAGAATACACAGGCAGGAATAGATTTCAAGGCAATGAAGTGGTTTAGAAGTCATATAGCCACTTTAAAAAGAAAATTACTTTGGCAATTGCCTCTGCCATTTCTTATATGAAACCTGTGCTTTCAAGTGCTATGGGATGAAATAAAACTTGAGATGATTGTGTCGTCCATGTCCTAAATCTTACATACTACCTCTGAAGTCTAGCTTTTATTTCTGACATTTCCATTATGAATGAAAAAAAATACAAACATTAAGCCTCAAAACTGTAGTTCTGATCCTCAAGCCAATTTTTTGCCAGCTCTGGAATTCTGTATAATTGCAGCTCAGAGGAGTTAAGAAATAGATTGTCCTACTCTTCAGTCCACAATAAGCCATTTTCTAGCTATTTTTTTTTAATAGTGTCATCACTTTGAATGTAAGAATTCCTTAGGACTGAATGTGGGATTTTTCAGAATCCTGCAGGAGTCATAAAATCCCAGCTGCTGGTTTGGATTTGCTCCAGAAGTGTGTTTCAAAATGAGGGATAAGTCCTTCTTTTTCTAAATATCACTGACTTCTCAGGAATAAATATACTACATAGTAAATAACTGACAATATTTGCATCATTGAATGGAATGTGCATGCTTCTCTGTGTCTTATGCAGGAGTTTGCAAATAAACCATTCTAGGCAATGGCAATCTATAATTTCCCATTTCTTTGCTGCAGGAGAAGCTTGCATGGGTGCCTGGCTAAAGATAATTTAATTGCATTCTCTTACTCACATGAGCTGTTTTACACTGAACAACTGCTTCTTCGTATCCCGATGCTAGTAATGGAAGAAAGCAGTCACCTGATTTAGATGTGCATTTTATGGTGAATATATCACACCAGCAGCATATAAAACTTCCTGACAGTCCTTTTCTGTCTACAGCTTTTTCCCGTAGAGAATTTTAAATTAATCGAATCTTGATTTTCAAGGAAGCACCCTTTCTTCTTACTTGATGCTGTAGCATGGAGGTCATCTGAAGCATGTACAATAAGACCTGAGAATTAATCAAAAGCAAAAGAAGTATGAGAATCCCAAGGAAAGGTTTTATTTAATGAGTGTTCTAAAGAAGAAATTATTTTTTTAATTTCCTGTTCTTATGCATTCCCTAAAAGCTAGGTAGGAGAAATATGCAGATGGTCAGGCTGAGGTTTCAGTTTCCGGAAGACTGCAATTTTTCTCAGTACCTGCAGACTTGCAGCACCAATTACCTCCAAGTTACAAGAGATGCTTCAGCTTCTAGGTCTTTTAATCTTACAGCTATTTTTTTTCCTAAGTGGCTGTCATGTTTGCATACACATTTTTGATTAAGAAGAGCTTTAGAAAGTGGCAAGGAAAATCTCTCCTTCGAATATAAATCAAAAATTACCTAAAATATCTTTGGTAACATTAAGATATTGCAACTTCTATGCATTTCAGAATCAGAAAGGCCCTGCACCTTCCATTCTCAATAGATGGAAAATGCTTGATCCTACTACATTGCTCTTTGGTGGCTCTGTAGTATTTGGCTGTGTCATCTGGATAGAAGGGTAGGTTCTGATTCTTTTAGATGGACTGGTCACCAATTCAAGCTTGAGACTGTGGTATTATATTCTTACTAAGGGTGTACAAATCACATTAAAATGTGATGTGATTTAATTAAAAAACTGATACCAATCTTACCAGAACTGGGCAGACCAGAGATGAACTCCATATAGCAGTATCTTCCCTGACCACTGGTCTTCTATTTTCTTTTCCTTTCATTAAAACTGTACCTTATCTTGAAAGCTATTGTCACATTGCTGAACATCATATCAAAAAGTTGATGAAACATAAAGACTATACCAGTAATTGATTTTTTTTTTGATGCATTTTAGTACTTTTATTAACAAGTATTAAGAAAAAAAACAACAGTTGGGCATCCTGCCACAGAGCGCTAGCCAGTTACTGTCAGCCTCACTGGGGAATATCCACCTTAGGACAGTGCAGAAGACATAGTCTCTTTGGCTTGCTCTGGTTATGGCCCCATGAATCTCTCATGTTAGCACAGTGGGGGATTTCAGCAGAGGAAGAGGATATCTGAGCCTGCTTGTGGAAATGGGCCCTTCAGGAAGTTAAGAGTCAAGTTACCTGGTTGTCAGTGCCAAGCAGATTTAGAAATCAGACAAAATAGGAGTTTAGGCAAGTTGGCAGCAATTCCATGCAAGCTCAGAATCAGAAATACCTAAACACCTAAGTAATTATAGATAAGCACTTTTGTAGCTACAGCCTTCAAATAACCAAAAAGGGGAGGTGGGAGTTTTATGGTGTGTGTTTAGGAACCTGCAATCCACCTGTTGCCCATTTTACGTGTCTGTGTGCCCTTGGATTTAGACATCTGATGTTTTGAGGAGGCAGAAAGTTTTTCTCTATTTCCCTTAAAAGACAACATTTTTAATTTTTTATCTCAGATCCTTGAAATACAGCAAACAAGATTACAGTTAGCAGTAGATGATGTGTAGATTCTTGGTCATGACAGCATCCTTATGCCAAACAGACAGCAGACTTCCTGGGACTACCTACCTGCCTTTTTCTGTTTCTGTAATCTACACCAAGAAAAAGAGACACCATTTCCCAGTATGCTGAGGCTTTAAGCTCTGAACTGATAGAGGTACCCAAGTTCAAAATTTTGGGGTTTGTGTGCTGCTAAAATAAAATACCCTAATTAGTGCTTGTAACCGTTTTGTTTGCACAAAAATGAGTTGTATAAATCAGATGCAAAGTGCCACATGATTACCAATGTAATGAAAAAAAGCAAATTATGCAAATATTAAATAGCCTGACTTATTGCTGCCTTTTTTTGTGCTGATATTAAAGTATAAATAAAATAGAGCATTAACTAGAAAAAGACTTAAAAAATTGGAAGTAGTTAAAATTTTCATCTTTGCAAAAAATGTTTCAATAAGTAAGCAGCTGGAACAGATATAAGGAAAACATTCAAAAATATCTGAAAGAACCTAATGATTTTTTATGTATCTGAAGCCCTAACCAATATATATTCATGTTGCCAACGTCCCCAAATTACTGAGAACACTGTAACTCCATGAATGATTCTCACATACTAATACCTGCAGGCATTCCCATCTCTGATGGTGTTTCACTATCCTCACAATAATAAAGATTATTCTAATGCTTCAACAAAATTTCCTGTATTTCAATTTGTGCTCGTTGACTCTTGGTCTTTGACTGAATACCACTGAGAAAAGTTTGGCTTCATCTTTTGTACTTGCCCCAGTCAAGTACTTACACACATGAATGAGATCACTCAGAGTACTTTCTCTCCTCCATGTGGAACAGCCCAGCTCTCTTACCTTCACCCTCTGTATGTCAGGTGCACCAAGGCCATAATCATCTTCAGGCCTTCACTGGACCTGCTCCAGGATGTCCATGTCTCTATTGCACTGGGGAGCCCAGGACTTGCCCAGTACTCCAGGTGTGTCCCACGAGGCTGAGCAGAGGGGAAGGATCAGCCCTGGACCAGCAGGCAGGGCTCTGCCTGATGCAGCTCAGGAGGGGCCACAAGGGCACATTGCTGCCTCCTGGTCAACTTAGTGTCCACCAGGATCTCTAGGCTGAAATTCATGAGATAGATGTTTGCCCATTTCTCCAGCCTGTCGAGATCCCTCTGAATGGAGTACAACCATGTGGTGTATCCATCACTCCTCTCAGTTTTGTGTCAGCAGCAAACATGCTGAGGGTGCACCCTGTCCCATCTCCAGGTCATTCAAGTCTGAGACAGTATTGGTCTCAATATCAAAGCCTGGGGCACACAACTTATGGAGGACCTCCAGCTAGACTTGGTGTCACTGATCACAATGTTCTGCACAGTCTCTCTCAGGTGCACTGAACTGCATGACACTCATCACTCAGGGCTTTCCACCTGCCTGGAGGAAGGGTCCAGAATTCCACTTTATTTTTCTGGTCAGCATAGGAAAGGCTTTCATTTTAATGCATGATTCTCAACATGGTTGAGCAGAGTTTTACAGAAATCACATAAAGCCTGCCACAGAAAAGGAATGCAGCTTTGGGAAGAACTCAGGGAGCTCAAGATGCAGAAAAGAATGGGCTGTGAGGTATCCTGAGTTGAGGATAGCTTAGGAAAAAGATTGAAGAAGACGTGGAGGAAACAAATCCAAACCCTGGTAACTACCATTCATGGTGTTTTTTGCTTCAGGCATTATGGGGAATGATTTCACCGATGACATTATTATTGTCAAGGACACTGCATGTAGTAAAATGGGATTTTGCTTCAGATCTGGGGACAGGTCACGTATTTCCTCTTTCTCCTTTGGTATTCCATGATCCCAGGCAGATTCCACGGATGGACAGAGGAAGAAAGAGGCCAGACAAATAACTGACAGTCTTTCCTTAAAAAGATAAAGTTGACAGGTGACATGAGCGGTAAACTTCAGAAAGCTATTTTTCCTGTGTGACGTGCTGGTCCTGCCTGTCCTCAGGAATGCTGTGTGGGTGAAGGCACAGGGGTTTAGAGGATACCAGTTGTGCTTTCAGCTCTCCTGTGCTCCTTGTTCAGCAGCATGCCAGGCCTTGACCTCTCCAGAAGATATTGTACTAGAGAACAGCCCATGCAAAACAATCTCAATTTGGCCTCTGAAATTCCCAAGGTGGTTACGCTTTCTTCATGTGCCATTCCTGCATATTTCATTTTGATGCTTGTCTGTATTGAATTCTGATGAATGTATTTACTTACTTTTCCTGGCAAGCGACCTGCAGCCTTGAATACTATTAATGACACTCAGTGCACTTTGGGAAGCCCATTATCTGAAAGCCAGCTGCTATTTCAGGCACATTAGTTATACCCATTATCCACACACAAACCACATGATTGATTGTCTCGTGGATCCTCACTACCCCAGAAATAATGACAGGCCAGTACTGACCCAGTCTTGAACTTACAACTATGAGGGGTAACCACCTCTACGGTGCAACTGTTCCCAGTGCAGGGCAGAAATGTCTCATTTCTGGAGGCTTAGGGCAAGCTCACAAAATCTATCTGCCTTGAGGGATGGAAGATCTGGGGCCACTGCTTGTGACTTTAGGTCTCCACGCTGATATGATCCTGCCCCTCCTGAATCCATCATACACCTTACAGTCTGTGCAGGATCAAACATCTCAGAGAACATCTGCCTGTTGCATGAATTCCTGGCAAGCATAGAGGGAAGCTGGAATTAACAGCAGCAGGATGAAGGGAAGGAAAACAACCAGTGTGCAGTTTCAGGAGTGTCTTGAGTAAGAGCTGAGTTAAAGCCATTGACATTTTACAGGGGAAAATAATCTTATAAATATTTCCTAGAGTGGATGCAAGTTTTGAGACACTACATGCCCCACCATCCCTAACATCAAATCTTTGTAACTGTAGGGTGAGGGAGGAATAGCCCTCAAAAGCTGTGAGCAGGCTCTGCACTGGGGGTGTGAAAGACCTGATGTTGTGCCAGAAACAAGTGATTTGGAATGTGGAAGCACAGGGCAATGTAAGTTTGCTCCAAGTACCTTTTGAGATTGGGACCTCAGCTGTCTAGATGCATTTGCAGTTTTCAAGTTTTATCCTAAATCTTAAAGAAAAGGTTTTTATTTTCTACCTACTTTAATGAAGAGTCATAAAGCTGATGTTCAGCTAGTGTGTCTATCAGAAAAATATTGGTCACACTTTTCCATTTTTTTGAAATGTAGACTAAATTTATTCTTTTAAGGAAATTCAGTATATTAATGCAAATTTATGTGAATGACTCTATTATCTGTATCTCCTACAATATACAGAACATTAAGCTGATCAGAGAGAAGCTTTTTTTAAGGTATTTGAGATAATGTAATGATCTTAAAGAATGTGTTTGTAAGCCTTGCATCAGACAAGGAGGAAAACCTGCAATTATACTTTAGAGCAGGAAAAAACTGCTACAGAAATTGTTTAAAACATTCAAAAAAATGTTAAGATTAGAGAGGCATAAAAAGTATTTTATCATGAGTTTTCCACAAAGAAGACAGATTGCTTAGTATCAATTACTACTACTATTAATGCTAACAGCTCCAATCCAGAAGTGGATGTACGTATGACAAACTGTAACTTTAATGGTATGGCTAGTTCCACTAATGGAGTGAAAGGAGCTTTTGTGGATCAAGCAATCCAGCAGGTTCTGTGAAAAACAGTACTCACAGTGGAGTCGTACTCCCACTTTAAAACAAAGAGGGAAAGGTGTAGTATAGAATAAACTGATATGAAATATCCATAGGTCTATTATGTATGCTTCTCCTTTGGACCATGGTAAGGTGATAATAAGGACAGTCCAGTTATAAATCTTTTTGTTCTCAATTAGACACTGTTACATATCTTGCCTTAACTATCCTGTATAAAGCAGTACCACTTCAGAGCTAAAACTAGCACCATGTGTCAACTTCATTGTACAGTCTCAATACCACTAGGTAGTAGTGCTGGGTTTTTTTGGACTTAGAAAGTAAAAAAAAAAAAAAAATCACAAAAAATACTGCTTTCCTTTCTAAAATTAATTCATTGCACCTTTTTACATACATACATTGTCATGTTCCCTTATAAATACATGCGAGCTGAGTAAAGATTTAAAAGAATCAGTTGGTAATCAGAATGCAGGCAGAAGAGTTTATTTTTTAATAAAAAACCTATTAGGATCCAGTGTATTGCTCAGATAGGCAAACAATTTTCATTCACTCTTCTCCTTAAATTTGTTTGACTGATTTACTTGCTGATCTAAAAAGGAATGTTGGATTTCGGCATCAGAATTAAGCCTCTTCTTATTTTGACCAAAGTAAGTAATCATCCAAATGCACTTGGGAAGTATCTATTTTTGAATCCACTGCATTTTACTTCCAGCACTCTTCAAATATAGTAGAAATAATAATAGTAGTAACAACTAATAGTGGTACATTTGTTAAGAGTTACATTTAAGAATCTTAAATGTCCTTTTCCTTAGCCCTGTCTTGAACAACAAAATGTGCAGCTGTTAATATCAATAATTTGTACATTCAATTATTCACTAGGATTTGCACTCATGCAAACATAATAAAGTTAACTGGACAGGAAAAAATTGCACCATTGATTACCCTCTTTTGATATGTTTATTTTTAGCTTACTTCTTTATTTTTAAATATGTCGTGGGAACACTAATTTTGCTGCTTACCCTCTAGTTGTCACCTCCCTTCCAAATAGCCTACAACACATGTTGTGCATACTGTGTATTTGCTTTAATCTGGAACATTTAGGTGCCTCTTCAAAATTAATATGATCAATTATAAGAGCAAACATCTTTTTTAGCAATCAATATAGTAATTTTAATTTGCATAGGAAATGCAAAGCACCTCACAAATCAGTGGTATAACTGTTTATAGTTAATAAAAGTTAAAAATAGTGAATTTTAAATTTAAAGGGAATAAATTGAAACTGTCACTTTTTCTTTTTTTTTTTTTTTTTTTTAAATGAAGGATGGGAAAACAAATTTAGAACTAAAAGCAGATGTTGCCATGACACAGTCTAAATATTTAGGGGGGAAATACCGTGAACATTAAAATAGCACTGAGTTTTTGAGAATCTTGAGCAGTTGGGAACTAACTTGATCATTTCTTACTGGATACCCAGTCCTGGAAGGAGCTAAGTAGTCTCATTCCCTGTGAGAAAGAGCAGGTTGAGGTTTCCCAGCCTGCTGCTGAACAGAGCCTTCAGTGCTGGAAACCTTATCAAGAGTTGGTCTAGAAGATGAAGAAATGTGGGATAATGATAATTGAGTAGCACACGTCTCTCAGAGAAAATGGCACCTCCATGGCAGACAATGCAAACATGTTGCTTTTAGCCATCTTTCATATACCAGAATAAGGATATTGATAGAAAAGATTTGAATAAAATGCCCTAGCTAGTAATTTTCACTGTGATACAACTTCAGGTTTGTGCAGTATCATGCTACTTGGGAAAGAGCTTTTTATTTTTCAGCCTATTATTGCTTTGTCTCCTACAAGTTTCCTGTACAAAAATACCAGAAACTTTCTCAAAGCCTTTTGTAACAACAAAGACTGACTCAAAAAAGAAAAAATCCTTTCATGCCCATTTGTGACCCACAGAACATATTACAGACACCAAGACAGTGTGATGGCAAGGTCTCAACAGCAAAATAAAGCAGTTGAAACAACACACAAACAAGGGTGTCTGGTGTCTTATAATGTAATAAAGTGTCTCATTAAATAAAGTCTAATAGAACCAGCTCTGAAATTGCAGCTAACCTTTTGTGTAGATCAACAAATTAGCTATTATAAGCAATTCAAATGCAGTGTTTCAATCTACTTCAGTGTCTTATAATGGATATTTACACTGAATGATTTCAGGGGGGAAATACACCTGTTTAGCTTTACTAAAACAATGGCCTCTAAGGCCTCTGAAAGAAATCCAGTGTTATACTTCACTATACAAGGATTCCAAGAGAGACCATGATCTAAGGGAGCATTTCTTCCAGCCTTTCACCCACCATTGGCTTCCTTCTTACCCCCTGTCCAAAAGGCCATGCCTCAAGCAGGCAGGTCCCACCAGGCAGGGGTCCAGACTGGGGCATGGCGCTGCTGCTCCCGACTCTTCTCCTGGGGCTGCCATAGCCCACAGCTGGTGGAGTCATGGCTTTCACACCTAACTATGAGCTAAAGCTGGCCTGACAAGGTATGAAATATCTTCCAAGACCCCTCGTAAGGCACATAGGTAGTGCATGCCACTCACTTGCATGGCAGTCTTTTAATTCAAATTATGTAGAGTGCTTGGTACAGCACAAATACAGGTAACTTAGACCTGTGCTTGTGCTCATGTAAGTGCTCACATAAGCCATGCCACTGCTATGCTTTTCACTTTAAAATATGAAATTCACAGGGCAGCAAGAAGCAGTCACCACACAGAGGCTCCTGCTCTGCTTACATGTCACCTTCTTGTTCCTTCCAGTCCAGGAAGACTCTCAGATCCTTCTTCAGGGTCTGAAAAGGGAAGACCTAGAGCTCCCTTACACTCCTGAGAGAAAAAATAAAAAAGAATGAATCAATGGAAATTATTATTAACAGAGTGAGACAACAGTAATGGTGCTACTGTGGAAGGTCAAACACTTTCACACCATTGCTGGCTGTGTCTAGTCCCCACAGAACTGGGACAAGTGCTGAGGATATCAGACCTAGCCCAGGGCTGCAAGTTAAGTGACTGCCCCTTGCAGTAGCAGCTAGCACTAGGCCCATATGACTGTGATTTGTAGCACAGATTTGTTTTCCACAGGATCAAAACCTACAGAAAAGTATGCACTGTGCATAAGAGAATTACTGTGATCCCTCTGCTGGTATTTGTACAGCAATTCTCAGGTACGCACATCTCAATGCAACTCCTGTACAGCAGGTACTGTACGAAGACATTTATGGAGAGTTTGTGGTCAGTGAATAAATAATCACTGTCTGCATTTAAATATGGAATGTTCCAAAGAATACTGCTGCCCGTGTTTAAAAACAGAGCACACAAGCTCACTACAAATTTTCAGAGGCTTTGCCAAGCAGAAGTTCTTGGATTTGCTTTACCCTGACTGAAACAATCAATCTTTAAGGTGCTGCTGTAAAAGCACTAGTGACAATTGCTAATTCACACAGCAACTGTAACTGTATGGAAGGAAAAAAGCAAAGGAAAAAAAGTAAACAAGTGTACCACCATAAAGGAAGTTCAGTATGGTGAAGGTTCAGAGTACCTCTTACTTAATCTTTTTCTTTTCTACAAGTATCATATTTTCTTCATGGTAGTTTATGCCAGTTGTTGGTTTTGAATAAAAGGCATCGGTCAAAAAGTAATAGCCTATTTAGCATATGTGTAATTCTGATCACCCTCATACAATGAGCTTACTTGTTTCAAGATGTAATGGATGACGCTTGTTTTACTTTGCTCACACCAGGGGCATCTCCTTTCAACACAGCATGTCTGGGTGGCAGGGAAGGCTTCTGCTCACCATATCCTGCCAGCACTGCACTGGTTTCACTCCCTTTGCAGGGAGATGAGTTTCTCCTTTCCTAAAGGCAATGAAGTACTCACAGGAGAGGAGGCTTCAAGAGCACATCAGTATGGACTATGTGGAGAAGCCAGCAAAGACTAAGCCTGCAGTCCCACCAAAACTTTGTGGGCTCAGGAAGCAGGTCCCTAGGACATGTAGGCCTTGGAGGCTGCTAAAGCAAGGACCTCTTCTAGGGTTGAGAGGAAGTTTTATGGAATTCCACACAGTACAGAAGGTCTTTGCTGAACCAAGAACAAGCCTGAAGGAAAAATCTCGTGTTGTAAAAAGGCATTTGACAGGTAAGACAGAGAAACGGTTGACAAACTCCTGCACCAACATTAGGTCTTAGCCAACAGCTTGTTATTTGGAAAAAAAAAAAGTTTACAGCTGCACATTCTGCTCAAACAAAATGCTACATTTAAAATTTGAAAGCCATTTTGGTGCATTTGGATATTCATTTTCAAGAGGAGATGAAGACAGATTCACTTTGGATTTCTGACCACTTTGCAGTCCTATTGAACAGCAGAGGAAACATAGGTGTCCAGAAATTCTGTAAAAAGTGGTTTAACTATAGAAAAGTGTAACAAAATAAAATAAATTAGAAAATAAGATGCAAAACGTCTTGGAAAAATGTTGTTGCTGGAATTTTAGTTCTGAAGGTTTAATTTGCATACTATAGTACAGATTCTTTCAGAGTATTTAATTCCCATGTCAAATTTGAAAAGTCTAATCTCTAAGAAAAACAAGAAAGTTGTATTAAAATTCTAATGAATGATAAATTATAAGCCCAAAGTGGTTACAATTTGTTTGTGGATAGATATATAATGTCATTGAACAGCTGGAAGGCAATAAGAATGATAATTTTCCTAAGTCAGTGCATGAATATACAGGATCCTTCTCCCTACACTGTTGAAATACCATGAGTACATAATCACACTGAGGGAAATAAATTTTCCTCACATACTCTACATGAAGTGTTGACTTGATTTTCTCCCTGGCAGAAAATGTTAAGAAGACAGAGCAAATAAGTTTTCACTGGGAAATTATTTTGTATTTTACAGTATGGCAGGAAACATATTCCTTCTGCATTGCTTGAACAACAGGAAACATCCAGCAGAAAACCTTGAAAATTAATACCAACAATGCATTTCACATATGTCAAAACAAGCAAATTCTACACAGTAGGCCTATTTTACAAATACAATTTAAATACATGAAAGATAAATTAATACATCCTCTGTGACTGTATGCACACATCAATTTTGCCTTAAAAAAGGAAATTCCTTCCTTTTAAATATAAGTTCTTTAAAACATATCAAGCTTCTCTTTAATGAACAATAGGGTGCATGCCAAGAATACAGAGTTTAGATGTTTCAGAGCCTGCTATATTAATGTGTGAGTTTGTTCTGGAAAAAAAAAAAAAGAAAATATAACATACTTTTATAGAGAAGATTGAGGCGATTCCACATGGAAAACAAATTTAATGTCTTTTATCAGGAAAAGCAAGAGCATGTGGATTAATAAGAATTGCCTCTTAATAGTTACAGAAAATAACTGTGAAAAGTAAGTGAAAAGGGGCTTTATAGAGTGCTAAAGAGTATTTAGGACTATAATGTTTGAATTCTGCCCTTCCCCTTCATCTCCTCCTCCCTTCTCCCATCCTGCTCTCTAAGGATGTGCTTCCCCATCCCTGTCCACCTCTGTCCCCTTCAGCCTTGCCTGTCCCAAGGACCAGTGTTCCTGTTCTAAACAGCCCTCAGCTGCCTGAGTGCTGACAGAAGGCACCTCAAGAGTTGAGAATGGAGGAGGAGGAGGAGGAAGAGGCAGAGAAACAGGGAGACGCTACTTTAATCTTCTCCATCCTATTACACAAAACTCTCCCTTCTCTGTGGGCTTGGCTCTGATGCTGAGATCAGCGCTGATGGGCTGGAGGCACTGGTGTTGGGTCCTCCCAGAGTGCAGGGCACAGTGAAGGCTTTATTCAGCGTAACTGGGTGAAGTGGGCAGCAAGCACACAGGTGTTCTCCGTGCCCAGGAGGTGTATTTTGTTCTCTTTATAATCCATCAGAAGAAACTGAAGCCCCCCCGAAAGCCTCCTAGTAGACCTCTGTGACTGTAGTAGATGAGCAATGTAATCCATCATAAATTCCAGTAGTTCAAAGCAATATTAGCACTGGGTCTCTTCATTTTTTTTTCCTTTGGAAAGAATTTGACTAGGCTCAGCGTGGCCTAGATTTGTCAAAGCCTGACCTCTGTTCCTTGCACTTGTGCAGGTGTTTACACTAATGTCAATTAAGCATAGTGTAAAACAAACACAATGTAAATTAAATACAATGCTGCTGAATTAGAGTTTGCAGATAGGGAATTATGAAATAGGGATTATAAAGAAAAATGAGTTGGTAAGGAAAAAACTGTGGAATATTTATTTTCTTTTAAAACAGAAAGATTAGTTGCTGTTTAATTATTCTTAAAACATATATTGTTCAATGAGAGGTTCAATTCCACACAGCTTGACTGGAGTTCTTTACTGATCCTTACTGAGACTATGGAAATGCTTTTGGATTAACAAGTCCATTGCAGCATCTGAATACTGTCTTTATTACTGATTTTAGTACTCAGAATAGAAGAAAATATGGCTGCAATTTGAGTTTAAAATATGTCAAGGAGCACTCAATAAATACCTCTTACAATTTTTATATTAATACACATACCACATAATATTTTGAAAATGGAATCTGACTTGTTTTAAAATTGTTTATGTTTTCTTTTTGTTTCTCAGTTACAATATACAATTCCAGATACAATGATAACTTAGTAAGTAAGGCATGCCCTTAATTCATGTGCAGGATCTGTGGATAGTTCTCTGAATAGCAAAGTATGAATTTGCCTCTGAGGTTGCTTCTTTCAGAAGCTGTATCACATCTGATACCAGGAACATGATTTGCCACTCCTAAGGCAGAAAACGAATGCTCAGAATATACCGATCTCTCTTGGCTGAGAGCCACACTTTCAATTTATCAGGCATCCTTTTCGGTAGTGGGTTAACCCTTACAGACAGCTAATGTTCACTCTGCGTCTGCTGGAATACATTTAAGATAAAATATTTATACCTTTCCACTGGAATAAGCATTAAAAAGCCAGGATTGTTCAAAATAATGGTATAAATGAGGAGTAAAAACGGTAACTCAAAATAGACTAATAAAATCCTTCTCAAATATGCAGATTTCCAAGGGGAAAAAAAAAAAAAGAGAGAATTTTTTTAATATCTGACATTGATATAGAGGAAGATTGAGTATCACTGGTCAACAAGTCAGAACATGTTGGCAAGTACAAAGTGACTCCTGAGACTCTGCATGGATTTAAAAGGGTAGATCATGCTTAGTAAAATGGATTTCATAAGAAGGTGGCATGGAAGAAATTAATGAGTGAATGCAGGCAGTTTGCCTCTCATTGTCTTCCCCGATCTCACATATATGTATATATAAATATATATCTATTTTATATATATATATATGCATACAGCTTCAAAGATAAAGTTACTTTTAGCCTAATTTTTTTGGTGAAGGTATCCCGAAGAACTCATGACATTTTCACATGTAATCACTCAGAGGAACAGGACAGACTCTCAGGATATTTGGCTGCACTCAGGAAATGCTCAATGGCAAGTGATATAAGTCTGAAGATAAATCTCAAATACTCACATTGGCCACCTGGCCATGAACCCCTGCCTTTAAAAGATAATCTGATAAAAATGTATGATGGTGTCCATTATCTACCCGGGTGTGAATTCAGTTTATATGGATTGCACATGTGCCCAGAGGTCTCTCTTCAGTGAACTTAAAGTAAGAACAGGAGTTTCTCTCTTAATGTAAAAGTGGCAAAAGTCTTCAACATGAGTAAAATGACTGTCTGTACTCCTACCCTGGCCGTGCGATGGGCACCACTTCCAGTGAAGGGGCATCCACAATTCCCCTGGGCAATTTGTTCCAGTGTCTTACCACCACAAATCAGAGTCTCAACAAATAATTTAGAATTAATGTGTCTTCCTTTCCCATTCAGCCCCAAGCCTGTAGGGAAAATGCAAGTGGAAAAGGGGATGGTCTTACCCTGGACAAAGCTGGACTCTTACTCACAAATTTAGACCTGTAGAAGAGACAAAGCCTACTCCCATACATGGCTCATCATTGCAGATCACTGCTCCTGCAGTTTAGGGACTCATATCACTCCCTAAGCTTTGACACTGACTCCTCTTCAATAATCAGGATATCCCAGTGGTACACTGGAGTGCAAGTAAATAGCAGTGGCAAGCGATTGTTTTCAGTTTCTACATTCTCAATTTCTGCTATGAAATACAATCACAATTTTTCTGGGCAACCTGTTCCAATGTCTCACCACCACAAATCAGAGTCACAACATATAATTTAGGGTTAATGTGCCTTGCACTGTTAATGCTTTCCAATTTACCATGTGTCTCAAGAAGCAGAAAGCTCTTCTGACCTTTTCTCCCTTGGGTTTGTTCGTTTAAAAGAGAAAAGGCAGTAAAAGACTTGCCAAAGACAATGCAAGGACTACACAGCAGATGGGTAGGCAGACAAAGCAGACAGTTGGACAGCTATAGGTAGCTCAGGCAAGATCCACTCTTTCCAAACTTAATGACTTCTGCAAAGCATATATATCGATCTTCTAACTGAATAGGTGCAACAATGTGATTAATACAAAGTCTTGACACTTACTGAGAAATAAAGCTACACGATTACCAGGACAATAGTTACACTAAGTGGAAATACTGGGAAAAGTGCCTCTAAACCTCTTCACCAACATCATCAAAACAAACCTAAAAGGTAGCCATATGTTGACCAACACTTCTCTGT
>JAWWEW010000041.1:34075054-34103330 GCA_035583185.1 Anabacerthia variegaticeps
AAAGAAAAGAAAAGAAAAGAAAAGAAAAGAAAAGAAAAGAAAAGAAAAGAAAAGAAAAGAAAAGAAAAGAAAAGGAGTGGGGGGTTCATGGGGGACTTCTTCTTAATGCTGGTCAGCTTTTGGATAATTTTGTCATCTAACCAGAAAGATAAGAATGGAGCAGTGGGAGAGAAAATTATGGAAATGCAGTAGTGCATTTAATATAAGGTAAAATAATTAAGTTGATAGCAACTATTGTGTAAGCCTCAAGCTGCCATCTAATCAGCTATCACAACCTAAGCAGAATTGGGCTGCATTGGTATTTAGAGGGGAAATCCCATATGCTATTGAAAACACTGTTGATGATTCAATAGGGGTTAAGTCTCTCTTCTGATTCACTTAGGGAAACAGATCACATCTAGGGCTTAGAAGGAACTTGTATATATTTGCCACCAATTAGCATAACAGTATTAATATTAGAGAGGATATTTATTTGGTTCTTGTCTACTACACTGATGCATTTTCATAGGAATATGGTATTTTTCTCACTTTGTCTTGAACTTTCTATAGCATTTTAGAGATATTGAATAGCAGCTGTATTTTATGTCAGAAGTGGTTCCTACTCTAGGGCTGGACAAAGTGATTCTCACATAAATGCCATGAGCTTTGCACATTTAAATAGTACTATTTAAAATGTATAAGACTCCTGTGAGACAGCACCAAGGTTTTACCCAGAGTTCATGCAACCAGGATGAAAATCTCCTGAGCAGATGCTGAACAGCTGGGCCATGCATCAATAAATCACATCTAAAATTTGTATTTTGGCTGGCAAATGCGCTTCATGGGAATGAGTTTTCCCCACAGATTGTAATGGCCTTTGGGAACTGCCTCAATAAAGTTTTTACGTTAACATATACTTTTAATACTAATAGAACAGTACAAATAACCAGTTAGTGAAGTAAGTGTTATTATAGACACCCAGATATCATGGAAGAAGATTTTGTGGGAACATAGACTACAAGTTTTGGGTCTTCTGTGGAGTGTGATGTGCTCTTACACTGGAGAAGAGGTAATTCATTTTACATACTGGAGATAATGTGCTGAAGGGGGAATAAATGGACCACATCAGTTAAGTCTGCTACACAATATAAGGAATTTTAAAAACCACATGTCTTTGATGAGAGATAAAGCCCTCCTGGAATTAGTGCTACATCAGTTAACAGAAGAAGAAATAGGGATGTAGCAAAGAAATTTTATTTAAACACTAATGAAATATATTGTATAGTTCAGTGTGAATGTGATTTAATCAGTCTTTTATGTATCCACACATTAAAGTGGCGGCAGACATCCATGACTAAGAATGACTTAAGCAGCCAGAGAATATGTTGAAGTTTGTAGTTTGGCACTAGCCCAATGAAGTCTATCTTGAATATATGTGTTATTAAAGAGTCCCACGCAGATGAGCTGAAGAAAAGAGGGATGGCTTACATTTGAAATTCTTTAACTTTTTTATGCTTAGACATGAAGGCCAAATTTCTGGCATGTAATGAAGCACCTGAGTTAGAGCCAACCTGAGCCAGCAGGTCCCCATGCCATAGCCTGGCACTACACAGAGGCAGCAGTTCACAGCTCAGAGCAGTTTGAATGTGTTTGCAGAGCATATTAGCTCAGGGCAGGGCCATGCCAATGCAGCTACACATTTCCAGATCTGAACAGCTTCTGTGTGTTTCCACACAATAGACTCTTGTATTCCACATCAAGTTAACTCCAAAAAAGCCAGTCTGGTGTCAATATGGCCAGAAAACTTTGGAGTTTTTTTGCAAGATGAGCCTTGCTGCTATTTCTTACCAATTTCTCTGACAGTGAGTTGCATGAAAAAGAAATATAAATATACTGTCAGATGTCATTTAAGGTATTCAACACGTACTTTCCAATGCTTTTCAATTTAGGATGCATGCTTCAAAATATATTGGGTGACAGAGTTTATTTTTATATTTATGGTTGTTACAACCATCAGACAACTTAGGCAATGTTGTGTCTGCTATTATAATTTTATCTGAAGAATAACTGTCCAGTCTTTGGATCCTGCACTTTATATTTGGTGCAGGGTCTGAGGAGGTCTGGGGAAAAAACAAAACAAAACAAAACAAACCACAAAAAAAAAACCAACAGTGAAAAAGGGCTAATCAGTCCCAATAAAAACTTAGGACCAGCTTGCCTTAGGGATGGCTTGAACTTGCATTAGCCAGGGGCCTGTCTGGGTACATTTGCCCACGTGCTCCCATGTGCTCAGTTGCCTTAAGGCCTGATTGTGTTCCAGTGCATGCACTCAGGGTGCTCTAAATCCACGTTTCACAACCAAACTCCTTGAATGCATAGTTCTAATCTTCCAGTAGAATGCAGTGCCTTATCGGTGTGGTACAAAGTGGTAAATGTGAGGGCCCAGTGAAATGCCTCATGGAGATATTCAGCTCCAGATTATGAAATCTAAAGACAGATGCCTACTTGTGAGTGCCCACAGGCAAGCCACGTGTTTAAGCTGACATGATAAATCCATGGAGTCAGAGACCCGTGAGAGGGAAATTCAACTCCTTTCAGAGCAGAGGCCTGGGGAGCTGCTACAGACAAGCAGCTGGTGATAAGACACATCAGCATCTCTCTCCAAACCTTCTGCTCTGGAAGGATGTGGATCTCCTGCAGGTGCTGTCTCATGTCCACCATCATGGTGTGAATGCCTCAGTTACAGCTCAGATAGCACAAAGTACTTCAGTGCAGGCATCTCATTTGAGTTTCCCTCCATGGGCCCACCGAAATACTCTCCAGGCTCCTGCATTGACTAGATTTCCACTGCCTGTAACAAGCACTTTAAACCCACACGTTGACATCCATGTATAGACACATACTTTTAGGTTTCTTAATTAGTGGAAAATGTCCTTAGTGGTTTCTGCATAAAAAGGATTAAGTGCACAAATCCTGAAGCACTTCTTTACGAAAACCTTTAAGTCCCCAGTACAGGAAAGGTGCTTGGTATTTCTGAACCAAATCAAAGTGGCAACTATGTCCCCAGCAGGGGTTAGCTGTTGAGTTGCTTTAAATGCAAAAGACATCGGCAAATAAACACTTATTTTTGTTTCTCTTTCTTCACCCAGAAGATGTGGTGCAGCCAGGTCCTTAAAATAGAGTTGAAGCTGGAAAGGATTTGGGGCAGCTGGAGAAACTGTTGACGATGAGATGGCTGTACAAGCAAATGCCTCAGAGCTGAAATACATATGAACTAAAGGCTACAATAAGTGAAAGAGATTCACAGAAAGTACAGGCATTGTCAGCATGTTTCTTCCTCTTCCCCATCCTTTGAAGCCAGCCAATATCATGGAAAGCAGCCAGAGCAGAAAAGGAAGCAGCCTATATTTATAAGCCTAACAAGCAAGCATAAGACTTTGGGACTAATTTAAGAGAATGATTGGAAATAATTGTGCCAAACCCAGTTCTCAACAACTTCAGAGCGTCATTTTTTTTTAAGAAACTGGAAGATTCATCTTTCTGCTTGGTGTGGAAATAAAGATATCAGTAAAACACAGATTGTTACAGGCATGTGGATATCATGGCCCCCATCATCCTTTTCTCCCACTATCGGAAAGTAGCTATTTTTTTCTGATAATATATTCACACACAATATTGCTTTTTCTCACATAACTTTCTGAGAAGATAAGAGAGTTCCTTTCCTTTTGGTACAGAGAATTCCACAAAGGTCTAAAAATGATGAGTTGATATTTTTTTCCCTTTCAAGTACTAAAATTCATAAAATAAACTGCCAGTCTACTACAGATTTGGGTGAGGTTTGCTGGAGCATTATCACACAAGAAGACTGAATGTCAGAAAGGGAATTTTTTTTATTCACCCTAAAGACAGAATAATGACTTCTGGTCTTAAGCAGTAGTACATCTCCTTCAACTCCTAATACTGCCATTTCATGGTTTCCTTTAAACTAATAGGAATTTCCTGATACAAATGTATATAACTAAACTGACCAGCTAGGTAAAAAAGAGAAAAAATAATATGCATGAGATTGTCAAGAGTATTAATTTTGGTGACTTTGAGATGCAATATAGAAAAGCTTTGAGAAATGTAATAGCAGGTAACAGTCATTCAGATTAGAAGTCACAGAGAACAAGAAGCAATATTTACTCAGGAAGACGTTAAGAAGTTTTTAGAGTGGTCAGCAGTTCAAGAACCTTTATTTATCTAGAAATTCAGATTGTATAAAGACATCTTTTATTTCCTGAAATTGTTTCCTGTATGAAAAGGCAAGCTGGTTTTATATAATGCTACATTTTCAGAAGGTAGGAGAAGTGGAAATGACGTGATTATATCTAATTAAACTTTATTACGATATGTATAGCCAATGCATTGAATACTATACTTGTTTTGATTCCTTCATTTTCAGTGATGGTATTTAAAATCAATTATTAGTTACTTTGCCACTAAAAATTATATTTACAAAACCAAAAGAACCCACTCATTTTTCAGTTATTACAGTTATTTAAATGCTTCAGAAAGTTTTTTGTTTTGTTTTAATATATTTTTTAAGGACAGTATTTTTTGTTTACAGAAGGGCCTGGAATCCATAAGATTTGGGATGTTTTGTAACAAAGTGTGAAAAGTTAAGCAAAGGGAGGGGGTTGTCTGTACTTTTTGGTCATTTACAAACCTTTTGAAGAAAGGAAAGAATTATGTGGAAACTAGAAATGTATTGAAAATATTCTCTAAAAGTCATGTTGTAGTACATTTAATGAATTTAAAGTGCATTTTCAGTAATGGATAGTACTTTCTGTATTAAGGGAAAATGTGTATTAAGATGGATGCCATTTTTCATTTGATTACCATTCAGTTCTGATGAGTTGAAGGGAACTTTGAAATTGTCTCATGTCCTTACTGTACCATTGTACCAGCTATAATCCTTTGCAAGGTTTTATTTTATATGCAGGGTTTTTTTTTGTTGTTGGATTGGTTTTTTTTGTTTTGGTTTTTTTTTGTTGGTTTTTTTTCTTTGTCATTATTATCCTACAAAAGTAAATTTCTTATTGTCTTCTTACTGAACAGGAATGACTTAGTGCACATGAAATCAAATTAATTTTAAAAGGAAAAAGTCAAAATGGAATTCCCAGGGTAGGACAATTCTACTGCACGTTTCTATTATTAGTTTCAGAGGTTTTCACTTGTTAGCCATTTGTAGGCAGTCTCATTCAAAACCATTTACCAATAAAACACTGAGTTAGTGGGTCACTGGTATGAAACACACTGGGGTCAGCTCGTGGCTCCTGTGTACTTCATGTGGTTATCTACACAACAGCAGAGCAAGTATTAATGCTGTCATTCTGATGTACAGTTACTTTCATTGGATATTAATAGATGATAAAAATCAAGCTTCTGAGCTTAAGCTACCTGCCAAAATAGATGTCTGGTGATGCTGATGCTTTCCCTGGTTATTATAAGGTGAGAAAATATAGTGTTCAGCTTCCATCACTTGATTGATCCACCATGGAAAATCTGATTGAGTCAAGATTCACTTTATCAACTAAATGATCAGATAGCAAATTGAGCCAACAGCTTGATCAGTCATTCTGCAAGCTTAAGACATTGCATTTGAGAATGTGGCTTTGTGTATGGCTTCTGTAATTAATATAAAAATTATACCACTGGACCATGGAGGAAAAGATTTTTTCAAGATCTCTGAGTGAGGTGCCTTCAGAGATAAACACATCCAGATATTAAATGACCAACAGGAACAGAGGGTAAAAAAGGCATGAAATCTGTTCAAGGAGATAAAAAATACAGTACTCCTGCAATCACCTTTTGTCATTAAAGGTGACAGGGACCCTTTTTTCTTTCTTTGAGATTATAATTTCACAGACAAAAGAAAAAAAAAAAAAAGGAAGGTGTTGCCTGCAAAGGAATCATAACTTGCTATGGAAAAAATATCACATTATAGCAGGAGTTAATGAAATACACATTATCAGTTTGGAGTCTTTATTTTTCTGTACTTTTGTGTTCTGAGAAAAGATGGCTAACTTAGAGCCCAGGTGGTGGTATATGAAGATCCTGCACTTTGAACTCTGCTTCCAACACCAGCCACTAGTCACTAGTGACCAAGGACTGCAAGCCCCTAAAGACCGCCCCTAAAGATCATCCCTTGACCTGTACAGGATGAGTTGAGTGCTCTCAGACCAGCACCCAAGCAAAAAACGCTAGTACCATGTGTTTGATGCTAGTTACAAACCCCAGCATTACTTTTGGCTATGAAGACAAGAATTTGCCACGGTATGGCAAAGTATTCTCTGCCTGCTTTCCAGATTAATTTTGAGACAAGGCAGCATATGGAAGCTTACTTGGTTGCAGCATCCTCTGCCTGCTGTGTGAATCTCTGCCAGCTGACTGGTATTGCATGTCTATCACCAGCTCTAAAATTCACATAACACCAAATGTATATTGTATATTTTGCCTACTGCAGCGCTGGAGCCTCCAACTTTCAGGAGAACAAATATCAGCCTCCCCTTTCCATGCAGAGTAAACTGACTTTTTTTTCTTACATATCTTTCAAATGCTATGACTGCATCTTGCTGTGCATTTCATTAAGGCATCGTCTTTGATGTATTACTAACACACCAATTCAATGAAATATTAAGAAGAAATGATCTTGTTTCGGCTAGAAGAAGCCCAGCACAGTACAGAAGTAGGAGTTGGAAGTGTTTAGACTATTTGAAGAGACTATTTTTTCAGACTGTTCTGGAGATATGAAGCACTAGTTACATACCTCAGAATAAAAGACTCTCCGTTCAACCTCAGTTTTAAAGATACAGCCCCTGAAGATACCATTTAAAGCAAGGGCAAATATCAAAGAAATGACAAAATGAGTGTCTCTGAAAAGATAGATGTAGTCTCAATCTTTTATAATACCTTAGATGAAATAATTTGAGCTCTCTAGCCAGCATGCCTTTTTCCTTTTTATTAATACATGTGGTCATTCTTAATTTTCCCTCACTGCTTTTCAGAAGCACCTTAATGATTAGTAACAGGAGTTCTCCTAACTTGTTACTAGTTATTACTACCTGTCCTTCAGGATTACCTAGAGATCCGGCACGAGATCAAGAATTACTGTGGCAAAAGCTGCTGTAAATATAATTCACATGGCAAATATCTGCAATGAGGATAGAAAAGGGTGGCACAAAAGAAATAACCTTGTTATCTCCTTTCATTGTACTAGTATTTTCAACTTACCTATGCTGGTATAGCTTTCCTCCTTTTCTTTTTAAAAAAGAAGAAAAAATATCATATTGCATTCCTTCACTGTTCCTTGTATATTGCCTTTTCATTCCAGGTATTCACTTATCTCTGACTCAGGAAGAAATACTTCTTCAGGCTAGGTTTGGGGATAATGATTGCATGCTAAGTGCAATCCTTAGTAAAATAAGTAAGTCTTTACGTTCACAAAGACCTTCTTGAACTGGAACCTTATGAGTTAATGGTCTGACTGGCAGGAGCGCTGAGCACAGGAATACTGCTCAAGGTCTTTTGTATAAGGGAGACTTCCAGAGTGCAGGGGCTTGCCAGGCACACTGCAGAGGAATGAGTGTCCTCGTAGGTTAAGACATCTGACAGCATGGACATTTTCCTGGCTTTGGAAAGAGAAAAAGCCAAGTAATAGATAGAGGAAAATACAGCAATATCTAATCAGTCAGCACTACTGCAATGCTTCAGATTTCATGGCTGACACAGCAAGTTCCCTTCCCTGTGTCTTCAGGCCTGAGTGCCCTCCGGTAGCACCCTGACCTGGCAGAAATGGCTGTTCAGACGTGTTGCTAAACTACCAGTGTTCTCATTTCTTATAAAAATAGAAGAAAAAGTGAAAATACACTGCAATATAATATGTAAGGAAAAAAATCTTTCAGGAGAAGGGAGGGGAGGCAGGGCTGCAGCAGTTGGCAGGTGCACCCCAGCACCCAGCTTCTCCTTGTGTCTTGCCTATCTGCACCAGAAGCTGCCACTATCCCAGTTTGAGAGGATAAATAAGTACTGGTCTCTGGCTTCTCTGAACATGACCAAAAACTCCTGTATGTCTCAAAGTGTATGTGCTTTAGGAAGATATTTAATGTAGGATCTAAGCTTTAAAGCAGTTGGAAAATCCTTGTTAAATCTCAGCAGAGGATTTTTTTCTTTTTGGCCTGCAGGCATTTCTAATAGTGGAACATCACTTTCCTGCCAAGACAAATGTTACCTCTTGCTTTTATTTTCCCATGCCACTTCCTGTGCCAATCAGCCTTTCAATTCTCCTGCAAATCCTGTTAGAAAAGCACTTCTTCTGCTTCTCTTTTCAGCACTGATTTCTTCTTTAGCACAGTATTCTACTGTATATGGATTATAGCCTTCCCCTTAAATGTTAACCTAGGTCTTATGTTGATAAAGATGGTACACACTGCTAAATAAATGTGTGCTGCTAAAGAAAGTCACAGAAACATTTCCCCAAAGTATTCCTGTTTCTGTGCATTGATGTAATGTGGCTCATCATGTAGACAAAGTAATAGATTATTTCTTTGCACATAATACATTACATTGTACTTTCCTTTTTCTCCTACTTCTTTAAGGAATGACTACAGTGGAGGTTCGAATGTGTGTTTGAACAGGGCAGTGCCCAAAAGGAGAGAGGCAACTGTGTCCATAAAGGATCTGGTTGTGGCCCCTTTAATTCTGCGACCATAAATGCTTCTTGCAATCAGCTCTGAGGCTTCAGTGAAGAGCAGCTCACAGATATTTTTCCACCAGGACTGAGTACACCACCAGTATCATGTTTCAATAGAACAGCTGGTGCTTAAAAGGCTGGTAATTACAATTTTATTCAAAAAATCAGAACTGGTGGAGCTAAGAAGATCGTTGATTCAGATGGATGACCTTGAAAGGCAGATTGCAATGAACTTGTTAAACTTTGTAAAAAGTAAAAAGGAAAAAAAATGAAAATAGATCTCTCTACAACATTTCTGGTACTTTCTGGTAACATGCTACAATCTTTAATTTCCCACCAAATACTGTCATTATGAAAATTGACTGGAAAAAAAATAGTCTGAAACCCCTCATTATTTTACTATTCCTTCCAAGGGTAGGGATGATATTCTAAAAACTGCACTTCCCTGTAATTAAAAGCTCTGCAAAATTTTATGTTTGAAACAGTAGTTCATGCTGATGGTGTGTTTTATAGAAAAAAAAAGACAAAAGAGCTGTACTGATATGGGAGATGGACAGCCAGTCCCCATCGCTGACAGCAACCACAAGCAGGTGCATAAGAAAGAATATGAGTGTGTAGCAAATCTACAGTAATATTTCCTCTTAATATTTCCCGTGTTCCTCCATGTGTTTGCGGTTCAGACCCAAAGCATCAGTGCATTTCCCTTTGGTGACCCTGTCCAGTGTCTGAAACCTACATTGACCTACAGTGTCTGCAGCTTCCTGCAGCAGAGTTCTATAGTTTAGCTATGAGTTCAGTGAAACATGGAATCACTGGATAATTCAGGCTGGAAGGGACCTCAAGAGGTCTGAAATCCAACCTTCTGCTCAGAGCAGGGTCAGCTGCAAGGTCAGACTAGATTGCTTTTTGCTAGGGGTTTATCCAGCTGGGTATTGAAAACCTTCATGGGCAGAGAGCGTACAACCTCCTTGTTCCAATATTTCTTTAGTGTCGTTTGGAAAATATTTTCCTTTACACCCAGTCAGATCTGTCATTCAGTTCTGTATCACTTTGTGGCCATTATTCTTTGTTTTTCTGACTTGCACTGCCAGGAAGAGCCTGGCTCCAGCTTCTCAGTAGGGCACTAGTACTGTTTGGTAGCAGCTAGTTAGAACCAGTTAGTAGGTACTGCAGTCAGGTTCCCCCAGAGCCATCTCTTTCCCAGCCTGAAGATGACCTGATCCCTCAGTATGTCTTTTAAATGCAAGTGCCCTGGATTTGACCATCATGGTGGCCTTCCACTGAACTCACTCCAGTTTATTGATGTCTTTCTTGTACTGTAGGGCCCAAAACTGGATGCAGCATTCCAGCTGTGCTCTAATGAGGGCTTAGTGAAGGGCAGTAATCTCGTGGCCATGGTGCTTCTACTGACAGAGCTGTACATGATTTCAGCTGTCCCCACTACACAAGACATGAAGTTGACTCATTTAAGCCTGCTGTCAGGAGTCCCAGCCCTTTCCCACAGAGCTGTTCCCCAGCCACTCAGTCCCTCCAGGCCCACCTGGCTGTTAACCCAGGGCCCTCCACATCCATAATTTACACAGCAGCATGAGGCTACTCACTGCTTCCTTTTCTGTTATAAATAAATTCTTGTATTTTGTTGGCTTGTTTTCAGTATTTTACTTAATAGTTGCCTAACACCACATGTATTATAGCAAAGTGTGTATTGGATTCATGCTGCTTATATTTCGAGAGTCAAAGCTGATAAACATCTTTGTAAGGTTTTTTGATATTCTGTAGTAACCGTAGCTGCCAGTTCTGAGTACATTTACAGAGGTGACACACTACTTTTTATCACTGTGATCAGCTTCATGATGCTGCTGAATTTACCCGGTGTTTCTTCTGCAATGTACCTACTCTTACTTTCTGTTTGGATTGCAGGTATGTATATTGCTAATATAGATGACATGAAGCTTCTCCATGTTCAGGCATTTAAGTATTTGCAGGCTATCAATATGTCACTTGTCATACGTTTGTTTGACATACAGTATGCTGAAGGACTGCCAAAATATGTACAAACATTTTAAAAAAGAAATTCATAAGAAACATTAATGCAATTAAGGCAGTTTTTTGTGTTTGTGCTCCAAATAATTACAAAGGGGAAACTGAAAGCTGAAACTAAAAAAAGAAACAAAACCAGGAGTCAGTCATGTTGCATAAAGTCTAACTACTGTGAAGCAGTCAATGAGCTACTCTTCATCCCATTACATTGCATGGCTATAACCCTTTAAAATCATGACCCATGTCAGACGACGGTTCAGAAACAAACTTTTGTCTTGCATTTCATTTTCAGAAGAAATGAATAAATATTACAAGGGTGAAGGGACATGTTCTCAGCATAAACTCTTGCTCCAAATGATCTGATTTGGAAGACTATTAGTGGTGCCATGGCATTTTAATTTCAGCCCTTGGTGTGCATGTTGACACTGTTACACAGGTCTTGAGACACTGAGTTTTCTGCAGTCTTTCTGCTGTACGCCATTTCCAGATGTCCCATCTCCAGTGATGATGAGTGGCTTGACTAACACCAATATGGTGATGCTCTACATGAAGAGGAATTACTGAGCTCTGCTGCAGTCCCACCTCCTGTCCCCTATTTAAATGCATACACACTACTCAGGCAAATTGTGGCAAATTGGTGCAATTAGCCCGTTCATCAAGAAAACCCTGTTCCAACGGGGAATATTAATGAATGGACCTTGTCAGGTTTTATTGATACCTCAGTTATACCTGTATGTATTATGTGAATGCAAACACACATACACATATGTATCTACATCCATCCATTCATTTTAACAAGTTGTGTAACTTTTCTTCGAAACTGTTGGTGCTGGAAGGCTAGACAACCATTCCATGCTGGCCATCAAGCCACTACACGATTATAATGCTAATCAAAGCCCGCTTTGAAATGCTGTTTAGTTTCATTACCATTACAAAGGAGCAGCTAAAGGACATCTAAAGGGAGGGGGGTTGCGGGGGGGTGTGGAGGGGATGTGAAAGCTCTGAGACACTATAATCTATTTGAACAGCCATGTTTATTGGAAACAGGAGGGGAAATTGTTTAGCGTAAGCTGGTATCAATCACTGAATGGTTTCTGTTCCTTGTTATTAATGCACAGGCAGCCAGGCAGAGAAGAATGGGCTCTGTGGAAAGACAGACATCTCCCCACTAAAGAGGAAAAGGATTGGTACATCCCCCACCTCAAGACCAGATGGACTCCTGCGATCTACCATAAAGACTAATTTTTTCCCAGACTAGGACAGAGAAGTTATAACAACTCAATGCCTGAATGATCTTTTGTTATTTTGAAAAGTTTTGTGCCTTTTTTATATATGCAGATTGAATTGGTTTTTAAGGGTAAGGACCTCCTCCAGAAACAACCCTCCATCCAGTGGAGCACGGGACTCTATTACAATTAAGTAATATTGCCTGGCTAACTATCTAGCCTATGTGGAGGTGTAAATGTTTTACTGCATGTTTTATTGCATGGTTGTCACTTCTTACTTTTTTAAAGAAACACACCCTTTCTCTTTCAAACAACATAGTCTTAATAGTTTGCTGGATTTATCTGTTTTGACTTGGAGTTAGCAAATTAAAAGTGAATATTGATTTCAGAGGAATTAAATCAAGTGCCTACAGTATCATTCTGCAATAGATCACAGGTGTGGAGGCTACAACCTCTCCTGGCACTATAAAACTGCTGGTAAGAACAGTGTGGGCAATGATCACAAGGACTTTGATGCAACAAGTAAATCCATACAAGAGCTTTCCCAGGCTCCCTGATTTTGTCTTGAAAGACCTTTATGGAGCCACAGTTGTGTATATTCATGACAGATGCTGAAGGATGCTTTTCATTACATTTACACTTAAAGTGTAAAGCAAACGGGAGTTTCCTGTTGTGTCAGTTAGATCGAAGAAGTACTTACACATGCAAATAAATCTTAAAAATAACAGCCTCAAAACTGATCCTCCCTGTTTTCCTATTAAAAACATCATTGTGCTTGTCCATAATGAATCAAAATGCATGCTCAGGGTTGGATGTTTAAAATAAAAAGTGGACATGTTTTCTTCTGCCGAGTTCTGAAATATTTCAAATAATACCTGCCAGGCTGCAGTCACATCAGATTCCGTAAGCTAAATGAGTTTTGATTAGGTCAATACTTGGTTGGAAAGACATAGCAGGTGAATCAGAAAGGAAACATTCACCAGCAGATAGCAGATAGCATACTCCATTTTGTATGAGCCTTAAACTATTATTTAAAAGGGCACTATGCCACTGCAAGTCTCCAGGTTGACATAGACAGCTAAGATCTATGTGGCTGTATCAGGTTTGCAAGGCAAGGTTTTGGTAGCTGGGGGCTACAGGGGTGACTTCCATGAGAAGCGGCCAGAAGCTTCCCCCATGTCTGAAAGAGCTAATGCCAGCTGATTCCAAGACTGACCCACCAGTCTTGGAGTCCAAGGCTGAGTCCATCAGCAATGGTGGCAAGTGCCTCTGGGATAATGTATTTAAGGAGGGAGAGAAAAACCTTCCCGACTGCAGCTGGAAGAGAGGAGTGCGAATATGCAAGAGCAACAACTCTGCAGACACCAAGGTCAGTGGAGAAGGAGAGGGAGGAGGTGCTCCAGGTGCTGGAGCAGAGATTCCCTGCAGCCTGTGGTGCAGTCCATGGTGAGACAGGCTGTGCTCCTGCAGCCCATGGAGGTCCATGGTGGAGCAGATACAGACCTGCAGCCCATAGAGGACCCCAGGCTAAAGCAGGTGGATGCCTGAAGGAGGCTGTGACCCCTTGGGAAGTCTACACTGGAGCAGGGCCTGTGGCCCCATGGAGAGAGAAGCCCACACTGGTTTGCTGGCAAGACTTGTGTCCTTGTTGGGGACCAATGCCTGAAGGACTGCACCCTGTAGAAGGGACCTATGCTGGAGCAGTTTGGGAAAAACTGCAGCCCTTGGGAAGGACTCTTCTGTGATTGGAGAAGGTCATGGAGGTCTCCCATGGGAGGGACCCACATTGGGGCAGGGAAAGGATGTAAGGAGTCCTCCCCCCTGAGGAGTAAGGAGCAGCAGAGACAATGACATGTGATGAACCAATCACAGTCCCCATTCCCCTGCGGCGTTTTGGGGGAGGGAGTAGAAAATGTGGGAATAAAGTTGAGCCTCGAAAGAAGGGAGGGGTGGGGTGAAGGTGTTTTAAGATGATGTTATGTTTCTCATTATACTACTTGGATTTGATTGGTGATTTCTTCAAGTTTAGCCTATATTGCCCAGGATAGTAAAAGGTGAGTGATCTGTCCCTGTTCTTATCTCGATCAACCAGCCTTTCCTTACATTTTTTCTCCCCTGCCCAGCTGAGGAGCAGTAGAGTGGCTTTGGTGGGCACCTGGCATCCATCCCGGGTTAACCCACCACAGTGGCTTTTTAGAGGAGCAAGGGCATTAAAACTGTCACGATTATGCTCTGCTACCTGTCCATCTTAAAAGGATCTATGAACTTGGGTCCTTATCTCAGCTTTTTGCTTCCTAGTATTACTACATTAACTGGTACCAATTCCCTTTGAGACGACTAGTCATTAATGTACTGAATTTTCTATGCAGTTTTTAGTGGGATGGTTGACCACAAAATGTGACAATTGTAGCAAGGTTTATACAGGAGAAGCAATCTTGGGTAACTGCAGGGTAAACTGGAGTGCAGTGTAACCTCAGGAAAAAGAGCAAGATTAAAGTATCCAAATATTAGAAAGAAATCAAGCCTTGAAGTTGGGGGTGGGAGTGGGTGCTTTCTCTTTTCCAGGCATTCTCCTTCTGTTTCGTTAACCAGTACTATTTTCAAATCTTTTCTCTAATGTGTCAGAAGAGGCAAAGGAAGTTAATAATTATTCTTATAAAACTGGTAATACCTGCGTGTATTCTTGCCCATACATAAATGGACTGAAACACTTTAAGCTCAAAGGACTGTCAAAAAAGTGAAAAATCCAGGTTCCTGCAGAGTTCATGACCAGAGAGGTGTTCAAATACTTGCCCTCAACATCTCATTCAGGATGAGTTCTTTTTATTAGTCATCAAATCTTTTCATTCTTTCAAATATGAACTGATTGATAAGGGTTCTGCATTTGCTGGCCTAGTGACTGTGCTTGAAATGGCAGTATTATTTTTGGAACATAGAATCTATGTTCCTACACACAGAAAAGGAAAATTTATATTAAAACTAGTATAGGAATCAAGCATAGAAGCCCTCCATAGATCTCAATCACTCAGCCAGGGTTTCTTTAAGAAATATCATTTATGCTAAGTCATGACACTTGGGATACTTTCTAATAAAACAGGAGGCAACACATAGACAGGTCCCTCAACACACACGGTGCTGAGCAATGAAATTAGGCTTTGATTTCAGGAAACACCTGATATGCTGCATGGCATTTTGGTAACTGTCTACTTTACAGGTATGATTTTGTGTTTAATACAAAGACAGGCCAAAGAAAGACAGCACGCCAGATGGAACCTCCACTGGAAGAGTATCACTGATGAAGTTGCATTTGACGCAGTTGCCATCACTTTCAGTCATCTCTGAATGGTAAACAGTTCAAATTATAAATTCTTTGCCACTAAATTGTCTGCTGCTAATTGCTCTTTTGCATGTAATTATCAGTGAGGATTTAATAAGTATGGAAATACTATTACATGCCAAAAAGTAAAAATAAAATGAGAAATAGCAGACTTAAAGAATGTCTGGCGGACAAACTCTTTAATTAATCCTGGAACACCATATTGGCTGGTGTCTCTCTCAGTGAACATCTCTGGCAGAGAGATGGAGTTTTATAATCCTTCAAGCAAAGCAAGTAATATATTTGCTTCTACAGCTAGAAAGGCTTTGTCCTTCATCTCCAGGTTATGAATTTGAAAAGAACATCAATATGGGTGAGAACAAGACTGAACACATCAAAGGAAACATAGGAATCTAAACATAACTTTAGAATAGTAACTTCTAATAAAGCACTAGTTCAAATGAGAGAGAGGTGAAATCCAGGAGTGGTTTTGAACTGTTACTAGGCTTTCAGGAGCAGTTCTAGCTTTTGTTTTCTTTACATGATTTGTTTCTTAAAAAGCCATGTGCTTTATGGTGCAGGTAAAATATGGGAGATGTGAACGACAATTTAAATTATCCTCTCAAGAATTTTCCTCTTTTTTCTGATTAGGAAAAAAGATCAAGATGACCAAATAACTTTGCAGTGATACTATCTGCCCACTGTCAAATGGCAGTGGAAGCTGAAATATCCATGAAACATCCCATCTGTGGTCACAGTCATTAGATCATGTTGATCTACAAAGACAGAGAGTTCCAGATCTAGATCCCATGTAGTTAGTAGCTAAACTACTGTTTGCCACTGTGAAAGAAAAATTCCAGTCCATGCATTCCTGTAAGCTATCAAACAAAATGAAGTGGAAGAAAGATTTGGTATTTTCACTATGTTTCTCTAAAGGGAAAACATCTAGATTCAGAGTTGTTAAGCAGGTTAATGACCTGTTGCACAAGATTAAAGAATAAGTAATTACTGAGAGAGAATGAATAGAATGTAAATCTGAAATGTATTTTCTTCAATGAAATAAAAAGATCTATTGCTTTAATTTACTTAGTTGATGTTAGTTGTTTTTCTAGATGCCTTTTAGTGATTCTATGTAGACCTGAAAATGCCTTTCACAAAGAATTTTTAAACAAAATTGACCAAGTTTGGCAAGCATAAGGCTGGTACTAAAAACTGTAGGTGGGAAGCATTACAAGCTTTCTTTTGCTATTCCTGGCTCAGTTCCCCCATGTAAATCTGTTGCCCAAAGGGGAACAACCTACAGAAATAAGAAAAATTTTGTTCTTCCTGCCTGCTCTAGTCTATATTATTTCTTTGAGGATTAAGAGGGTGACAATTATGCTGAGACATTTTGTATGTGATATAATACCTGTTTACCAGGAACTCTGTGACCAATTCCCTGAAAGATGTAGCAACAGAATTGAATCACTGTTGTCTCCACTTATTTTGGATTTAAATTGCCACCCTATATACAAAAGAGGACAACTGTGAGCACACTGAGCCTTCTGAATCTTCATACTTGGTTGTATTAATAGTAGCAGAAAGAGACATCACACTTCAGTACCTTTGCATTTGGCCAAATGAATTCTGAAGACGTTCTGGTACACTCTATTTATTTTAGCAAGATTTTTTTGACAGTTCTTTAGGCGTAGGTTTGCTTATTATTAGAGAGGATGATCTCAGTCTGGGAGCTGTTGTTATAACTCATGTATGAAATTAAAGTGAATCTCCCAGACTTCTTTCCTTTTGCAGGTTCATTATGAATTTCTGTGAAATATTATTACTGAAGCTCTAAAATTAAGATAATACCACCAGGTTGGATTTGATGTCTATTTTCCCTAAAAGATTTACACATTCCATGTGTGACTGATTTTGTGATAAGGTATATCTCTGGAGGGCATAGCTTCAGTTTTCAGATCATTTTTTTGCTTTCTAAACTAGAACAGGAAAAGAAGAAACACTGCCTGATTAGATTGCCTTAGAAGCATATTTCTTCAGGACTTCTGCATCAGAGCAAATTAGATCATTTGATGTGATATATAATTCCTGTATCTTCGGTGCCATCAGCTCCTTGGGTTTGGTTTGAAGGGATAAGAACTAAGCTGAAGAATTTGAGTGAAATTTTTTTTATTACTGGAGTCACAAGATTTTTTTATGGCCAAGAGAGAATCTACCACAACGGCCACACAATGTGACTCATTCTTAAATATGAGGAACCTCAATTCTGTCAGCATCAATTGGACACAAAGCACGTCCATTGCTTTGAGTCTTTATTTTTATGTAGCCCTACTAGCAAAAAGAAACTGTTTCCTGTTTGCAGTTCAGTGCACACTGGGTTTATTATTTCCTTTAATTCTTCCTCATGTTTAAATCACTACTTATTAGATAATCTCCCAGAATTTCCTTTCTAAGAGTGTTTTGGTGCATCGGTTGAGCACAGCTAAGCTAAAGACTGGATCTGCTGCTTGAAAATATTCATTGATGGCAAGTAATGAAAAAGTAATGACAGCCGAAACAGTAACTGTCTATAAAAATCTGACTTCAGCTATTGTTGAACTTGTTGATCTTCAGTGAAAAATGAAACATTAACTTTAATGGAATATCACTCTCACTGCATCCTCCATCATCACATTATAGGTTGTGACTGCTACATTTTTCTCCTTCTACTGTAAAATGAGTCTTTGCAACAAAAAAGACTGATTGCTCCATTAGTTCTTGATATCATTCACCACTTAGGACAACATTCATTTCTTTTGCACTCCATTTGCATTCCCTAATCACTGGAAATACCCTGGAAAATCTTATCCTATTTGATAACTCAGTTAGAGAATATTTTTTTTCTGAAGCCCTATTTTGTTCCAATTCCTAGAAGTATGGTCTTGTCCTTTAGTCATTTATAATGAGCATAAATTATGATGGCTCTTTAGATGAGTCATGTGAATTGTGTAAATACATTTTAAACCCCTTGCATCAGTTTTTCATGAGACCTGTGGTAAGCAAAACAAATATGCATGAGATAGGTAGTAAGTTGTGTGAATTTCAGTTGGAAGTAACTATGAATGTATACCAAGACTACGGGTCTGACAACATATAAAACTGAATTCCTAGCTTCCATTTTGGATCATCACCTGATTCTGTTTACACAGAAATTTTAATCCTTGATGGGAAAAAGCATGAAAAGCTGGGGCTTATTTGACCCTATATGCCACCAACTGTATGGGCCAAAAGAGAGACAGCCGGAGTAAATGATCTTGTCAAAACAGAAAGTAACACTAAGGAGGCAGCACAGAGGGACTGAGCGATTCATATCAGCTTTTTAAAAGCAGTGGTGTATTTTCAGCCATTACTCCTTTGCCTTTTTTGTCAAGGGCTCCAATTGGTCAGCTTTTTCATATTAAAAAAAGGTGAATGTAGATAACTCTAGTTTACTAGTGTTGATTGTTACTGAGATTGTGTCCATAAGGAAATTATTCTAGAATAAGACCTGTACAAAGCTAAAGAACTACAGTAGTCATCAAATAACTTTTTTAGAAGAATATTATTTTATATTAACAGTATCCACATTATAAGCTTTCCGCACATATTCTAAAAGACGCGTATTGGGAACACTTCCATGGAAAAAGCTTATTTTTCAAAAGTAGATGCTGTCCTTACTTTCTTATTGCTCTTATGCCATATTGTGCACACATCAAGAAGGATGCTGAATTGGTGCTTAACATAAAGATGACTTCAACAACGTCATTAAAAGTTGTGAGGATGGCAGGGGGTAAAGTATTTACCAGAGATGATAGTGAAAGAATAAAGTATTTAACAATGAAAATCTATAACTTTTTGGGGTACCCAAGTGGTATTGGGTGAACACAAATTATTTATGTGACTGAAATATTAATAATACAGATATATTAGTGTAGAGAAATTAATGAAAACATTATGCCCTCTTCTTTTTTTTTCCTGCTGTAAAAATTAAAGCCTCAGCATTTTCACTGTCTCAAAAACCCCAAAAACAAAAAACCCAAAAAACTTTACAATGAAGATTTACAGTAAAACTCAAAATGAAGAGAAAGAATCCCTAATGCAGTAGCCCTAGCTGCACAAATAAATAGAAAATGTTATTTGATAACATGTGACCCCAAATGGCTGTTTCTTTTCAACACATGCAATTTAATCTTTGAGCAGCAGGTGCAAAAGTTATCTCAAGGAAGAAGCCTCAACCAGGACAATTTCACAGATGTTTTACTTGGTGGGAAATGTAGGAATAATTGTGACATGGACCTCTTTTTCCTTCTGTCATCCAACAGTGGATCCTACGTAACTCAGTATTTTATCTTAAAAGATACATAGATAAAGATATATTTCTACCCCCTGCCCCAGACTGGAATGTGGTCCTTTGGTCAGTGTTTAGCAATTGATGTGAGAATGGATTTTCATTTCAGTTGGTTTTAATCACTCAAAGGAACACATTTGTTCTGAATTACCTATCTGGACGTCCAGGTGTGGCTAATAAAAGAGAATCAAATAGATTTAATGCTGCCTTCAATTAGTTCCCACAGTTCAGGAAATATATTCACTATCCCAGACTTCGCTTGGTTTTGCAAATGTGTCAGTGGTTTATTCTGCTTGATGCTAAAAACAGCATTTATATTGTAACATGCTAACTTGAGCTAAGAACTTTGACAAACTGGGCACTCATTAAGGAAAACAAAAAATAATTTTTTCCTGACCTCTGAAGCACGTGAATTAAATACAGTCATTAAAGACAGATCTGAACCTCAGGCCTTATATAGCAAATAGTAATACAGATGTTCTTCTTGCTTGATATACCTGCAATACACAATTATTTTTTTTCCCAGTAAAGTAAGTAAGCATGCATGGTAACATAAGAAGCCACTCTGGTTTAAAACTAAGCAATGTGCTTAAGTGATTTGTTGTATTTAAACCAGCCGTGAACCAACCAAGATGGCTCACACAACCCAACCATATACCACAATTCACTGAAGTTTGAAATACCAGGGACCACTGCCAAGCTCCTCTGGCTGCCCTGCAGGGGCGCTACTGCACCACCAGATGAGTCACCTCAAGGAAATATAATTTTGGAGTTGGATTTTTGACAACAAAAACTCTTTGCATCAGTTTGTGCACAAACAGTTCTGAACAGAAAAAAATTACTTAAGTATTCTTTTTCTAGTAATGCCTTGCTCCAGAAGATTGACTAAAATGGGATATTTTCATTGCAGTAAAATTGCTGCATTTACAAGCTGACCTTGAAGCACGTGCAAACTATTCCTTCAGGATGGTATCCCAGTTTTTCAGCTAGATGCCTCAGACTATACACTGCTGAGGGGTAATGAAAATCCTCTTTCAAGCTGCTGATGCTGTGTAAATGTAACTTAATAGAAATCTCAGCTGTTCTCAGCCTTTGATGGGTTCCCAAAATGACCCTGTTAACACCACACAGAAAAACAGAATGGACAAGAGAGCAATGAATGGAAGCAACCCAACAACATGGACCTGAGAGCAATGAGCTCCTGTGGTTTATTCACAATGACAAATGTGGAAGGGATAACATTCTGTATGTCAAAAGAAAAACTGGGCCACACACAAGACTGGCAGATTACAGGAGGTGCATCTGATTCTCTGGTCCTTGGCAGCATAGATTTTGAGAGAGAATTGAGGGACACTAGATCCTGCTCTCACAGTGGTTCACTTTGATGACTTCCCAATGGAGGAAAAGGCTGCAAAACGGCATCTTCTTTCCATCCATGCCCATCACAGCAGCAGAGTGTCACTATTTACAGCAGGACAAAGTGACTGCTAAAGGCCATCAGGGCAGCTTTTTAACACTGAGTAGTGCTGGTGTAAATGATGACATCAGGTACAAGAAAGCAAAGAAACAAGCTTATTTCTTTCCATTGTTAGAGAAAGCACCATCTCCAGAAACACTGTAGAAATGAACTTCAAAGACACTCTTAAAAATCGTTGAGGGACAAAATCATCTTTATCTTGCAATATGTGAGCAGACAATTGTCTCTCTGTATCTCATACTTCCAAATGACATTTCTTCTACAATATATTTGTTCCAGTCTCTCTGAAGCAGTAGCTAGTAATGCAAAAAGCTTAGAAAAATTACTAATTTTGGCCTCCACGAGATGACAAAAGAACAAAGCCCAGATCAAGTCCCATTATAGCTGAACACAGATGTAAAATTACATCCTTAAGACTGGCAGTACCACAAAAGTGGCAAAAAACCTAAAAATCATATAGGTCACTTTGACTGTGACAGGCAGGAGATATTTCTGACATAAGTAATATGACTCAATTCCCAATGAATGACAAAAGAAAGAAATTTGGAGAACTATTTTTGTTTCAGAAATGACATTCCTCTGCATCAGACTGTAGCACATGGGTTGACTTTTGTGATAGAAGTTATTAAAAAATACCAGATCTCCCAGTGAGAGCTACTGGCATCATTAACCCCCTGAGATATAACAAAACAATAGGAGGCATTTTTTAAGGTTGTTTTTAAATTTAAACATATTGGTTTTGATATATGTTTTTCTTCCCAGCATGTAACAATTTCAGAAATATTATAACTAATTGCAGATGTTTTCTTTCAAGAGCCTCCTCCTGCTTGAATAACGCACATGAGATATATGAGATTCTTGGCTGGTACTCTTGCTTCTTTTGATACTTTGTTCTGTATTTGCCAGTCAGATACATAAATTCACAAATAAGCCACCAATATTTGGCAATCCTACTCAAATTAATACATATTCATTATGAAATTTTACAAACCCAGAGGGTTTAACAATTCTAATTGTGGCTCTGACATGTTCAAACATATGCTATCATGTAGTATATCTCCTAAAGTTAGACCATACCTTGCTGTGGTAATACATGGCTACTAATCCTAGATTGATATGCACCACTTAATGATACATGTATTTAAACAACTTTCATACTTATGACTCTGTGTTAACTAATTTTAGCACACAAACACGTGGGAAACAATTTATATAAAAGAGCAAAATCATGTTGACTCTAAGCCCCACAATTCAGTAGGTTATGGTGGGAATATTTGCAATATAAATTAATTCTGTGTTCTGTTCAAATGGTTGTTGACACGCACAAAGACCTTCAGTCCTGAGCTGAAGAGACTCTCCCTTCCCTGGTACCACCACCTACGTGCAGGATGGTCAGAAAATGGACAGACCCCGGAGACTTCAGTCCCTTCAGCAGCCCTGCCTCCGGGGAGAATGGTCAAGGCACAAATGAGCCATGAGTTAACTAAATTTGGATAAAACTCTAATAAGGACAAGGAGGTATGGCGCTTTCTCACATATTAGGAGATTCATAAGCTCTGGGGGTTGGATCTTTACTTCTGACCTTTTAAAGGTTTCAATTCAAAGCACCCAGAGATTTTGAAGGGAGAAGTGGCAGTTCTGTCAGTACAAACAGTGAAAGCAATTTTACCGCAGTTTTCTAGTCTGTTTCTGTGTCTGCTACTTGCTAGTCTTGTTCTCTTTGCAAAAATAGGTAACGAGAGGAAACTACAAAGACAGGTTCTAATCACTATTTGAATTTAGTACTCCTCTAAAAAGATTTTGTGTATAACATTTCCTATATGTTAAATATACTTCACTTAAAAAAAAAATAAATCAAAGAACTTTTGAGCTGATCAAATGTAAAGCTTCTTCATCCCAGAAGAGTCTCTAATAAAGATCAGCAAGTGTGTGTTCTGGCACAGGGGGGCCTGAACACTACAGGTATTACATGTCAGGTCTAAAAACTGCAGTCAACTGTGTAGGGACACCCGGAGAAGTCTCTCCTGCAGAGCATAAGGAAGTCAGAAGATATTTTTAAGTTCTGCTGTGAGAATGTAGGTAACAGTGTGCATTGAGTAATTACTATTAATTTATCTCTCAACTAGCAAATTGAAAAGAAAAGAATACATCATATATTAAGAGCCATTCAGCTCCATCATGTGAGTTAAAGACTAATAAAGCCCTTCAGTAGAACACTCACAGAGTATGGAAAAGATCAAAACATGAGTCAGTTTGTGGCAGCCAGCAGAGACACATCTTGACAGGCAGTGGACTATGTTCATTGGTCAAGTGGTGGTAGGCTGGCAACAGCCATTTGCTCCAAGTGGAGAGTCACTGACTCACTTTACCTTGGACGAATCCAGTGGATGAGTCAGCTTTGCTCCAAGAAATCAGGCTCTGCAAAGTTACACTCCATTCCATCGATTCATTCATTGCGATTTAGTTTTAGCCCTCTCTGTTCACCTTGATTCATGGCACAATAATTGTATTTGTATTTTTTCAACCTTGCTGTTACTGAGAGTCTGATAAATGTGGCAGATAGCACATTCTGTTGGCCTGAAGTGAAGCACTCTTAAGTAAGAATAAAGAGAACAACAGCAGTGTTATGTCAGGAAATGAAACAGATTAGCCCTTATGTCCACTTTGACAAACACCGACTTGTAATTAGCCAATGTACTAATGTTGAAATTTCTAAATTATCCGTATGGTCAAGGCTTTTCTGAAATGTAGGATACAGAATAAAAAAAAATCCATAGCACAGCTACCTCTTGTTCTAATAAGCCTCAATAGTGCTAAAAGTTAATTTGTACTTTTACAACTTCTGAAGCACAAGGAATATTTTTCAGTAACAAGTTCCAATTAAACAAGTGTTTTTAAGTTTACTGAAGACAGCTGTCTCAAGTACAAGCATTACTGATATATTATACGAAGAAAGTTGGGTGTACTGACATAAAGGGAAACATAAAGGGCTCTGAAGGAATTACAAATCTAGAGTTGTGATAAGGAATGAAAATGCAAATGGTCAAGCAAAAAGAAAAACAACCTGGACTGATTTTCAGGAGAGATATTAGGGAAGAAAAAAATCTTTTGTTCTGTAAACTGAGTTCATTTGGCATGAAAATAATACAATGATAAAAAATCTTTCAATCTAAATTTCTGGCTCATATTTCAAATCAGATTGCATTTGAAAGATTAATTTTCTTTTTTATTTTTGTGTGGTTGTGGTATGCATTTGAAATTGACCACAGGTCCTGCAGAAAGCTGTGCAGTGTTTAGCAATCAGAAGGAAAATTTCTTTTAGCACTATTAGGGGGACGGGTGTTGATTTTTTTTTTTTTTAACCGTTTTAATTAAAAGCCTGTTAAGTTTTTTTCCTTTAAGGATATTATGTTTCCTGAAACTTAATCTTATGATGAGGGTGCTATTGGAGCTCTGTTTCTTTTAGAGGGACAATCTGAGCTCATGTGACAGTTGTTTCAATCCATTACTTAACCAGATGAACATATTCTTTTCAGCACTGTTTTCCTATCTTTTTCCTTTTAAAGGTGATGGAATCGAATACTCAAACGCTTTGTTTTGCTTTGCTTTGCTTTACAGAAATGGATTATCTGGGTGAGGAAGGCAGTAGATGGCTGTAGATACTGTTTATTCATTTTGGTAAGTGTGTAGAACTAGCTCCTAAAAGAGACCAACAGTATCTTCTATTGTCCGGAAATGAAACAATCTTAAGTGAATCAGAGTAGTAGCACCAACTGCTTTTGGAAAGATGCTTTGGGATTCTTACTTAACTTGCATATGAACAAATTTTCAGCTTTAAGAAGAGGGAAAAACTTAACTAAACTTTGGCTTATGAGGTGAAAGGCAGCTAAATGTGCCCCTTTAAATTGCTGTCATTTGCTATGAAGTGCCATCTAAGTTGAAAAATAAGGACAATAGAAAAGAAGGGGGAGGGGGGAGGAAGACCCACCCTTAGCACAGTATTGTGTTTAAGATTCCAAAGCTAAGTTTTAAGTTCTACAGTGAACTCCATGTCATGGAACATAACAGTTTATACAATGCAATACAATAATAACATTAATGCCTTGGAACACACATTTACCCACATGACTGCTGTGGTGTAGGTTATGCTGCTTTTTCAATTTGTTTGCGTTATGTTAAAGATTGCTATACCATTCTTTTTTGTTTCTTTCATATTTAAATCTAGAGTACTTCTTTGAAACCATCTTTGGTTTGTTAATATGATCAGTCAATAAATTTCTAAAGGCTTTCTTTCCAGGCATCTTTGTGAAAATTCAGAGTTTGGATGTTCAAAGACAGTCACATATCTAAGTGATAAACCTCAACTGTAACGTTCTCTGGCTCAAATATCTGCTTGCTGCAGCGAGCAGCTTTTCACTTAGAGCAGCAATTTTCCTTTTATTTCCCTAAAACCAGCTGTAAAAAATGATAACCAGCTTTTAACTTGTCATCTGAAAGGTTTTCCTTTAAGATAAGTAAAGCTGTGTGGTATAGCTCTTGCCACACTGATAGATGAAGATGCAAGCATATTTCCGATGTCCTCTGTCCATCAGTGGGCTCACAGCTCCTGTGTGACGTGAAACTGCAAAATGGGGAGGGTTCAAATTCTAGAGCTGTGAATGCATCTCTAAACTAACTCTTCTCTTCTCTCTTCTTCGGCATTTGGGGAATATATTTGCAAGTGTAAAGCAAGATAAATCCTTTCAGGTTCCAACATTTAATTAAGCTTTCAGCTATCTTTGTGAATGAACTGAGAGCATCTAATATGCATGTCTACAGGGAACAGATCAGGAGTACCACTCCATCTGTGAAGTTGTTTGCTATCAGCTGGAAAAAATCTCAACTCAATTAGTCTCTCTCTGTGTTTAACGTCCTCTGGAACATTGCATCTACTATAGCTGAATCCCAATTGTAATAAATGTACTTGAACAAAAAAATGCTTTGATTTCCTTCATGATGGTTGATGTTTCTGGCAGTAATAGGAAACTGGACTTAAGCAGTGGCAGGTAAGCTGCAAGTATAGAAACTACCATGGAAATTATTCTAAGAAAATTAAAAAAGTGTTCTAGGTTATCTAGCAGACCAAAGCTATTGTTATTTTTTCTTCCTCTCATGCACTCTCTTCTTAAAAGTAGATGTATGAAGGATTCCCAAAGGAGGAAATAGCTTAGTGTCTAATTGAAAACTGTAAGGATTTAAAAAGGTAAATCCCAACAGCAGTTCATAGGGACCACTGGGAATGTTTTACTCCACAACAGGAACCAACATACCAACCTTACCTATCACAGAGGATTTTCTTTAGTCTGGTTGGTCTTAACTTACTTCTCCAGTATAATGCATCATGGTAACCATGTGGGAAGAATGTTTTTGGAACAGATGATCTTTCACCACCCCATAATCAACCTATCCCCATTTAGTACCAAAGTCATGAAAATAAAGGTTAGAACTTTCTTTTCCCATAGTATGTGAGAACTGTGGGACACTGACATCTCAGAAATTTTTCCTGGGAACTGTAAAGATGTTCAAAAGTCAGAGTCACCAAGATGATTTAGAATAGTGCTAACCTTCCCATGGCAAAATATGAATCAATGTGCCAAATGTCAAACATTTGTGCTTCAATTTTTTATGCCTCAGTACTTCAAAGAGGAGCTACAGAGTTTTCCTGTGTGTGTAAAATAGCACCACAATTTAAACATCATAAACCATTTTCAGCTGTCACGACCATGTCAAGATTGAGTTTATCTTCATCTGTATTGTTCCAGTTGGCTTCCTTAAATATCCTACACAACCATTCAAGAAAGATGAAGAATTTCCTTCTCTAAAGGTAATCTCTAAATTAAGTATTCCCAAATCGAAGGAGTGAATGGCCTACCTGAAAATCAGTCAGCATTGGACCAGCTCCCACTGCAATTCCTCCACCAACACTGATATCCCCCTCTTCATCCTTGGGCACCCTTCCCACTCCTGACTACTCCTGTTTTCCTTACTGCATTCCTACATCACCCCCACCACAATGCCACTAATCAACACCATGCTGCTCACCCCTTCCTTACCCAGTCCATATTTTGCTGTACATTTCTAACCTATCACTGAGCTGCTCTGGGGAAGGAGATCAGTAAATATTGTCGTCTTTCTCCAACACAGCTGCCAGACAATGAGCAGCAGGAGTACCTTCCAAGAGAGCTGTTTGTACACTGTGTCTGGGTGACAGGCCATGGGCATGACACACAATTCCACTCTACCAACTGAGGAAACGTTCTCCATCAGCTGCTGTGCAAGGATGCCTGCAAACCAGTGCAATTAACTCCTGAAGGTATCTTCTTAATAAAGGGAACAAAAGGCATTTCTTTAGGTTTGCTGTATACACATGTAACTGAGAAGGATTAAGGGTAATTAATGTTCTTGGACCTTGATATGAACCTCAAGGAAGATGTAACACGTGGAAATACTTCCCCATGTTCTCCTTCTGCTCCTTATGATCTACCCATGCACAGACAGACCATGGGCTAAGCCCAAAAAAGTAGAAAAATTAGCCTTAACAATAACAGGGTATGCAAAAACGTCCCATCCTCCAAAAGGTGTCCTTTGGCTTCCGAGGCCTCCAAAAGCACTCACATTTTCCAGCTGCTTTCTCCAAGCCACGACTGATGGAATCGTGACTTTACCAAGAAAATTATTTTTCACATGACCTTCGGGTTCCATCTGGCATTTTTGAGAGCGTGCACAGCCACGTCGGGAGACACCGCACAGCTCTGAAGGGGCCTGGAGCAGAACCTGTAGACTCTGTAACACCAGCATGTCAGGGGCTTGTGAAGGCCACGGTGCAAGCGGCAGCGCGCCCGATGCCCCGCGGAGGGTACTGAGACCGCACACAGCAGTGCCGGGCCCTTTCTGTCCAGCGGACAGACTCCAGCCGGGCGCACATTCCCGCCCGCCCTCGCTCCCTCCCGCCGCGCCTCCGCCGCCGGCCCCTCACGGCCAGCCCCGCCCCCGCACCACAACGAGGCTCTGCACCCCGGCGTGCACTGCGCGGCGGGAAACTCGCGGGACCGCGAACTACATGCCCCGGCGTGCACCGCCCATACCCCCGGCCGGGGCGCGG